>CM060635.1:21591796-21639296 GCA_030578275.1 Meda fulgida | reverse complement strand
CGACACAGGCCCCAGACAACCATGAATAAAACATAAAAAAGACATCAACATCTTACATTGACTGAGCAGAAAATCCCATAGATTCCCAGTCTGGACTCTAAGGGTGCTTCTCAATATCCCTCCTCCTCTCCTCGCTCCTCCGTCCTCCATCCTCCATCCTATGACCCAGAAACCGATCAAGCTCAGCCATCTTGAAGGACATATCAATTCTCTAATTGCACCGCGAGGAGTCGAGGATCGAGGAGCTTCCAGAGGAATCATGAGCGAGGACACCATGTTTTGTGTGATGTACAATAAACTTCATAAAACTCATCAGTAAAGTTTTGGCCATCATTTGGACGGGGTATGCTACAACAGGCTTGTACTGATAGTGGATGAAAGCAAGATGACTGCATAAGTTAGAACTGTAACTAAACTAAACTACCTGTTCTATCTCCATACCGCATATTTTCTGGCTTTGTAGGCATCATTGTCCGACTCCAGTTTGAACTGAACACTTCTGACAGTTTTTGACATTTTCAATGTGTGAGATTGTCCTGTTTTGTTGCTATAAAGCTCTTGAAGCTCCGCCGTCTTCTAGAAAGGTGGCCGGTAGAAGCAGCTTTTTTGCATTTAAAAAGACACACACAAAAACTGTGCAAACTGTGGTGTTTTGAGACAAATGAGTTTTGAGAATGAACCTCATTGGTTCTTGCAGAAGCTCAAACGTGCTGTATAACACAAGAATGAACCTCATTGGTTCTTGCGCCCATCAAGCATTTGCTACAACTGATGTGTGTGTTGATGAATGTTTATATGTGAATAAAAGCCTAAATTCAATCTGTTCATCATATAAAGCAATCGTATCTCTTTAGAAACTTTTTACTAAATCGCTCAATTGATATGGATTAGTTTTACGATCTCTCAATTAACTTTTTGAAGTGTCAAAGTTGTAGTTGTGTTCCTGCCAATGGAGGGACAGAAATTTCTCAGATTTCTTCCGAAAGATCTTCATTGGTGTTCTGAAGATGAACGAAAGCAGAGACAATTTATATAGAGACATGCCACTTCCTCAATCCTCAATACAACTATATAGGGAAAACCTGTAACGCCAAAGATGGCGGTTGTATGCACATGTCCCGCCCCTCCCGCTGGAAAGCCAATCGTCTGCTTTTAACAGTCAAGCCGGGAAACATTTAAGCCTATCGTCTGGTTCCACTGACGCATGCGCACAGTTCAGGTTTGCGACAGCAGAGACGAGAACCCTTGCGCATGCGTAGTAAAAGTATAACCTGTGGGGAAAAAGGCGTTTTAAACCTTATTTTGGGGCAAAGTCATCAAACTTTTTTAGTGATTTTTATCATATTTTACTGCTGTTTCTATACATGCAGTTTTTATGTCCCAGGGACCAGTGAAAGTGCAGTTCTGACTCTCTGCCCATTCATTTAGATAGGAGCCTGGTCTTGTTCCGAAAGCTGCCCGGAAGCGTTGCCAAGATGGCGGCCGAGTGACATGACTTGCCTAAAAGGACTTTGAAGAAAGTCTTACGGGTTTGGAACGACATGAAGGGGAGTGATAAAATGACAGCATTTACATTTTTGGGTGAACCACCTCTTTAATACAACAGCGAAATTAAGTTCAAGACTCAGGCCAAGGAAGGAGGAGACTGGAACAGGCACATACATATTGAACGTGAAGTTTTAATCACAAAATATTTAAACCACAAAATGAAAGTAAACATAAACAAAACAAGAATATAAAGAATGTCTCAGGTCTGGTCCTCTCTTTTCTTTCACTGTCATCACTCCTTTTATCCTTCCGGAGCTCCTTGAGTCTCATTAACATTTGCTTCACCGGCCTCGCTTATTCAATTACCTTTGAACATTCAGACGTGTGACATTGTTTTATAGTCATATCGCTCAGCCCTAAGACTTATTCTATAGTAAAACACTATGAGGCATTATAGACACAACAGAATGTCTGTACAGCTGCTTTGAACAGTATTGTGAAACACTATACAAATAAATTTGACTTGACAAAATTTATTAAAGATGATATAAAGAAATTTGTATTTAGTTTCTATAAGGGACTTTAAAAAAACATCACTGTCCGTAAGGCCTTAACATCTTGTTTATTTGTGTGTGTGTGTGTGTGTGTGTGTGTGTGTGTGTGTGTGTGTGTGTGTGTGTGTGTGTGTGTGTGTGTGTTTAAACTTAAAAAGAGAAGGCTTTGTCAAGCTAACAATTTTGCCTTGTCAAATTTACCATATATGTATTTTAAATAAACAATGCTAAATCAGAAATGTGTGGTTCTGGATGGTTGTGTAAGGATTTCTACATGGGTATATGTATATCTTTATGTAATTTCAGTAACATCTAGACAATTCCTGTTTGTCGCCTTCACCGTAATTGAGGTTCAACTACTCTGAGAATCTGTTTTGCTGGAAAGACAAACTACTGTTTACAGTCAGAATACTTAAGCCTCCATAAACAATGATGTTGAAATCTTCAGTTGGACTTTAGTTGGTTTTAGTAATTCATGTGTGGCTAGCACATAAAATAAATTATGTTGTTGTGTAAGCGTGTGTGTGTGTGTGTGTGTCTTCCATATTGTGAGGTTGAATGTTCTGAAAGCCAAGTGGTTTTGAAGCACAAACAGTTTCTTCTAAATGAGTCCATTTACTTCAGCTCTTACTGAGACACTGTGACCTCCAACAACATAGATCTCCACCACATTACTTCTATTGGCTCTCAGGCTCTTAAACCACATCCACTCTGGAGCCAGAAGAATGTTAATTGCCTAGTCTGTCTTTTATTTTAAAGAGTTAGTCTAACCCACAGTATAGTAGATGTATAGCCCCCCTCAGGTGTATGTGGAACAGTTATAAGCCAATTATAAATTTGAGCAAATTCTAGATCAAATCTAAAACAGTGGTTCTCAACTCAGGGTCAGGGCTCCCTAGGGTGCCTCAGCAAACCTCTAGGGGGGCCACATATTGACTTGTTTTTATACGTTTTAAAATGTATACATTTTCATCCGTCCGTTCATCTGTCCATAGTGCTTATTCTCTGTAGGGTCACAGGTATAAATTAATATGTATATATTGAAATAATCAAACTCTGACTTAAAGTTCTAAAAAAAAAAAAAATTAAATAAAAATCAAGATTTAAACTGCAACCATATTGACTTAATTGGCATAACTGAAGGGCACTTACAGTATTTACAAAACATACATTGTACTTTAAATATTAAAATAGAATGTTAATTGGATAAATAAATACAGAATGTTAATTGGATAAAGAGAAACATGAAAGACAGGAAAATAAAATAAATATATAAATTAGTATAAACTTACTATTGTTTTTAACTGAGTCACTAGTTGCAAAGAGCACAATGACGGTCTTGAAAGACTTGTCTATCTTGACTCGGGACATTTGCTCAAGATTTGAATGCAAAAACTCAAGACTTACCTGTGACTTGCTAAACAATGACTTGGTCTTACCTCAAGCAGTTTTTTTTTTCACATGTACAGCCAGCAGTTATCCCAGCTCTCATTTATATCAGACTGATTTAAGAAGAACTGTTGTAATGTGCTTTATTACTTTATTTGTTGTAATGTCTTTGTTACTTGCAATTTTGTGGTATTACAAGTATTTACAGTCTGTTAATTGTTAGATCAGTGTCACTAGAGTTTTGAGTGTGTTAGTAATCCGTTACCGTGTCAATGATCCTTCTTTTTTTTAAAGCACGTGAATGTCCACTTGAGTTTAGATTTATAGAGGCTACTTTAGTTCCCCCATCTCACCGGTCAATAATATCCCTGCACAAAATCATAAGAGCTTTTCAGAGGTCAACAAGGATCAGTCTCATTCAGAAGCTATAATGGAAAATAGCTATGAAGAGGGAGTGGAGACACTAAAAGGAATAGTGGGAAAATGGAGTTAGTGATGGAGAGATATTAAAAATGTCAGCAGGTGAGAAAGTAGAGGAAGTAGGAGAGCTGAAAGAGGTAGTGTGAGAGGTCTCAAGTTCGACCTTCTGTCTATTTTAATTTGCTTCTCTTCTTTGTGTATAGTAGGACCTCATTGGATAAACCAGAGCAGAAACTAAAGCTGATGCTCTCTGAACGTTTTTTCCATCATCTTTGGTTGCGTTCATGTGTAAATTGTGCAAGCTTATTTTGCCCATTAGACTGAAAGATCAGAAGAAACACATACATTTAACTACCCATAACTATCCCCTCGAAGAAATCAGGACATACGTAAGTGGTTGGAAGTGGAAAAAAAGAGACAAATTAAAACATCAGGTGTAAACAGGATTGTGTCTCCCTTGTCTACTTGTGATCCGATCAACCAAAACAAATCTCAATGCAAGTTTGCTTCATGTGGGCTATTTCCAATTATACTCTGTAATAAAAATTAGGGCTGTTATTCTGTGCTAATTTATGATTAGTATATAATATATCATGCACCCAAACTTAATTGCCAAATGGATGGAGATACATGATAAGCTTATATTTATTAATATGGGAATACAACTATCATTATATTAACTGCTGTAGGCAACCTCTGTCATTTTCTCCCACAATAATGCAAAGTCTTTGAATTATCTTCATGTGTGTGATTACTTGCAATTAATTTATATATATATATATATATATATATATATATATATATATATATATATATGTGTGTGTGTTCTGAGTTTCCATGTTTGTTTAGCTGCACTGTGCACTCATGCTATAACTGAGCAATTGAACAATTTAGCTGATTCAGGGTTTTAAAGGCACCATATTACAGTTTAACAAGTGTGAGTGACTTTCTCTAGATCCGTAAAATGTTTCCTGCTGAGGTACATTCAAATTAAATGCCATGTAGCTCTGAAGCCAAATTGTGAGAAAACGTTTAAATGAGTTTTCACGTGGTTAGTTGAGCTGGAGGTGGTATAGAAACCACTGCGTATAGAGATGGTGAATGTTTTATTATTTGTACACAGCAGTGGCACTTTAATACAAGCTTGCATTTAAATAAGTGCATTACATTAGTCTTATTTCCCAGCAGTTTGCATATATTTGCTCATTTCTGGTGCTTTTCACATGTACAGATCACCGGTCTGACCTTTGTGACGGTGCTCACTGAAGGTGTGAACTCAACACTGCATTGATATTTTCGTAGATAGAAACTTCGTCCCCTACATCAATATTCCCCTCATGTTTTTCACACTCTTACACACGCAGTCATTTTGGTTCTCTTCGCTCCTGACTGAAGGCCCCTCGATTTTCCAGGTGTTTGTGCGGCTTTGTAGATGAGGTCACGTCTGAGAATGTAGCGTGTGTGAGCGGTAAGCATTCGTGCTGACTGTGGTTTAGCAGTGGATTCCATTTAGTCATGTGAAGACCACACTTGCTTTTATACATTTTATGCAGTTAGTATAAATGTCAACTTTAGCCTGTGTGTCACTACATTAGTATGATCACTGGCTTTAAAGCATGAAGCCTTGCGTTCGCACATTGCAGGTATTCAGATGTAAATGTTCCACTTGTGCTGCTGTGGTTTTTCATTAAGTTCTTATTTTTATTTGAAAGTATGAATGTTAATATACCTGTGTTTGTTTAGGTGTGATGGAGGAAACATGAATCTCAAAATTTGGTGATCTAGACAGCACTTTGGGCATCATAGGTACATTTCTATTGGCCCATGCCCAAAACTGCTGTCAAGGTATATTAACATGTAGGACTCTGTTAAGGCATCACGATCATATTTAATTATATGAATGAGTTTAATTCACATGTACCTTAAGTGGAACTTTCCGTCTTTGCATCAGGACTAAGATCATGCCATAAAAGGCTTTTGTGAAAAACAAATGTGCTTAATTGGATTGAATGTATTGGATTGAATAAAGTATATTTAAAAGCATATTGTACTTGGAGATATGATAGCTATTAATAAAATAAAAGGCCTCTTAAGTGTACTTAAAGATTTCACTTTCATGACTGTTTCTTAACACACAAGTATTTTTTTAAAAAGTGTACTTTGTAATATCAAATTAAAAGTTTTACCTTATAGTATACATTTTAAATAATTATATTTTAATAATCCTTTGTCAAGCTTTGAATTGCAGTTATTTTGATGTGTTGTTTGATTAAATAAAGCACATGTAAAGTGGTTGATTATAATTTTAACTGCAGTGTTTTTTATCAATACATTTAATATATTTTAGTTTCTTCATTACAAATGTGTAATTGCAATTTTTTGTATTTGTTTGTATTTAGTTAACCTTAAATGCTTATCAGAGTCTTTTTTTTTAAATATAATAAAGTAATTATGAAATTCCATTTATAGATGTACATAAATGGGCCTTAAAAGCTTTCTAAAGTTCAGCTATTGCATTTAATACAAATTTCATCTTTTTATTTATTTGCAATAAACATGCAATTAAGAATCCTTTTGGAATGTGTCCTAAAATGCTGGAGTAATTCAATCTGATCTAAAATTGATTATTTTACCCAATATTTGTGTGTTGTATTTTTATACTTAAGCATTTAAACTGATAGTTTAGTTATACTGTTAGCTTAGCAACGTGCTAATGTCACACTCAATTACAATACAGACTCAATACAGACTGCTATTTTTATGCTGAGTTTCTGCCTAAGAGATTCCATATCAGTTCAGATGCTGCCTATGTAGGCAGGAGACGACTTGGAACAGAGCCTACTGTAGGTGTTGTTTCAGCCATTAAAAGGAAGAAGTGTACTGGCCTGAAACCCACATGGAAGACCACGACCACTTTCGCTGTTGCTCAGTCACGCCTCTCACTTACATTCTCTCTTTCATCCTCCTTTCATTTCCATTCTTGTTGCTATGTACATTGTCTTACATTCTTTGTCCCCTGCTGCATGTTTTCCTTCCTCTCCTCTCACACTCCCTCTGACTGACCCTGTTGGATGGTCAGTAATTATAGTCTTCAGTTAAGGAAGTGGTAAAACGCTGCTTATGCTGTTACCACAGTCGTAACTCACTGCTATCTTCATTCTTAACGGGGGCCAAATTCAGCTAAATGTTGACAGCTAAAGGACATTGAAGAGAGTCTACTGAATACTTCCCTACTATATAGTATGAGAAAAACAGTAAGCCAAAAGTGCATGATTTCAGTGCATCCTTGCTGGCTTCAGACTTTTGGGTCTCACGTAAAGCAAAACAAAAACAAAACACATAAAAAAGTAACACTTAGGATGTACAGACACAGAGTTCCAGGGGAAAAAAAGCAGGAGTTTAAATTGACTGGAAAGTGAGCCGGGTCTCTATGTGCCAGGTTTGCGGTGTGTCTGTGTGTTTGTGTTCACACCACTGGACCCTGTAATTTTGCAGAGGGAGACAGACTGCTGCGAGACAAGCTTACATTCAGAAACTGCACTCTCTGTGATGCTGCTCCTCACATTTTGCCTGGACTTTCTCTCATTGCCAGAACACACACACACACACACACGTACACACAGTGTTTAGGAAAGTTTATATCCTAATGACCGAGCCAGGGTGCTCTCCTCCACATGCTGACAGCATACATCTTACATAAATAATTCTGTTATTTAAAAGATTATGCTTTCGCTATACAGTGGGATCCACATTGAAAGTCTACGTTTTTTTTTATTTCTGAAAAAGAAGAATGTTATTATTATTATTATTGATAGTTTACATTTCACTCAAATTGCTATGCTGTAATGCATAAATTGTGATGAAAAAATGTCTTGTTTTAATATGGGCCCTATGATACACCCTGCACAATGCGGAGCCAGGTGAGACACAAGTGTCTTTTAGTTTTAGCCCGACGCAGTTATCATTTTCAAGTCCTGCAATACAGATACATATATAGCATATATGCATATATATATATAATATAGCAAATACATTTGCGCCCATCTGTGCGCCCATGGACTGCTTGTCTGAAAACGAGGTGTGTTCAGGCGCATTGTTGGCGTGTTGCTATTTTGAGGCAATTGGAATAGACAGCGCCATTGACCAACTGAAACCGGGTCTAAAGTCAATGGTGCAGTATTTTTGTTATTTAAAGAGCACATTAGTAATATGAGCCTATAGGCTGGTCCACAACGCGCATACGCTCTGCTTATTCCACACACTGGGATGCGCAGGAGCACACAAACATGCAAAATATTAAAAATAAAAGGATTACAATGTAAAAGATTATCATTGTGAACATAAAGACATGGTGGAATCCAGTGTGTCCTGTAGATGGTCTGCTTGCGCGCTTTAACCTCGCGCTCGAGCAGATCCGTTTCCTCTCTGGAGACGTTTGCAAATTCCGTTATGTAGAAAGTGGATCCACCATGGTGCAAGCGTAACTGGCTTTTAAAGGGAATGGGAAATGAGACTCTGATTGGTTTATTGCACGTTACGCCCAAAACACTCCCATTACTCATTCAGAGAACCCTTTTGGACAGGGCTGTGCAGTGCGACATACACTGAACAAAATTATAAACGCAACACTTTTGTTTTTGCCCCCATTTTTCATGAGCTGAACTCAAAGATCTAAGACTTTTTCTATGTACACAAAAGGCCAATTTCTCTCAAATATTGTTCACAAATCTGTCTAAATCTGTGTTAGTGAGCACTTCTCCTTTGCCGAGATAATCCATCCACCTCACAGGTGTGGCATATCAAGATGCTGATTAGACAGCATGATTATTGCACAGGTGTGCCTTAGGCTGGCCACAAGAAAACATGCAACTGTTGACAGTATTAGAGGAGTGTCATGGGATAGGTTAGTGCTAGTTTGCAAACAAGAGTTTTTATTTAGTGATGTCTGCCCACAGATCTGTTCTACTTTGATGTGTAATGTTAAGGTGTAAGAGGTGTTATGTTTCTGCACTCTTCCATTTTTAGCAAATAAATAAGAAGTTTGTCTAAAAACTATTTTTTGTGATGTTTTTTTTTTTGTACTTTATGGAACATCAATGCCTCTTTAAGTGATGACCTCCATTACTTGTGTTTGTTTTCAGGGATGATAACAGACGTTTTATACTTGTGCTACAACTATTTGGCAACTAACGCATGCATCAAACAAACATTTTACTAGCATCAAACTAGCAAAAGTGGATTCCATTTGTCAAAAACTGAATAATCATGGTTAAAAACACCTTTTTGAACATACCCTTCATCATCTATAATATTCACAACCTAACAGACATCAACAAGACATATATGCACATTATATTTTACTGGTGGAATAATCTGTTACAATATAATTCTAAGTGGAAAGCAACATACACTTGTCAAATAATTTCTTACAAAGATAAATAATCTAGTAACTTGATCTTCATGATCCAAACATGATCTCCGATACATAAAAAGTAACTCAGAGTACAAATAACTATCCTTAGAAAACAATATTTTTAGGATGGCTCTCTGCATCATATGCTTTAAAGTTATACCTGTGAATAAGTATTATATATTACAACTGTGGTTACAATTTTAGATATAAGAGTAACATATATTTTATCGTACAGCTTTTATAATGTTTTGGAATAGCAGAACATTACCAAACTGCTTTTAAATCCCCTGCTACTGAATCTCTTGATATTTGAACTAGTTCACTATATAAGCGTTGGACTGTATACATTAGCAATGCTAGCAACTTGATTAAAACTCCAGAAACTCTCCAGGTAGTTATATGCTGTCTTGAGCCTGTCATAAATCCTTGGGCAGGAGTAGCTAGATGCTGATTCCATCTGCTCTGTTGTGGCATAGCTGAGTGTTCATGGGTAATGTGAGATTTTTGGATACATCTACAGGAGTCACAGAATATGAAAGTTCTCTCTTTTATTTGTGTCTCTGTCCCAACGTTTTTCTGCATTTTGAGTGTTAGTGTAACCCAGAGTTCTCCCAACTTGGATTTCGCTTTTCGGTCGGCCATCCCATGAATTTTAATTTGAGTAAATGTGTGCTCTCTTTCCAGTGTGGGCGAGAGATATCCTGTCAGACTGGACCTCCAGCAGTGCTGAGTTAGCACTTTGAGGTTATTAAAATCAATAATGGAGTACATATTGGAGAGCAGACTGTATGGATGTAAACCTGATTATTGGAATCTGTGCAGTCGAACAGTGATAGGGAAGCATCTTTGAAACTGTAAAGCCCCAATCACATTGACAGTGATTCGATGTCTGAAGGGAGCCAAACTTGTTGTGCTGTTGGTTTTTAGACATTCCTATGCTGCAACTGCATCTAACTATATCAGATGACTCTAGTTGTCAAAAAGAACAGACTTCGGTACCAAGTCGGTACTGAAATTTAAAAATGTGATGATACCAGCATTTCCCTCTTGCATTTTGAGTGCTGTTGAACAGATTCTTAAACACCTCTGATTGGCCATTGACTCGCTCAACATATATGTATGTTATTGGCTATAATGATCAACAATCACATATTTGACGCTCATTGTATTCAATCACAGACATTTATGTTGGCCGTGTCAACACAATGGCCAATCAGAGACATATATGTTTAGTGCATGAACACAATGGCCAATCAGAGGTGTTTAAGAATCCGTTCAACAGCACTCAAAATAGAGGGAAATGCTGGTATCATCACATTTTTACACTTGGTAAACCTGCTTGGTACCGAAGTCGTTACCTTTGACACCCCATCAGGTTGCTGCTTATTTGCATAAAGTTGAACTCTTTACTCTTAAAAATAAATGTGCAAGGCTGCATAATGATAGGGCCTGATAGCACCTTATAGGGCCATTAGGGGAGGGTCTTTGTCTTTCTCAGGTGTGAAACACTAAATATTAATGGTTGGTTAACGCCTCCTCGGATAAAGCTTTCTTACACAAAACATGTCTTACAAATTTTAAATCAATATATTGTCTTATCTGAATGACTAGTCAGGATGATTTTCACATAGTTTTGAAGCAAATATTCTAGGCCACATGATAACATTTTCAAAAGTCTTGGGAAGAAATAATCGGTATGGGTTTCATGACTTTATTTCAGTGACAATGTGTTTTAGTTTTTTCACAAACCACGCATAAACGCCATTATCTCAAAACTAAAAACTTTTACATACATGCTGCTGACATATTACTGTAGCAGAGTTTGTGCTGAATACAGTGTGATCAGAATTTAGCCATGAAAATGTCACAAGTATCAGAAATAAGCACAAATGTCAGAGCATGTCAGAACACCTCCAGGACCCAGAAAACACCTCAGACCCTTAAATAGAGGTGTGGATATAAAGACGTGAATCATTTACAGGCCAGTTTATAGTGACAGGATGCTCATAATTAAGCAACAGCATGGTTCATTATAATGAAGTAGTAGTAAGTATGTCCCATAACTTGCCTTCTCTTCTGCTACACACTCAAAAGTATCTACTTTTTCACGAAAAGAGTACACACTGTTAGGGCATAGAATAAATAGGTGATCTGGGATGAAGCACCACATTCAAATTACCCATTTGAAATAGTTGGCTGCTCTACAAAATTTTATTTTGTGTATCGTTCCAAACAAGATGATACTCTGGGGGATTGAAAATAATATGTGAATAATTTGCTAAAATAAATCTGACTTCATTTTAGATATTACAGTATTAAAAAAAATAGCAATGTAGTGTTGTGTTATATTGCTACTCACTGAAACAAGCTTGTTTTAAAACTATTCACTATTTTGCTGCTCACGCTACTGGACTCCCTTATCAAATCAATAATTGATACTTCAACTGGATAGTCTTCTGTTAATGTCAATAACCTGTGATTTGTGCATGTACTATGCATGTTTTTTTTGTTTTTTTTTCAAACAGTGTGTTATGACTGACAGACATTTCTTTCTTCCAAGATCACTGAAGATGTTACTGGCCCCTAATCCTCCCCTTATGTGTTTGACCTTTCACCTCAATGCAACAAGTCAAAGGTTAGAGGTGAAACACAATCTGCTCTCGTTTTTTTTTTCAAGAATGCCTCTAGGAGTGTCACATAAATGTGCAGTGAAGTGCATGTGACCATTAGATTTTTTTTTTGAACAAATCACTTTCATTTAGACCACCTAATGAACCTAGAATACATTGTGCTTCATTTTCATTTTCGTTTTTTCACCTTTGAAAGGACAGATTGTACATACTGTAGGCTATATATCAAGATTTTGCTTATGATATTTGATGATTATTAAGTTTTCTGGCCTACTGAGTACTTTCAAATCACACACATTCCCATATGCCACTAATGTTTTCTTTCATAGTTCTCTGTTATTATTTTTCCCCATGTTTTTTGTTGTGGTTCAGGAAAGGCTGAATTAAAAAAATGTGTGAGTCAAATGAGGAGGGGACTTTTTTAACACCACATACCAAAATCTTATGCAACAGTCCCTATCCCACACTCCCATGTGTCTTCATGGACCTTTGAGAAAGCAAGTGAGGGAATAAAAGGACAAGATGATCAATATTAGAAGCAGATGTTGTGGGAGAGAGTCCTGCCGTGGCCGAGGTGGAGGTCACTGGAGGTTTCGGCTGAGGACACTCAGAGAAATATACGGTCAAGTGGTCAGGCGTTTTAAAATCAGATTAACTTGTATGAGGTATGCTGGTAAATCACTCAGCTGTGCAATCTGTGTATTTCTGCCAAACTGATCCGAGAGGGAAAAGTGTGATTTAATTTTTTTTTTATTTTTTTTTTTTTTTTTTTTTTATCTCTGTTGGGAAATTTTTCTTTAGCCTACAGATGGTGTTTTTGACATTTCTTGATTTACCTAGAAAAACTTTGAGCCAAACTTGTTGAAAATCCCCAAATTATTAATCAAGCCATTAATGTGCTGTTTAAAAAAAAAAAAATCAGTTAATATATCTTAATTTGGTAACACTTTAGATTGTAGCCCGGAAAGTACTGCGTAATTAAAGTGATTTTACAGTGTAACTTTAAGTAATTATAGTGTACCTATAAAGTACTTACATGTAGTATAAGGGAACAACATGTAAAGTTTGTGGAATAAAGGAGTAACAACCAGGAGAATAAAGAATAAAACAAGTATTTATACTGTAAGTATTATAGAACTAAGGGGTACTCATTCTACTATTATGATATAACAGTCACATTTGGGACCAATTTAGCAAGAACATACACTGTATACCTTTTTCTAATAATGGTGTACCAATAGGCTTTTTAAAAAATACAGGGTACGTATCTATGCATTTATACAGTAATCATTTTAACAAAAATGCACTGAAAACTAAAACAATTGCAACTTTTGCTTAAATATTGGGAAAAGACACTCTATTTTCATGTAGTGGTGCTTGTTACCGCCTTGTTCCATGTAGTTATAGGGTAAGTACAATACAAATACATACACAATCTAATATCACTGACTCAGAAACCTTTATTTGAAAAACAACTCAATTCAAAACAGATTTACAACACTTCTTTTTTGTTTAAAACCATTTAAGCCCAAACTTAAACATCTGCACTATTGCGATTAAAAAAATAAATAAAAAAAAAACTGTATAAATGCATGGAAATGTACCCTGTAATTTTTAAAAAGCCTATACAGTTTGTATATTGGTACACAATTATTACAAAAAGGTACACAGTGTATGTTCTTGCTAATTTGCTCCCAGATGTGATTGTTGTATCATAATAGTAGAATAATTACTCCTTAGTTCTATGATACTTACAGTATAAATATATTTTTTTTAATTCTCTTGGTTGTTACTCCTTTATTCCCCAAACTTTACATATTGTTCCCTTATACATGCAAGTACATCATAGGTACACTATAATTACCGAAAGTTACAAAATAAATTTGTCTTAATTACGCAGTTCTCTCCGAGCTGTAATCTAAAGCGTTTCAGATTCACTTGCCAACACATTTGTCAAGTTAAACATTAATTTCTATTTTGATGTTATGAATTATTTTATAAGTAATTTAAGAGAATAGTTCACTCAATTTTGAATTATCCCATCATGAGATGCGCATGGAATACCGTTTCAACCTCAGAGTGCAAATAATTGCTAATAATTGGAAATTAAAAGTTTAAAAAAGAAAAAAATAGCAAATGTGAGCTACACTGATTTTTTATGTTTAAGATTTTAAAAAAAAGTTTTGAAAGATGTTAAGGCAGCATTTTGTTTGATCAAAATACATTAAAACCAGTAATATTATGAAATATTATTACAATTTAAAATAAGTGTTTTCTATTATAATATATTTTAAAATGTAATTTATTCCTGTGATGTCAAAGCTGAATTTTCAGCATCATTACTCCAGTCTACAGTGTCACATGATCCTTCAGAAATCATTCTGATATGATATTTTGCTGCTCAAGAAACATTTCTGATTATTATCAATGTTGAAAACAGTTGTGCTGCTTAATACTGCTATAGATTTAATGTGTTCTTACTGAATAATTTCTTTAAAAACAAAGAAAAAGTACCGACTCAACTTTTGAACGTTAGTGTAAAAATCCCAATTAATTTAGGCAGGGATGGATATATAATATATACACACAAACAGTACTGTGCAAAAGTCTTAGGCACGTTAGAATTTCCCAAATAAAAAAAAATAGGTTTTAAGCCAGTTATTTGTATTTTTTATTTTTGCTGTAGTGTGGCAGTAGGAAATATCAGTTTACATTCCCAAACATTTTGTTTGCCATTAAAGAGGCTATATGCGTTTTTCTGAAATTTAAACTCGCGACTGACACCTGTGGCCAAAAAACAGAACTGCTCTTCCTTTCTGCTCGCTCTCGCAGCGCTCGTACGTGCACACTTCACAAGTCATCTGCTGCAAGGAGGCCAACATTATGTTTACAGAGGTAAGAACAGTCACAAAATATCAAAATCCACTGCTTGCGAGTGTAGGCTACTTGCTGACTAGCGGTGGTGGCAGAGTGATCTGAAACGTTTAACATGAACGCGCTTGACGTCACATCCGCAGACAGCGCGGGAAAATCCGACCCGACAGAAAATAGGAAAATAGGATACAGGCTTATAGTTGCACCCACTGTGAGCGGACAAGGTGCCAGTATGTTCAACAGGGGATGTTTGAGTCATAAATGGTAAAATAAAAAGGCTATTGTTACGTTTATTTTGGGGAAAAAGTTCCATATAGCCCCTTTAATTGTAAAAATGGTAATACTGATGGTGAGATCAGATCTCCATGTGGAGCAGACCGGCTGTTGTCAGACTCCTTGTGCATACAAAAAAATCCCTCTGGATTATTACAATTAATGGCAAAAGGAATGTTTGGAAATGTAAACTGATATTTCCTGCTTACATACAGCAAAAGCTATATAACTGTTTGAAAACCATTTTGTGTGAAAATACTAACGTAACTAAGACTTTTGCACAGTACACCGTAAAAACAAATTTGTTCAGTTTTATTCAATTGTGCAAACGTGTTGCCTTAAGTAAGCATAACTTAATTGCATCAATTGCTGCTTACTTAATCCATTTAAGTTTTGTCAACTTAATTATTTCTGTGATCTGAGGAAGTGTGCTCCCACAGTGTATTGCGACAAAAATAAATTGATTGCTTTGTTTTAATATTTTTGGCTTTATTTTACCATTACAATTTTATTTGCTATCGTTATTGGGGTTATACTGACAAGAGACAGCAAATAAAATTGTAATGGTCTAATTAATGAAATTATTTAAAAACAGAAACGTGTTACCATTGTTGTGGTTTGCATGCTGAATGTTGAAGTCTGTGTGTGACTCAAGCAAGATTGCAAGATATTATCACAAATATAGAGGGATTATATCAACCCAATTAAAAGTTCATGCCATAAGTTTTAGCATTTTATGAAAATTCATTCTCTCATTCGTTCTCTCAAATTTTTTTATGTTAATTGATAATAACATTCAAGATGACTTGAAAATGAGCGAATGCAACTATGAAGAATGATGACTGCAGAAGTGGAAGAAATGAGTCTATTAAGAATTGCCCCGCCTCAAAAACCATTTGCCCCGCCTGTTTTTGTTTAGTTTTTTTGCTTTGGCAAAATGATACTCAAACCAGTCAATTAATGTTTACCTGGGTTTTCTGAGTAACAAAGGTATAGCATGCAAACAGTAGAGATTACTAAATTGTTTTAAGTAAATTCAACAAATTATTGAACATTAAGTGAACTAAAAAGTCTGAGTAAGAACAACTGTTATATTTTACAGTGTACTGTATGTGTGTGTGTATATATAACAACATTGAAGCACATTAAAGCAAAGCACTAGGTCAAATGAAGTGGTTTAGGAGACACGCTGCATGGCATGAAAGTAATCCCAGAAGCATGTAACTGTGAGCAAACAGTGTTTCTCAGCGTACAGCTACAGCAGGGTGTTTTCCCCCCTGACAGGCAGGTCAGAACGTAGGTTAAAGGAAACAATAAGAGATGATAGAAACCAACGGAGTGTTTTTCTAGAGGCGTGGATGCACAGTTAAATAGGTGAAATACGGTGGCCTCAGCAGGTGGGGGGGATCGAGGTTATATCTAATAGACTGAGCGATTGAGGGAGACAGACGTTTTTCCCCCCGCTTTCGCCTGTCTGGGTTTTTCTTTGAGCTCAGCAGGACTGGTAGAGTCCGTCTGCTAATTCGCATTTCACACATACCAACAGGAGGCCTCCGACTGACAGAGAGAGGAGAGAGGGATTGTGGGAAGGAGTGAGGAAAGGCAGAGCTGTACTGAGGGGAAAGTGTGAACGGAAAGACAAGGGAGATTAATGGACAATTTGTAATGGTGACAGAGTGAAAGTGGTTGTTGTGCAGTAGGTGTCAGATGCTGAAAATGTTGATCAGTAGAAATGTCGGTCAGTAGGTTTGGCTTGAGTTGGCATGACTGAGCGGCGGGGTTGCAGATTCCAAGGTAATGCCAATCAAGGTGCCAGGCGTTGGCAAGAGAGAAAAGGAGATGCCCTCGCAGTTTAACAGATCTGGAACATTTTTGCAAAGAAGAGTGGGAAAATACTCCCAAGTCCAGATGTGTCAAGCTGATAGACTCCTATTCAAACAGACTGAGTGCTGTAATAAATCCAAAGGCTGCTTCATCTAAGTATTAGCTCAGCGGGGTTGCACACTTATACAGTTAATGTATTAAAAATAAGTATTAAAATGGAAACTTTTTAAAAGTTTTCAAAATTATATGAAACCAACATTAATGCAAAAAGTACAGTTATTTTTCTACATCATGGATTGGACACACTTATTTGTAATTGACCCTAGTTCTTTTATACACACACTGGAGCCCAGGCATGCACATTCATGTATAAAGACAGGCTTGTATCATCACTGGGTGATCATGTCTTCAGATAGCAGGATTTCGGGGTGAAGGCTGTTTGGATTATGGAAACCTGAGTCATGTGTATTCACTTCACCTATCTGTCCATCTCCCTCTTCTTTTGGTTTGATGTTGCATCCAGACGCTCGGGCCAAGTAATAGCTGTTTCACTGGAAGACTGTGGCCGTGAGGGATTTTTTGTGTGTGTGCTGACCAGAGGCTGTAAACCAGCAGAGCAAGAGTGGTTTATTTACTCTGGCTCAGACCCCAGCAGCTCAAACCCAGAGACACAGAAAGAGGCTCTGACAATCCTATTTCTCTGGAACATTTGCCTCTGTGACTGAGGTTTTTTCGTTTCTAGATCCAGCCCTAGAGGAACAAAGATAGAGATGAGGAATCTGGACAGTCTCATGACTGACAGCAAAATCACAGCTGTCAATAGAGCTGATTCATATGGTGGGGACAGAGTTTTACAGAGACCACCTGATGTCATTGCACTTGTGTATATAATTCAAGTGCTTCCCCCTTTATGAACTGGAGTTTTTTGTTGTTGTTGAAGTGCATTTAATATTAATATCCATTTAATGTTATTCATATTTGGTGTGTATTTAATTATATTTATATATTATATTATTTTCCAATGGAAACATTCCATCGATGTTATTTGAGTATTATTGAAATAGGAGTTTATATTAAAACGTGATTAAACATTTGGTTTTTTACACTTTTGATATGCATATTATATTTTGCTCTGTTTGATTACTAAAAACTAATGTGAGTAGTTGATTGTTTAAAAAAAATTTGAATCACCATCATTCATAGTAATTAGAGCTGCATGATTAATTGTTTAAAGATTAATTCAAACACCCCCACAATATCATTCCTAAATGACAACGATTCGGCGATGTTGTCTATTAAACATTTAACAAGTATGATCACACCGATTCAAATCTGCATTTGCGCTGCCACAGGCCCAGAGAGAGCACTTGTCATCATGTATAGGTATGAATCAGCTTCACAAGCAGTCTTTTTAACCACACATATCCTTATTTCTGTCTTACAATAATTCAAATGATTACTGGGATAAAAGTTTATAGTTTAAGCACTGATGTCTGTAGTGATCAAAATAGAGTAAATTACCTTTCAAAAATAACTTGACGCTGTCAAGTTGTCTATATCATAGTTACAATAGTTAGGTGGTTATACTGTTAAAACATGTAAATGTCATTGAATCATTCAAGAGATTCGTTCAAAATCGCTGATTCATCCAGTAATAAAACAAGTCCTTGAGTGAGTCATTGAATCATTCATTCAATCCTATTTTTTTTAAATAACGAATTATATTAATTAAATATGTTTTAAATAAAGTGCAGCAATTCAGATTTTGTCAGAGCGGCTATAAATTAAATTTTGCCTATTTAGAATCATGGGAGAATTATAATCTCTATTTTAACAATTTTAACTTTTTTTCAGTTTATCCAGAATTGTGCAGCTCTAATAAAAATGTTAATGCAAATGAGACTGGGTTGTATGATGGACTGCAGACTGCAAAACAACTTTACACATGTAAGATTAAGTCCATAAAGTTTGGCGGAAGCTGTTTTATTACTGAATTATAACACATTTTCACTGAATTATAAATAAAAATAAAAATAAATTGTATATACAAATATATATTTAATTATTTTTTTAAAAATTAGTTTATAAAATAATTAATTAAAAATCAATTGAAACTTTTATCAGTAGTAAATGTTTTAGTTGATTTGATAGAAACAATAACATTGGCACAAAAGCCCTAGTTTTTAAATGTACAGTAAAGTTGCAAAGACATTGTACATTCGGCAACACTTTATTCTACAGTGTCCTTGTACGTTACATGTACTTACCATAGTAATAACAGTAAATTATGCATAATTACATGCAACTAACTCTCAATCAAATCCTAATCCTACCCTAACCCTATAGCAAGTACATGTAGTTGCTTAATATTACTCAGTGCTAAAATATATATTTACACTGTAACAATGGCACCTTAAAATAAAGTGTTACCGTACATTCTAACTGCAAAACAGATCAGTGCCGAAACATCTGTGGACAGACCTGCAGGAGTGATGGATGTGAACCTGCCAGCTGATTTATGTAAGAGAGGAGGGGGGGGGGGGGGGATAGTTAGGCAGGGGTACGTCCACATTAAACGCAGATTTGAACCCTGCCAGAGTCTCTGTCGTCCCCTGGATCTTTGAAGTCTTGAGGGTAAGTGGTCTTTAGGGACCCTGTTTGTAGAGGCAATAGTGTGCCTGGATCTCGCAAAGGGCCATTGAGGGCGTGAGCATTAGAAAACATTAACAAACCATGTTTTGGCCATCAAAACATTTGGATTTCTTTTGTGACATCATATTTGGCTTTGTGTGAGTCTTTTATTCTTACCAGTAGACTTGTCATGGGTGTTTTTACAAATTTCATCTTTGTTTTTAACAACTCTGTCAGAGAGTTTATGAATGTGCTGTGTTCGAGTTTGGGCTTCAAGTCATCAGAAATTCATCAATCATCTTTATTTGAAGGATTGGTTGGCCCCGACCGCCCAACCCAACTGTGCATCATGAGATTGTTTCCATTCTCTCTCACTTCTTCATCCATGGCAAATGTCTGTGGAAAATTCCAGTCTAATTACTGTGATTTATGTCAAAATGTTAACCATCGGTCCATCTGGGAAAATATCAGGATCTGTTTGTGGATTTTTCTGAAAAGAAATGTGGCAGAGAAATAGGTGGAGAACGGGGAATCACTTGCATAAAAAGATAAATTGTCATTTTTAGAGACAAACAAGTATAATGCAAGGGATATCCAGATGGCCCTTCTATGTCAGCTTTGTGCCAGTAGTAAACTGATAAGATCATTATTCGATTTGTATGTGAGGAGAGAGAAAAAGAGATCAAATGACTGAATACTGCTCCAATTATGTACATAGATAAAATAACCATTTTATATTTTAATATATTTCTAAATGTTTTTTGCTTCCTGTGATGGCAAAGCTGAATTTCCAGTAGCTATTATTTGACGTTTTGACTTTATGCCCCAGAAAAGATATTAAAATAAAATGTGTCATGAATGTTATCTATAAATTATCCCAGAATGCCTTATTTCCAGACAGCATTCAATTGCTAAACGCATCAGACACAGGCTATTACATGCACTAAGCTCAAGTGTGTGGGAGGATGAGCCCTCATTCGAGTCAAAACTGAAAGCACCGGAAAAGATTTACCCAGAATATCCCACAACAATATTAATCTCGTTTTCAATCCTGCTGGTGGTGTTCCATTTTGATATTATTTAAACGACTGAGACATGATTGGGTGCTGATATATATTTTAATGGCTCTAAAAAGTAAATCCATTCCTGTGAGTCTGACCTGTTTTGGAGGGTTTGGAGGTGTTATACAGGTCCTTCTAAAAAAATTAGCATATTTCATCTGACCAATAAAAGAAGTGTTTTTAACACAAAAAAAGTAAACCTTCAAATAATTATGTTCAGTTATGAACTCAATACTTGGTAGAGAATCCTCTTGCAGAAATGACTGCTTCAATGCGGCGTGGCATGGAGGCAATCAGCCTGTGGCACTGCTGAGGTGTTATGGAGGCCCAGGATGCTTCGATAGCGGCCTTAAGCTCATCAGGAGTGTTGGGTCTTGCGTCTCTCAACTTTCTCTTCACAATATCCCACAGATTCTCTATGGGGTTCAGGTCAGGAGAGTTGGCAGACCAATTGAGCACAGTAATACCATGGTCAGTAAACCATTTACCAGTGGTTTTGGCACTGTGAGCAGGTGCCAGGGCGTGCTGAAAAATGAAATCTTCATCTCCATAAAGCTTTTCAGCAGGTGGAAGCATGAAGTGCTCCAAAATCTCCTGATAGCTAGCTGCATTGACCCTGCCCTTGATAAAACACAGTGGACCAACACCAGCAGCTAACATGGCACCCCAGACCATCACTGACTGTGGGTACTTGACACTGGACTTCAGGCATTTTGGCATTTCCTTCTCCCCAGTCTTCCTCCAGACTCTGGCACCTTGATTTCCGAATGACATGCAACCACTGAGCAACAGTCCAGTGCTGCTTCTCTGTAGCCCAGGTCAGGCGCTTCTGCCGCTGTTTCTGGTTCAAAAGTGGCTTGACCTGGGGAATGCGGCACCTTTAGCCCATTTCCTGCACACGCCTGTGCACGGTGGCTCTGGATGTTTCTACTCCAGACTCAGTCCACTGCTTCCGCAGGTCCCCCAAGGTCTGGAATCGGTCCTTCTCCACAAAATTCCTCAGGGTCCGGTCACCTCTTCTCGTTGTGCAGCGTTTTTTGCCACACTTTTTCCTTCCCACAGACTTCCCACTGAGGTGCCTTGATACAGCACTCTGGGAACAGCCTATTTGTTCAGAAATTTCTTTCTGTGTCTTACCCTCTTGCTTGAGGCGGTTTTGAGTAATGAAACAGGCTGGGAGTTTTTAAAAGCCTCAGGAATCTTTTGCAGGTGTTTAGAGTTAATTAGTTGATTCAGATGATTAGGTTAATAGCTCGTTTAGAGAACCTTTTCATGATATGCTAAATTTTTGAGACAGGAATTTTGGGTTTTCATGAGCTGTATGCCAAAATCATCAGTATTAAAACAATAAAACACCTGAAATATTTCAGTTGGTGTGCAATGAATCTAAAACATATGAAAGTTTAATTTTTATCATTACATTATGGAAAATAATGAACTTTATCACAATATGCTAATTATTTGAGAAGGACCTGTAGATAAAACAGTAGATGACACTGGTGGTATTTTACTCTATAATGAGCTGCTGTGTATTTGTCTTTTTTTTATGGTGATATTGATCATGACTTTTCTTTTAAAAGGTCTGGTCTGTCTAGAATAGGTCTAATACCTAGAGAGAGAGCTATCTGTTAGCATTTACATGCTGTCTCAATGGTAGTTGCTCTTCTGCCCTTGCAAACATAATTAGCTATCTGCCATTTTTCATTCTCATGGGTCATTTTTTTGAGCAAATGTTGGTTCTAGGTTTGTTTATAGTAAACGCTAGTTTTAAATCAGATCTTTGTAATGTGGAGTAGTCTAGTTTGGTGAGTCAATGAGTTATGGCTAATGTGCAGTAGTTTATCTATCTTGTGATTTGTTCTTTTTGGGGGTCTGAGAGACAATGGAACCCTTGAAATAACTCCGAAACAAACTTAAAGTTGGCATAAAATGGAAGTTGCGATAGTATTTTCTTCCCTATTGTGACGTCTATCCGAGTAAAATAGCTTCTCGGACAAGGAAAACGTAGGGCCGGACTTTTTTTGTCCATCAGGAATTGATTTGTAGTTTGCTATTGGTCGATCTCATGTGATTGACATGTTGTCCCGCTCTCATACAAGTAAACACATCATCTGAGAAGTAAAAAGATGTCATTGCAAGTGGGAGGGGAAGTTATTTTGGTAACACTTTACTTCAAAGCCTTATACAAGTATTTTAATGCATTGATTATGCCTTGTAATGCATCTTATAATCTATTATGGTCTCATGAATAACCACAGTTATAAAACATTCTAATACACCCTTAGAAAGTATAATGCATTAAAACTCGACAAGTAACCAGTTTCAGATGTAACAAGGAATTAACTTTGGTTACAATTATTTATAAAAAGATTATAGATAAAGGCTTTCAGTAAAGTGTTACCATTATTTTTATTTAAAGATTGCAAGGGCACGTATTTATTATACATAACTCATGTACAATAAATACCGCAATATTCCATAAAAAAATTGTGATTTCATGGTGACTTTTTCATCAGATAGGTGTACTTGGTTTATTTCCCATGCAGATGTTTTGATAATCCATATAAAATAAATAAATACAAATATTACATTTACTTCTTTAAAAAAATAAAAATAATAAAAAAATCTGTTAATTTGACTGAAAAATATTGACTTAAAGTGTTTCCCAGTATTTTGTCCTGTTTTTTTCTTTTTTCTTTGGTATTTTGACAAGATGTCCAGCCTGTGCAAATGAAAAGCAGCCCCACAATATGACCACAAACAGACGTCACCACCATAGGTAAGGGCCGTTTGAGGTGTGTCTCATTAAGTCTACATTTTCACAGCTGTCCTTGCAGGGAAGCTGAATAATAATTCCTGGAAAATCTGGAAGTTATTTTAATGATTCACAGATAGAGGAAAACTGAAACTGTAAAGGAACAGTCAGTGTTCTCATCAGTGAAGTTGTTTTGTCAGTGGTGTAAAAGCTTCCTCAACACAGAGTGTGAGAGTTTTGTTAAGTATATATATATATATTTTTTAATATGAAATGCTTTAATGAGCATAAGTGCAGACATAAATATAAGTGAACCACACTTGACTGATCTGAATGAAATGTGCAGTGAATAAGTGGCAGGATATCTTTATCAGCAGTGTTTCTAAGTGTGTGGTGAGTATAATGCCCACGTCAACTGTTGTTGAGTCATCCATATGGTTTATGTTAAGAGAAGAAGTGAGTAGGCCACTACAGGTAGTGTTGTCTAAGTGCAATGATTCATTTACTCACTCATTCAAAACATTAAATGTTTTGGCTAACCTGACTTGGCTTTCTCCTTAAACTCATCTTGGAGTTTCACATTTTGCTGAGAATAACACTTTAGTCATGAATAAAAGAAAGCAGCGACCCTGATCTAATTTTGTTACCATGTGAGGTATCACCACGTCTGTGCATTTTCCAATTGCATGCACTAAAAACAGATTCAAGTGGACACTTTTGTATTTGTCTGTTTCCTCTTTTCTAACTTCCTGTCTCAGCCTATACATATATATTTATATAACAATGATTTGAACTTATGATCAAAAATAAAGTGGACAGTGATTATTTTTCTTTTTTTGTCCATACAAAATTAATGGACTTCAATGTTGTTTGTTTCCCAATATTCTTTTGTGTTTCACAGAACAGCAGTATTGGGGGATAGTTACTTTTAAAAGTAATGCGTTACTCCCTAAAAAGTAACTAACTGCATTACTTAGTTACTTTTTATGTAAAAGTAATGTATTGTTGCTTTTGTGTTACCTTTTTCTTACGTGGGATGGGCTTGCTTGTTTGTTAAAAACAAAAAAAGTTTTATTTTTGGCAAATGTAAAGGCACTTTCACAACAAAAGTGAAATAAGCCTCAAATGCAAAATCCCTTCTGCACAGTAGAGAGCGCTGCTCAAACAAACCGTTATACGTCAGAGGCAGAAGAAGAAAGATAAAAACTCGGCTCTCGAAAGTTTAACATGGGGACATCAAGCGTGCCGCACAAGTTCTGAAAAGTGAAGCCAAAGCGTCTCAAATGCCTCCCGGTGTTTGGTCCAAGTGTATGTCATAAACCCCACCCTCCCCATGAAGTCTAATGGGGCGCGATGGAAACTAAACAATCAAATTACACTTCAAATACATTTTTGATGTTTTCTGTCATTAGGTAGTTTTTAATCACGCTGATTTAAGTTTAAGTGTACATTTAAAAAAAAAAAAAGTTTGGTCTTATTTATTTGATGCAATAAAAACAGGAATGTGATGTCATGATTGACAGCTGTGATTGACAGCTTCTCTAAATGAAGTAGTCATTGAGGAACCAACTGATTTTTGGGGGGATTTTCGGGAGGATTTTCTACATGTCCATAACTGTTCATTTCACACAGTAAACTTTGTACTAACCGTTTCACTAACCGAGTGAAAGTGGGACTTTGATATCGTGGTTTACTTTCTGCTCTAACTGCGCAGACTCGGGCCCCAAGATCACTACTGCGCAGACTCGGGCCCCAAGATCACTACTGCGCGGCCCCAAGATCACTACTGCGCAGACTCGGGCCCCAAGATTACTACTGCGCAGACTCGGGCCCCAAGATCACTACTGCGCAGTCTCGGGCCCCAAGATCACTACTGCGCAGTCTCGGGCCCCAAGATCACTACTGCGCAGACTCGGGCCCCAAGATCACTACTGCGCAGACTCGGGACCCAAGATCACTACTGCGCAGTCTCGGGCCCCAAGATCACTACTGCGCAGTCTCGGGCCCCAAGATCACTACTGCGCAGACTCGGGCCCCAAGATCACTACTGCGCAGACTCGGGCCCCAAGATCACTACTGCGCAGTCTCGGGCCCCAAAGATCACTACTGCGCAGACTCGGGCCCCAAGATCACTACTGCGCAGACTCGGGCCCCAAGATCACTACTGCGCAGTCTCGGGCCCCAAGATCACTACTGCGCAGACTCGGGCCCCAAGATCACTACTGCGCAGACTCGGGCCCCAAGATCACTACTGCGCAGTCTCGGGCCCCAAGATCACTACTGCGCAGTCTCGGGCCCCAAGATCACTACTGCGCAGTCTCGGGCCCCAAGATCACTACTGCGCAGACTCGGGCCCCAAGATCACTACTGCGCAGTCTCGGGCCCCAAGATCACTACTGCGCAGTCTCGGGCCCCAAGATCACTACTGCGCAGACTCGGGCCCCAAGATCACTACTGCGCAGTCTCGGGCCCCAAGATCACTACTGCGCAGACTCGGGACCCAAGATCACTACTGCGCAGACTCGGGCCCCAAGATCTCTGCTGCGCAGACTCGGGCCTTTGACTTGCTTTACGGTAAGCATTACAATTGCCGATAGGTGGAGCGTACTCGACAGTAGATAAACAGTGAGCATGCGCGTGCGACAGTAGGATGCGGTAGGCTAAATTATTTACGACAGCGGTAATGGACAATTCTGCTTCTAACCTGTAGGGCGACGCAGAGGAAAAGTTCCTTAGTGTTGCTTTAAAAGTAATGTGTTACTTTACTCATTACTTGAAAAAATGATTCCCACTTCATTATTTTCCCAACACTGCAGAAGAAAGAAAGTCATAAAGGTTTAATGACCTGAAAATGAGTAAATGATGACACTATTTTCATTTTTGGGTAAACTATCCCAAACTAAAAGTTTTTTTTTTTTCAAATTACCTTCTCGTTTAATATGAGGTCATAAACTGCATAATAATAAAACAAAATAGATCATTTCTAGTAGTGCCTACTTTGGCTCTGTTCCAAAACTTTCTGGGTAACACTTTATTCTGAAGGTCAACTTTAGACATTCTACTAACTACAATTAACTTTTCACCTGCATGCCAACTAACTCTCAATAGAGTATTAGTAAACTGTAGTAGACTATTAAGTTATGGTTAGGTTAGGTTAGTGTTCGGGTTAGTAGAATAAATTGACTTGTACTTGTAAAGTTACGGATATTCACTAGAAGTCTTTTGGGTGACCATCAAAATAAAGTGTAGATATTAAGCAGACAGTCTACTAATACTCTAATGAAAGATAGTTGACGTGTAGTTACTAATAGAATGTCTAAAATAGACCATCAAAATAAAGTGCTACCCTTTCTGAATATAGCATGTCACAACGTAGGATGCAGCTATCACTGATTGGTCATATCATCTAACTTAATAGAGTGTGATGAAAGTCAGCAAAATAACACTATAAGAGATTTGTTGAATTTTTTTACTGCTCTGTTACTTTATTCCATCTGATTCATTCCACGATGAGGAATACACACTATTCATTGGCAGGCCATTTGCATTCTCTGGCTCTGAGACTCCCAGCACATGTCACAATTGACTCAGAGAGTCAGAGGTAGAGAGACGTTCATATCTCAGAGTGTTACTAGTCTGGCAGACGATTTTTCTCTCTGTCTCATTCTCACTGTCTGTTAATTTGTCTGTTTTCACACTGCTAAGGACACAAACACACACACACACACACACACACACACACACACACACACACACACACACACACACACACACACACACACACACACACACACACACACACACACACACACACACACACACACACACACACACACTAATCACAGTATGGATTAGACTACTGTACATCTGTACAGTTTGTCCAGAGGCAGACACACCTGGGCTGCATAAAGACACTAAACAAACTCAATATAACCTTCCTGGAACACGTCTAATACAAGTGAACACACACACACACACACACAAATGTACAGATGCAGTAATTTCCTCTTACTCGGGATTACGCATGGGGGTTTCATTGTAAGTGAATCATCAGTGTAAGTTGCTTTTCCTCCTACTTTTACACAGTGGCTTTTTACAAAGATAATATTTAAAGGTATAGTTCACCCAAAAATGAATGTGATAATTTGTTCACCTTCATTCTGTTCCAAGTCTGTGTCAGACATTAGAGTTTTTTTATTTTTTATTTTATTTTTTTTTGTATGCAGATATAATGAATGGGGACAGGACCAAACCAGTAAGTAAAGTAGATAAATCTATCATAGATTTAAGTTGTTGTTGAGTGAACATATTTTGTCCTGTGAGCTTGAACAGATCATTGAATCTGTGAATTTGAAAACTGGATCACTCTGATTTAAGAATGAATCCTTTGTGAATCAATTAAACATTTCACTGAAAAGATCTGACTCAAAAGAATAATTCATTTACGAATCAAGTGTTTTGAGACAATTCTGAGAGAAGATGTAGCACATCAATTATATGGACCACTTTTGTGATATGTTTATGGTCCCCATTCTCTTCGATTGTATGGAAAGGAGCAGCATGAACATTCTGTTAAACATCTACTTTTGTGCTCTGTGAAAAAAAAGACAAGATAAAGGTAAATTAATTTTTTAATTTTGGGTGAGCTGTTTCTACAGTCTGGTTTCATTATGCAAATTGCATTGATCATAGATGCATATGTGTGCAGGATTTGTGAAGTGTTTTCCATCACAAAATTGGATTTTATAATTTCTTTGTGGCTTGCTGTTAAATGAAGACTTGGGTAAGAAGCTTGTGAACTTCCCATAGTGTCATAGACTGATGAAGTGCAGAAAACAGTACACATAGCGTACATGTAACCAGATTTATATGCTGCATATGTTCCACATTTGTCTTCTTTGGCATCAGTCATGTGATCTCCCCAGTAGAAACATCTTTGTTCAAAGACAACATACTGGAACTCTTAAGTGAAGATTTTAAAACTAATTAAGGCTTGTATTTTTCTTTTTCTCTACTGGGCATGCTGAGAAAATAAAACAAAAACAGTTTCTCAGTCAAAACAGCTTCGGGTCAGATTACAGCTTTCTCTGTCTTCTCATAAATATGACTTTCTCTCCTGTGTTTCTGCTGCTTACAAAGATACTCGTTGTGCTTTTTATCATTGTCTTTTTTTTTTGTCAGTTGACTGTTGGATGACATGACTGTGTTTTAAAGGAAAGAGATTAAAGGCAGTGGAAGAGAAATGGCAAGCTCTCAGAAGTGAGTTTGTGTAATAATGTTTTTAATGTGCTGCTCCGCCATGTGGATGCTATGGGTATTGCATTGGGCACTTATGTGGAATACTATTACTGTAAGTGCAATATGATATTCATTTCTCTAAGCTCTGAGATATTGTGTCATGTCAAGAGGGGCAAAAGTTTAGAAAAGTTTGACCTGAAGTCTTTGTTCATGTTTCATCATCTGGTGGTGGCACTGATTACTGGTTACTTACCCATTTGTCTTTCTTTTCTCCACTGAATTTTTGTCATTGTAGATTTATTTTTTGAAAATATTGGTTACATAAGATTAAGGGGAAAAAAATATACAGTAAATTGAACACACATATAATGGTGCGTCTGTCTGTCTGTCTGTCTATCTATCTATCTATCCTTTTTTGTAATAACTGTCAGTTCATTTCTCATCGGAATATTTTTTTAGGCGGTCCTTCCTCCCTTGCTTTCTCGGGGGAAACTCTTTCTCCTCTCGTGCCATGTGAGCCACAGACTTTGATGGTATCGGTGGGAATGTGTCTCAGATCCCCTTCCACCTCAGCCAGCGTCTATCTCTGTAAGCACAGGAACAAAACACTCATCCTCACAGTTAAAAATAACAGGACAGTGCTAAGGAATCATTGTGATTTCATGATGCCGGGTACATGACGGGAAGGGACTGGATGTCCAGCATCCAGCTCCACTTCCTCAGACTCGCCTTGCCTTGACGTCTCACGGGTCCGCATTGCTTTCTGAAATGTGAATGTTTACTTTGTCCAATCTTGGCAAGGAATAGGAATGTCCATCTAAACTGAACACTAGTGCACAATTAGGTTATATTATAATGGTGAAATTCAGGTTTGTTTACATTCCCTTTAATTCATTTGTCAGACACTTTAATTCAAAGTGATTTGCTGTGTGTTTTTACAATGAGGACAGTTTTCTTGGAGCAATTTTAGGTAAAGAACATTGCTTCTATAGCTCATCAATTACCTCTTTTGGGGTTCAAACCTACAACCCATCAGGCTTAACCACCAAGCCAAAGCCACCTCACTATTCAAACCATCTCCGAGCAAAGTTTGGCAGCAAACTTCTACACACACTCCCCTGGCATGTTTGTGCATGTGTTAGAAAGCAACTCGTTTTTCGTTTACTAACAAACACTTCATCTTCCATTTTGCTCAAAATCTTGTGGTCTCTTTACAAGCTGGAAAGCTGTGCCAGGGACTACATCCTGTGTTTGAACTCGCTTCATATTGGGAAACATTTTGATGTTTTTTTTTTTTTGTACTATGCTTATTTGTGTGTTTGTGTCACTAGGAAAGACAGAAGGGTGGGACACCGGGAGAAAGACTGTACAGGCCAATCCCTGAGAATTTCGAAAATACTGTGACTTTTACAATGACAAGTGTTGTAATGGAAAAAAAAGTGCATGTAATATTCCAAGAGATATTGATGAGTGCTGGAAATATCTCACACCATGGATGCATCTGAGCAAGAATAAAACAAAGAGCGTATTCACTAAACGGTTGCATCACTTTTACATGCAATATTTCAGCTTACCTGAAAAAACCTGCATCTTGTTTAGAGTATTCGTCTGTAACAATTTATAAAAAGATGCTTGTTCACATTTTCCTATTGATCATCGCAGCAGTTATCCAGCAAATATGAATCAAATGATGAAGAAAAAGCTTTTAGAATAATCTATAAAAAAATATTAAATGCTTGGCTCATTAGTCATACTTCCCTCTATTTTAACTTTTTTTTTTTTTTTTTTTTTGCATGATATTACATTTTCCAGTTAATTTCTTTAAATTCTGCCAGATTTCTTTGGTATCCTCTAGCTTCACTGACAGCCTTAATAAACAAACAAAAAAACAAACAAAAAAACTTTAGCCTTTTTCAGCTCCTTTACATCCTTGTTTCTGGTAAATAAACGCCTGTCATGTTCCATTTTAGAGCTGAGAGCTAAATTATTAATCCCTTTGTGAGTGAACGATTTAAAAAAAAAAAAGTTTTTTCATTTAACCCGGGTAAATATTCTCTTTGTCCTGGTTTACATTTCACTTACATCTATAATTGTTCAGTCATGAAAGATGTACAGTTTTCATCTATACTCAAATATTAAATAATCATTCCACTCTATTTCTTTAAATGCATTTTCAGAATTAACAGACTTTTCTACCTTCTCGTCAAATGTGAAATTAAATATTTTTATTAAGCTTTCTTACAATCAGAATCATATTGTGGTCAGTCCTGTTACCAGATTGTAATATTTATTTATTTATCAGGGAATTCCCCCAAGACAGAATAAGAGAATATAAGCCAACATGTCTCACTCTTTCTGTATGTATTGTTTTGTGATCCATTTCAGTTACAGCATTATTGTAGAACAGAGGTTCTCTATAAAAACCACAAAAGTGTCAGTCTCAGAGTAACATAAAGCGTTTTTACATGTTATTGGACGCAGAGGCGGATTTGAGTTTGCTCTCTAGAGCGAGCATGTGTCTGTGAGAGCGAGAAAAAAGCCGGAGCAGGGTTTTCTGTTGCATTGTTGTACTTCTGGAAACTCTCCATGACTATGATATGAGCTTGACTCACTCTTGAGATCCTGCAGTGCCGAACGGACCATGCCTCTTCCTGCAGGATTACACAACGCACATCTAGTTCAGTGTGGCAAACTTTTATTACTGTCTGTGTCAAAAAGAGGTTAGCTGACAAAGTCAGTCTGACACAATGCCCCTGAGATAGGGATGATGTCCCCCTGTCTAGACGGTCTGTCTTTAACTCCGCTATGACCTCTCCAGTGACAAACACACAAGCGCACAGTGGAAAGAAAGATAGGATGTTGCTGACATCACATATTTTCATCTCTCAAAGTTTAAGAATATAAAGGATAGTGCACCCAAAAATGATATTTGGACATCATTTATTCACCCTCATGTCATTTCAAACCTGTATGTGTCTTAACTGAGGAGGATGAATGGATAGATGATGGGATAGAAATTAGTGATGTGAAGTCTGGATTAATCGATGGATGTACCAGATTTGACATGTCACAACAATTGACGTTTTGGTGTTGCAGACCAAAGGAATGTTGGGTGTTTTGAGTCCATCTGGAGGATAGCCATCCAAACATTTCCCTCTCAGTCCATGTGGCTTGCATCGCAATGTGAGGAGTCCATTAGCAGAGCTCACAGCAAACTGACAGAGTCAATATTAGCACAGAACACACACAGACACACACAAGGACGGACAGCCGCACATGAGACGGCCCCAGTGTGTCTTATTGATGAAGTGTAAACAGAGAGACTGTAAATGTTCATTCAGAGCAGTTTTCATTAGTCGTTCATTCTGCAATTATGCTAGTCTGGCCAGCAACCAAAAGCTTTTGATTAATGATAATGTTCAAATTAACTAATAGCAATCTAAGAGAAAAGGAAAGCTGTTGTGATTTTTGGGGTAAAGTCAAGATTGTTTAAAAGGAATATTCCTGGTTCAATACAAGTTGAAGTGGCATGAAACGGAAATTGTGATCATCGTCTCTATTTTTTTTTTAAAGAAAAGTCTGTCACAGTTGTCCATCCTCCAACAATCCATCCATCACAGTTATCCATCCGTCCATCCATCCATCCATCCATCCATCCATCACAGTTATCCATCAGTCCTTCCGTCCATCCATCCATCCATCCATCCATCCATCCATCCATCCATCACAGTTGTCCGTCCGTCCGTCCATCCATCATCACTCACCGTTGTCTATCCATTCATCTGCTGTTCTATCTGTCCATCCATCCATCCATCCAACACTTACAGTTGTCCGTCCGTCCATCCGTCCATCCATCCATCCGTCCATCTCTCCATCCGTCCATCCCTCCATCCATCCATCCGTCCATCCATCCATCCGTCCATCTCTCCATCCGTCCATCTCTCCATCCATCCATCCATCTCTCCATCCGTCCATCCATCCATCCGTCCATCCTTCCATCCATCCATCTCTCCATCCGTCCATCTCTCCATCCGTCCATCCATCCATCCATCTCTCCATCCGTCCGTCCATCCATCCATCCATCTATCCATCCATCCATCTCTCCATCCATCCATCCATCCATCCATCCATCCATCCATCACTCACAGTTGTCCATCCATCCATCTGCTGTTCTATGTGTCCATCCATCCGTCCATCTGTCCATCCATTCATCCATCACTCACAGTTGTCCATCCATACGTCCGTCCATCCATCCATACATCCATCCATCTGCAACTCACAGTTGTTCATCCCTCCATCTGCTTTTCCATCCGTCCCTCAATCCATCCATCCGTCCATCTCTCCATCCGTCCATCCCTCCATTCGTCCATCCATCCATCCGTCCATCCATCCATCCATCCATCCATCCATCCATCCATCCTTCCATCCATCCATCTCTCCATCCGTCCATCCATCCATCCATCCATCCATCTCTCCATCCGTCCATCCGTCCATCTCTCCATCCGTCCATCCATCCATCCATCCATCCATCTCTCCATCCGTCCATCCATCCATCCATCTCTCCATCCGTCCATCCATCCATCACTCACAGTTGTCCATCCATCCATCTGCTGTTCTATGTGTCCATCCATCCGTCCATCTGTCCATCCATCCATCCATCACTCACAGTTGTCCATCCATCCGTCCGTCCGTCCATCCATGCATCCATCCATCCATCCATCTGCAACTCACAGTTGTTCATCCATCCATCTGCTTTTCCATCTGTCCATCTATCCATCCATCTGCAAATCACAGTTGTCCATTCATCTATCAGCCATGCAACCAACCAACCAACTTTGGAGCTTTACATTTGTTTGCTTTATAGTAGACTTGCTGCAATCATCGTGTTTTTGTGTGTAAGAGCATTTGTACAGTGTGTGTGTGCATAATCTACTACTACAAATGCAAGGCCTGAAGAGGTTCAGGGCCAAGCCACAGAATTACCACGATATCTGTGATTTAGCACCAACCAACGGGGAGGCTCCCTTAGGATTACATCACTAGGGCTTTAATCGCTGTTGTTGCTGTAGCCAAATTGGCAGAGCTCCAGTGAAGAAAGTAAACCCCTATCAGCTCTAATGACTAGTGTTTGCTGGCACAAACTAGACGAACCGTTTCAAAGTGTATTTTTTCAACACTGCACATTATAGAACAGAGTTATGGGCCTTTAACACACACAGGCAATCACTTGGTCACACGAAATGTGAAGGGAATGTTCACTGATGGACTGATGTGACTAAATTAATGTTATAGAACGTTAGATGATGAAAGACTGAATGATCATAAACACTGCAGCGTTTGGCTTAGTCATGCATTCCACAGATTGAGATGTTCGTAGATCAGTAGAACTGCAGATCTCATATGAAGATGGGAACTTTTAAATGGGAAAATCACGCAGAAATGGACTATATAAGTCTATCATACTCTTCATTAAATAATGACAGACATGGAGACACTGGCACCAGTTGTGCAGAAGTTACAATGTAGATATGACCAGGTTACAACCTACACACTACTTAATATTATTGAGTTGCACCATTAAACTTGACATGTAACTTTACATGTAAACTAAATATTTAGGGAAGCCTTCTACCAGGTTTGATTAAATTGCTTCAATAATCTTATGATTTACCTGACACCCTTTAATCCTTTAGACATATATGATAAAGTTGACATTTGCACTTGTTTACATGTAAAGAAACAGTGTGTTGTATGAATAAATTATTTGCAGCTCGATTAAAAGAGATAAAATCAATCATAATGAATAAATGTCATTTTTCATAAATTGCAAAATACAGTTTCTGGATGTCATTTACTTATAAAAGCCACATATCAACATATGTGACAAATTTAATGAGATATTATCTGCAGTGACTATGCAGTCCGAGACCATCTCTGGATATGCCCAATAAAGTTGGAAGACTTCAGTAATGAACATCCTTTCTGCTTATTACTTTATTACACATTTTCTTAAATTATTTCAATTTAATATGTTCAACAATAAATACTCTCTCACCGCTGTGCAATCATTGGTCTGCTGTGGTATGTAATCCACTCTGTTCATTCCACAAGAGTTTTATGCCGCTGGAAATCTGTCTTGGCTGCGTTTTACGAGATGTCATGTTTGACTTTTTAACTAAAGACCTTTTGATTTGAGGAAAATGTATGATGTTTACTAGGAAAAATCATCCAAACTCTTGAGGGCCATAAACATGAAGAGTGAGAGGCTTTTAATGTGGTCTACCTAGTGTTTTGCATCAGAATCTCACACGTGTGGAAAGGAGATCGGACCCAGAGACTTTGGGGTGGATGACCAGCTGCTCCTGACAGTGCCTAGAACGAGGCTAAAACGTGGAGGAGAACGAGCTTTTGCTGTTGCCGCTGCAAAACTCTGGAATGTATTGCCACTACACATTAGACATGCTTCTTCACTGTTTCATTTTAAATCTCTGCTTAAAACCCATCTTTTTACTCTGGCTTTTAACAGCAGTTAGTCGTGTTTAATGTGATTTAAGTGTGTTGTGTGGCAGTACATTCTTTACATTTTTTAAAAAAAAATTGTTGTTTTATCTTATTTTATTACTTTTATCGTATTGTGCGTATCGTATTTTATTATTTTTATCCTATTGTGTTTTTATTGTTGTGATGTAAAGCACTTTGGAAACCCTGTGTTTATTTAAATTGTGCTATATAAATAAAGAGGATTGGATTGGATTGGATGGAGTGCTGAAACAGAAAGTTGAAGTCATTCATTCAATCAGGTGTTCATTTAATTATTTTTTATATTCATGTAATCATTTATTTTTCTATTTATTTATTTTTTTCTGTTCATTTATTTCATTTATTTTGCTGTTCATTTAATTATTTATTTGTCTATTCGTGCATTAATTGTTGTATGCATTTAATTATTTATTTTTAAATTCATTTAATTTTTTTTTTCTTTTCATTCATTCATTTTGCTGTTTGTTTAATTATTTATTTTGTGTTCATTTAATTATTTATTTGTCTATTCATTAACTCCTTTTTTATGCATTTAATTTATTTTCTATTCATTTATTTTTTTCAATTCATGTAATTATTTTTTCTATTAATTTTTTTATCATTTATTAATTTTGCTGTTCATTTATTTATTTATTTTTCATTCATTCATTTATTTTGCTAATTATTTAATTATTTATTTTGTTCATTTTTTCTATGCATTAAAAAATTCTATGCATTTCAGTTTTCTTATTTATTTTTTTCTATTTAGGTAATTATTTATTTTTTATTCATGTAATTATTTACGTTTCTATTCATTTAATTATATTTTTTTCCTATTCATGTAATTATTTACTTTTCTATGTATTTATTTATTTTTTACTTTTCTATTCCTTAAATTTTTTTTTTCTATTCATTTAGTTACAGATTTGCATTTTATTTGTAGTTTTAAAAAACTAATTGTTTTATATTTACAGAAAGAGGGATTTGTTGGGGTGGAATATGATGCGTTCTGCACTTAAGAGCATGTTTTCTGCTGCTGCACCATGACTCTGGGTGAAAAAAAGAAAGACAAGAAAGTTGTATTTTCAGCTTGGATCATGGTTTGAGTTACTCCGTGATAAATGTATTGGTATACTCATATTGGTATAGTATATACACTTTATTTTGATGGTCCAATTTAGACATTCTTCTAACTACAAATAACTTTGGAACGACATGTCACCTAACCCTTATCAGAGTATTAGTAGACTGTTAGGTTAGGATTAGTAGAATAAGTTGGCGCGTACTTGCAAAGTTTTAGTCAATAGAATGTCTGTTGGAGGAGCATCAAAATATAGTGTTGGCAGATATAAAACAGACAGTCTGTCCCTTTTTGATGTACGCTAAGTTTAAGTAGCTGTGTATAAGTGATGGATGAAACCCTGTGACAGACTTCCACCTGTCAGATATCTTTTTATTGACACAAAGTGTGAATGATAGAGAGATCTAGACAATACAAACCATGAATTAGAGACCACAGTAAAATAAGCAGTTCAGTGAATTCCATTGCTACAGTTATTGAGGGAAATTATGGCACATCTGCAAGTTTTTTTTTTTTTTACAAGTTTAAATCAAGTTGATATTCAAACACTTGTGCTTGTGTACCATTTATACATCACCATTCTTGTACAAAGTCATATTTAATTTTACAACTGCAAAGAGAAATAATGACTTTCAGCTGTTCAAAACAAAAGGATTTTGTTATTTCAGTGCAATGCATTAGCATGGCTGCTTTGTTCTATTGATGGTTTATATTTCTGATTGTCAGATATTTATTTTTCATTGAACGTCCCTCTATAATATACATGTGGCTCATGAAACATATGTAACATGCAAGCTCCACAATTTTAGACTGTTACTGCAACAGGAACAAATTCAGTAGTTTTACTGACCATCTGGGTCACATTTTTATATTTCTCTATTCTTGTTACAGTTTATTTAAAGTAATTATGATAATTGACCCTCACATTTGTGTTCACTATGTTAATCTATAGGATTAAGATGTAACATGCAGAAAGCTGTGAGTGTTGAGTGTGAAACTGACCTGCCAAACATCAGCATCTGTGCTATAAATGATGAAATAGCGTATATCTGGAGGCTCTGAAGCATATGTTGTAGTTTAAGTGATATTGCTCCCAACTGTACCATACACCGGCCTACCATTACGGCAGTAGAGCGACAGACCATGATGGATGGGAGGAATTATCTACAACATTACATTTATGCCATCAACTCCATTTGCCCCACTAGGTCCATCTTGTACAATTTCGCAATTGTTCTCCAGACACGCTGTCTCATGAAACTACCCATCATGCACAGGGAATTCAAGCTTCATGTCCAAAGATGTCTTTCTCTGTTCTTTGCTTGCACTATAGGGTATGTTTAGACGTAAACAATATGCTTAAAATAGAGAAGTTTTTCATTGTCAAAACGATCCCCAATCACACAGATCCGCTGTAAAAACGTTGTATTCTGCTGTCAGGCCAGTAGATGGCGATGAAACACTATAGATTGTACTCGTAATACATGACGCGCATGATGTCATTGTTTTCCGAGTTTCGCGTTTTTGTTGTTTACACAGAGAACATTTTCAAAAAAATTCACTTTGAAACGTTTACTTGAATAAACGTTTTCAAAAGTTTGCGTTTTCTGGCACCCAAAGTTTTTGAAAACAATACCGTTATCGTCTCCATGTAAACTACAAAAACATGAACTTGTGAGAACGGTAATGCACAGTCTATCAGCGTGTAGTTTCTTTACAAAGTGACATTGCCACCTACTGGCCTGGCAGCATCATACAGCATTTTTATTTGTATATTCGTAGGATCTCTGAATTTTCCCTTAGATAATCTCTTATGGAAGCTTGTTTCCATGGCAAAAAACAGAATTGAGTAATAAACTGAGAAAGTTTGAGATAAATAAAGTAAGAGCTTATAACTTACAATTCTGAGGAAAAAAGGCAGAATTGCAAGTTTACATTTCACAACTATGACTTTATAACTTGCAATACAGGTCCTTCTAAAAAAATAGCATATTGTGATAGTTCATTATTTTCCATAATGTAATGATAAAAATTAAACTTTCATATATTTTAGATTCATTGCACACCAACTGAAATATTTCAGGTCTTTTATTGTTTTAATACTGATGATTTTGGCATACAGCTCATGAAAACCCCAAATTCCTGTCTCAAATTCGCATATTTCGTCCGAACAATAAAATACGTGTTTTTAATACAAAAAAAGAGTCAACCTTCAAATAATTATGTTCAGTTATGCACTCAATACTTGGTAGAGAATCCTCTTGCAGAAATGACTGCTTCAATGCGGCGTGGCATGGAGGCAATCAGCCTGTGGCACTGCTGAGGTGTTCTGGAGGCCCAGGATGCTTCGATAGCGGCCTTAAGCTCATCCAGAGTGTTGGGTCTTGCGTCTCTCAACTTTCTCTTCACAATATCCCACAGATTCTCTATGGGGCTCAGGTCAGGAGAGTTGGTAGGCCAATTGAGCACAGTAATACCATGGTCAGTAAACCATTTACCAGTGGTTTTGGCACTGTGAGCAGGTGCCAGGTCGTGCTGAAAAATGAAATCTTCATCTCCATAAAGCTTTTCAGCAGGTGGAAGCATGAAGTGCTCCAAAATCTCCTGATAGCTAGCTGCAAGCTGCCCTTGATAAAACACAGTGGACCAACACCAGCAGCTGACATGGCACCCCAGACCATCACTGACTGTGGGCACTTGACACTGGACTTCAGGCATTTTGGCATTTCCTTCTCCCCAGTCTTCCTCCAGACTCTGGCACATTGATTTCCGAATGACATGCAACCACTGAGCAACAGTCCAGTGCTGCTTCTCTGTAGCCCAGGTCAGGCGCTTTTGCCGCTGTTTCTGGTACAGAAGTGGCTTGACCTGGGGAATGCGGCACCTGTAGCCCATTTCCTCCACACGCCTGTGCACGGTGGCTCTGGATGTTTCTACTCCAGACTCAGTCCACTGCTTCCGCAGGTCCCCCAAGGTCTGGAATCGGTCCTTCTCCACAATCTTCCTCAGGGTCCGGTCACCTCTTCTCGTTGTGCAGCGTTTTTTGCCACACTTTTTCCTTCCCACAGACTTCCCACTGAGGTGCCTTGATACAGCACTCTGGGAACAGCCTATTTGCTCAGAAATTTCTTTCGGTGTATTACCCTCTTGCTTGAGGGTGTCAATGATGGCCTTCTGGACAGCAGTCAGGTCGGCAGTCTTGATGATTGCGGTTTTGAGTAATGAAACAGGCTGGGAGTTTTTAAAAGCCTCAGGAATCTTTTGCAGGTGTTTAGAGTTATTTAGTTGATTCAGATGATTAGGTTAATAGCTCGTTTAGAGAACCTTTTCATGATATGCTAATTTTTTGAGACAGGAATTTGGGGTTTTCATGAGCTGTATGCCAAAATCATCAGTGTTAAAACAATAAAAGACCTGAAATATTTCAGTTGGTGTGCAATGAATCTAAAACATACGAAAGTTTAATTTTTATCATTACATTATGGAAAATAATGAACTTTATCACAATATGCTAATTTTTTTGAGAAGGACCTGTAGATAAACTGGCAATTGTGAGATAAAATAGACAGAATTGTGAGTTTACATCTCACATCTAAGTCTTGCAATGATCTTTTTTTATTTTTATTCTGTGGCGGAAGCAAGCTTCTATAGTTTTTTTCATACCACAGTAATGTTAATTATGTTAAAAACAGAAATCTTGATTAGATTGAATAATGTGCTGATTATGGTTAGCATGTCATGTTTATGTATATAATGGTAGAAATATAGTATACATGTGGTTTTGTGTTAATTTTGAATGTTGATTAAAGTGTTTAGGTTAAAAAAAAAACTGTTTACAATAATGAACTTTACAATCTCGTATGCAAGAGCCAACTAGAATTTTGTGCTCAATGATTATTTTTCTTGGTCTCAAGCTATAGATCCATATATCTGGGCATACAGCTGTGGAGGTCGTTTAATCCACACTCAAGATAGGCCAACAAAACTGTAAACAGTGGTCCAATTATTCACTAAGCCAGTTGGATAGAAACGGTGATTAGGCGAAACGTTCCCCATGTGTACGCTTGCTTCATTTTATGGGAACTGCGCTGCCTTTGATTACAGCAAACACTATCCACATATAGTGAAAACTCATTTCCCCGTGTAAAGTGATTTTCGCTCAGCGGAGCGACTCCGTTAACCCGTGCTGCAGTCAGTGTGTCAGTGCTTGACTTGTGTTGGGATTTTGTGATGGGCCTTTGTACATTTGTAGCAATCAACCGCAAGGCTTCATGTCATGATTTTTCCCTGTAGCATTTGGATGGTGATTTTGCAGCATAACAGAATGTGATGATAAAATGTCTGGGTTTTTTCTGTCGTTGTGTTCGGATGGTCTGATTGAATCCCGTGTTGATTGGACAACAATAGTAAGTACTGTAAACTAACGTTAAGGGTTGGTAAGTCTTGTGCTCACCAAGGCTGCATTTATTTGATCAACAATATAAATATAATATAGTCCTGTGATTGTAAAGCTGAATTTTCAGCATCATTGCTCTAGTCTTCAAGTGTCCTTCAGAAATCACTCTAATGTACTGATTTGGTGCTCAAGAAACATTTATTTTTATTATCGATGTTGTGCTTCTTAATATAATTTTGAGAATTTATTTTAAATAGAAAGCTTTTGTAACATTATAAATGTCTTTACTGTCACTTTTGATCAATTTAATGCTGCCTTTTTGAAATATGAAATATTATTGAACCCAAACTTTTGAATGGTAGATATTGCTTCAATGCACCATGTTTGATGTTTGAAAGATGCACTCAAATGTGTGTACTCTGTATAATATTAAAAACATGTTGATGGCTTACAGTAGTTTTTTCGAACTAATTTTATTTAAAGAACTCCTTGAAAAACAAATACAGTTTTATGAGAATTAACAATTATAAAATGAAAAAAATAATACTAATAAATGAGAAAAAAATGTAGCTCAATAATTTTACTAATGTAATAATATATATATATATATATATATATATATATGTAAACAAATATTTTCTAGATAAAACGTATAATATTTTTATTTTTCACAGTATAAATTATTTTTTTATTCATGAAACATACAGTATTGATGTGTCTATATTTTAGGAAGGGCTCCATGGTATCAAAAAGTATTGACATTTCTCAATTCCTCAGCAAATATAAGATTTCAAACGCAATATGCTACTATACATACACTAGCATAATACAATTACACTGTCATGTAGATATTTTGATTCCCTTTTTTCTCAATGCAGGACTTGAACCACATGAGGATTAATAAATGATGAAACTAAAAAGTTCAGTCGATCTTGGGTAAAATAATGGAATCCTTTGAAACGAGCTGAAAACGACACCAGAGTGTCATTTTGGTGGTGAAGGCTAAAAGTCGCTTTGGTCCTTGAACTGTGAATTACATCAAATCTAGGCTCCAAATATATTATTTAATGAAAAATGCATGTTCTACTAACCTAGAAAATGACCAAATGCTAGAAATCCAATTCTTCAGCACATTTAGATTATTTACGCTCTCCCAAAGAGGGCCCCTCTCCTTGCATACTTATGGGGTATTTCAGATGCTTTTAAAATAAAAAAAAATATGAGGATGGACCTGCCCCGAAGGCACCAACATACCAGTAGGTTCCATGACACCCCTGTTTCTCATTTTGGATAAATACAGCCATTCTGGACGCCGACATATGGTTCAGGTTTGAGAAGCACATGTTTCAAGACTTGCTGAAGCAAATGCCCCACCGGAGATATCCAAAACAATAGTTTTTCAGATGGGCCTGTGTTTTTTTAATGTGCTGATGAGCAAATGATGTGTCCTGTTTTGGGAACACTCATCGGGAACACACAACACTCACTCATTGATGTTTCAGATGGTTTAGATTTGGGCTTCATGAGGATAATTGATGATGGCCGTTGAATTATTACAAAAATAATGCATACCCGAGGTGTTATCGTGGCCACGACGCGACGCTGTGGTGTGTATTACTTTTCATGAATGTAATGTCCTAGAGTCAATTATTCCGCTTATACTGCGGTTACCCAACCTGATCTCACGGCAATTCGTATGAATTTTACGAGGTAGCTAATTCGTACAAATTCATACGACCTCACTCGTACGAATTAGTAAGATTTTTGCTAAATCATCCAGATTTTACGAGCTACCCAATTTGTATGAATTCGTACAAATGACCTACCCCTGACCCCACCCCTGAACCTAACCTTCACGTGGGTTTAGACAAATCATACGACACTCGTACGAATTTGTATGAATTAGCCACCTTTTAATCACTCGTACAAATTCGTACATATTGGTCGTGAGATAGCTTTGGGTTACCACACCTCAAAAGATTGTTCAAATGATATATTTGAAGACATTTGTCAGGTTTTTGTCCTTTAAAACAGTATTATGGTTAATATGTGTGGGACAGTTTTCTTAATCATTTCCTCCGTTACTAATTCTATAATGCAATTTTAGAGCTAGTAATGGAGGCTTCAGTCACTGATAACAATCTAATTTAGTTATTTATGCAGTTATTAGTGTGTGTGTGTGTGTGTGTGTGTGTGTGTGTGTGAGAGAGAGAGAGAGAGAGAGAGAGAGAGAGAGAGAGAGAGAGAGAGAGAGATTAAGTGTGTGAATTACCTGAGTCAGTCTGTGCGTCTCTCAAAAGTGTTCTGCAGCAGCATCTCTACTAATAGCGAAACTGTAAGTTTATCTGCTCCAAGTACAGCGCCCTTATTATAGAAATCTCATATAGCTTTTAAGTTGTGAGTGTGTGTCCATACTGTATGGGTATGTGTGTGTTTGAGTGGGAGACAGCGGAAGAAAGAGAGCTTGTGTGTATTTCGTATTTTTTTTTTCTATAGTTTACTATATTTATTTGCTCAGTTAGAGTCGTTGTGAGTTTAGGTTGTTTTGCAGCTGTTGTTTTGTTTGCTGTAAGTACCTTTGAAATAACTGAAATCATCTGGCGAAGTGATATGGAACTGTAATGTGGTCAAGACCTGCCTGGTACTACTTTACCCATGTGTTTCCCTGAAAATAATGGCACACCTTAGAACGTACATCAACCAATCAGATTCAAGCATGCAACAGCCCCGTAGTATAAATTGTACTCGATTTGGCCAAAGAGGCCTTGGTTTAAGACTCAGTGCGTCTCCTAATCCAGACATTTGACTATCTTTATGATTTGTGGTGCATATTGTTGTCGTGGGGGAGCCACATCCCTGAGTAACAAGAAAAATATGCAAAATCCATACAAACTCCCTGGCTCAGCCGGGACTCAAACAGGGGACTGTGGGGCGTAGTGCTACCCACTGAGCTACTGTGCCACTCATATGACTTATAGGTAGAGTAAATTGAATGAATGTTTCCACAACAATACACTATACTGCTAAAAAGTTTGGGGTCGGCAAGATTTGTTAATGCTTTGCCCAAATTCACGCAATGGGTTGTGCCCCCGCCCCTGGGGAGAAGGCTAAAAATATATTTAGCAATCTCACTTTTCTAATTTCTTGCAACACCAACAAAAGAAGATGGTCCTCAAACTGGAGCTGTTTCTGTACTCACGTAATCCCCGCCACACCCCCTTCTCATAATTCACAGTGAAAGTTAAGAGTAGCTGGACCACAACACGCGCCTGAGGGCTTTCTGGCCCCTCAGAATCCAGGGGTGCAGAGAAATTGGATGATCAACGAGGAGGTCTTTTCTTGTTCGCTAGATTTATTGTTTTTTTTTTCCGCTGAGTAAATGAATCAACAAACATGGCATCTCCCCCTGTGAGCAGTGGACTAAGATGAACCCTGTAGAGTGTTGGTTTACATTTTGTTCGCTGCTTGGATTTCTGGGTCACCAGCTCAGGAGGATATTGGATCTTTAATTTGTCTTTTGGTTTCATGAAAGTGGTTCAGGTCTTCATGCATCCTCTAAATCAGAATGGTGATAACTCATGGTTTGGTAAAGTACTAGAACTTTTAGGCACTATATCAACTTAATTTGAACAAGAAGCAAAACCTCCAAATTTGAGATTTGAAAGAAAGATATACAGGTTTGAAAATGATTAGGAAATGTATTGTAAAGCTGGAAATGTGTATCTGTAACCAAGAAAAAAAAAAAATATTTTACTAAAAGCATCTCTCATGCCTCCTCTAATGGTAACGGCCGTACGTGAGTCAATAGTTGACGGGTCAGAGGATACTCTTCAGCCGGAACTCGACTCACGTATAGTTTATAAGGTTATAAATATGGATATTTTTCTTACAAAAACATGTCTCTTCGCTTCAGAAGGCCTTTATTAACCCCCTGGAGCCTTATGGATTACTTTTATGATGTACGGATGTGCTGTTTATTTGGGCTTCAAAGTCTCACTTAGCATTCACTCCCATTGTAAAGCTAGGAAGAGACAGGGTATTTTTTAATATAACTCTGATTGTGTTTAGCTGAAAGAAGAAAGTCATACAGTATACACCTAGGATACACCAAGTAATGTTTGTTTATTTAACCTCAAAATGTGTCAACATTAAGTGTAGCTAGCATTTTACATAAAAAAGTATTTGCCTCATTTCAGAACACCACTTCACACCACTGACTATTTTGTGTTTGTTTCTTTGTTTGAAACTGCATTTTTTCCCTACTTTCCTTCCTGCATAAGGCAGTTTGATCATACTTCATAATACAAGAGGCCCACTTTCCACATGCCAGCCAGAGAGCGTAATAAACACGATCCATTTCACGAGGCCCCTTAGCTTCAACACTCTCACACACACATGAGGTCAGCGTAATCAGCCCACCCTCGCTGTCTCCGTTAACTCTTCTCTGCCTTCCGGTCAGTGGACTAGACTCAGTGACTCTGATATGATAGATGGCTCCTCGCTGACTATGAAAAACTTTTTCTCTCTGTGACAGGTGCAAACTAATATTATTCCTCCTTGCCCTCTAACTGATACCTGTGCCACATGTGGGCAGCTCCGGTGTCTTGTAACGTTGGCTCTTTTAGCTCCGGTCTCCTCCTGCATTAAAGGCCCCTAATGTAAAGACAGCCAGAGGGAAGACGGTAATTCGAGAGTGTGTTAATAGTTGCAGAGATGAAGCAGCGATGGCACACTCTGCAGGCTCAGCATAGCAGGCCGTTTATACTAGAGGACATCAAAGTTATCAGAGACAGACAGATAATACACTTTTATATGGTGCACTTTGTAATTGTCATGTTAAGAATTATAAGCAGTGTTTTAATTATCTTTTGTCATGCTTTAAAGTACACTAATTTTTGAACAACAAATGATAACTATCGACATATGTGAAGTATTTGTTTATGATTTTCGCAGTTTTTCAATTGAAATGATATCACAGTTTATTTTAGTTTACCATACATTTACCATAAAATCAGTACATTCCACAGTACACTAAAAATGCAGTCTACTGTTGCTTAACTGCAGGATGTGCTCAATAATAAAAAAAAAAAGAGTTATTAAAATCACATTAAGCTGTGAAAGAGATACTGTTCCCCCAAGCAGCTTTCTGTGCTTGCGCTCCAAGACAAGTGGAACACACGGACAAGCAAAGAGAACTATGAGTCCTGCTTGGGGAATATTTGTGGCAACACAGTCAGTTATGTCTTAAGTGAACCAATATAACTCTATATTGGATCCGTGGTGTGCGTGTGGTCTTAAAGTGACAGCAGCCTAATATACTTGCTTCTGTCTGAGTGAATCAAACAACAAAAGACAATGGGAAAATAAATACTCACTGCTCTTTTGTAGATTTGGTAGGATTATTCTATATTTAATTTATGCAGTGAAGACTTTGCAGTGTTTTACATGTGATTAGCCTACTTTCTGTTGACTGGCCCCAAAAATCCTGTTTGGAACACCCTTAGAAATTACATATAAATATGTACATAAATATGTATGTACAAGTCCTGCAAAAATCACTTAAGTGCAACTGCATTTAACATAAATTTAAACTAGAATGCATTTTCATTTTAATTGCACTTAACATGCATTTAAGTGTCTGGAAACAATACATTCAGTTTGCACTTATATATGGTGATCTCAGGTGGTCTTAAAGTGAAAGTTTTGATTGAGCCACATTTTGGCAAATTATATCTCTACATGAAATGGGGTACATTAAAACTTTCACATTCTTTCAAGATGATTGTTCTTTTTCTCATACATAGAAAAACTTCTAGTTCTCTGTTTCTGTAAAAAATTATTTGTTTCTGGACATTGGCAATTATTGTGGGAATCTTGCTTTTTTACGCTACAATGTTTCAAATTGTGAGTAAGTTAAGCATAGCGCACGGTTTGATCTCTGTCTAGAGTAGCGTACTCCGAGTTACACCCTGTTAGTTTGGGAAATAAATATCATTGCCCAACCCTTCAAAATGTCTGGCAGATATCCTGATTTTTCATCCCTCAACTCTGATTAAACTCTGCCAGTGGTTTAGCGTCAGGGTTTTTCTGGTGCTTCGGCGTGCTGAAGTGTTAGCCACAGTGGCTGACTATCCAGCCCGTATGTCACTCAGACTGTGGCATTGGGACATGGTGTTTCCCAGTCTCTGGCTAGATTTGCATCCACCTCCCTTTCTCTCCATCAGACTCTCTTTAGCAGTTTAATAACATCGACAGAGTCGGCACGTTCGGGGAAGAGCCACTGTGTTTCTGACTTCAGTAATATTTTATGGTGTTATAGTTGTGAGATTAATGTTAAATTGTCTTTCTTCAATTTTCACCTCAAAACTTTGGTTGGGCTATGACTCACCTGACACTGGCTAAATGTATTACTTAGTTTGACATATTGGTCATAGACATGATATCATTCAGCCATGGCATACATCAGTGGTGTTACACTGGGAATTCTAACCATCTACCCTCCAGTTAGTGGTATTGAGGGTTTAACCACAGAGCCACTGAGTGACTGAAGCATCCTGTGAGAAACCAACTGCTCTGTCACTATCTGTCACTAGGTCAATGAAATCTCCCATTGATGGAGGTCTAAGCAGCAAACCCAAACCAAGAATGCCTAAATGTGTTATTTTGATTGTCTGAGAGCTGGTCAGGTGAAATGCAGACTCGACTGCAGTGTTTTTGGGTTGTGGAAATAGTTGTATGAGGTTATGGATGATGAATGGTAGTGTGCAAATGGTTTTCTGTGGCTGCAGGATGAGGGTGGAGAGTTTAAAGGAGGTTAAGGGATACAGGGGAAATTTTGTGCTTGAACAATAATAGTACAAGGAAAGATTTAAGATGTATTTTTGGCATCTTGTTTGCTATGTGATAGAACGTTCTGTTCAGTGTTGGTTTTTGTAATGAAATACCCAAACTGTT
>CM060635.1:21119296-21586796 GCA_030578275.1 Meda fulgida | reverse complement strand
CTATTTAACCGCACTTCGAACTGCCTTCAGTGCGAAGTTTTGTTTTCACTTGTGAGCACTACCGAGCATTATATACCCCGGAAAGCCCGTCTGTTGACCAACCTGTTTGCCCCTGACCAAGCCTGTTTTCTGCCTGCCCCGATCCTTTACCTGGAACTCCGACTCTGCCTGTAATCCGCCTGTCCTGACATTTTGCCTGGAACTTCGACTCTGTCTGCTATCTGCCTGCCCCGACTCTCTGCCTGGTATCTGACTTCGTTACAGCCCTTAAATTGTCTCAGTGTGTTGTTGACTGTGCTATTAATAAACTTACGCTGCACATGGATCGATCTCCGACTGGTGATTCGCAACAGAAAACTTCGCCAGGATCTGCTGCTGAATGGTCTCCTCCTCGGTGTACCCGACCCACGGCGGCACCGCGGCGTCTGTTTTCTTTGCATTTTTCTCTTGCACAAATTTCTCCTGTTCCTTCTGAAAATCTCCCAAAATGGTCTTGTCAATGATGCCGTCGATGTTGCTCTCCTCCACCGTTTTCTTGATGTTCTGTGCAGTTTCTGCCACAGACTCGGAGATCTTCTTAGTCGCGTTACTGGCAAAGTTCAGAATGAAGCCGCTGAGTCCTTTGGCCTGTGCTTCCTCAGTCTCTGTGTTTATGTTTTTCTCCTCTGCTGTTTCCGGTTTGTCATTCTTCTCTTCTTTCTCCAGTTCTCCGCCCAGCCACGAGCTCCAGCCCTTGAACATGCTGCTGTCTTTCAGTCTCTCTGCGGCGAAATAAACGATCTCTGCTCGTTTTAATCAGGATAATTAATAATTGTACTCCATATCTCACACACATCTGCACTGGGCCACATCAACAACAGCATCTGAGCGCTTCCTCGGTCCTCATACAGAGGCGGTTTCTGCGGCTCCACAGCGACACCTGCCGCCTGGAGGAAACGGTTTTCATTTGCAGTGTCCTCCACACCAGAGGGGGCGCTGTTGCGATTTAGCTGTCGTCCTGCAGCATCTCCTCGATCTCACGGTCCCAGTTATCATCTCGATTTTCCCGGTCGACGACCACCTCGTATTCCTGAAGTTCCTGCTGAAGTTCCTTCTCCCAGTCGGCGGTCTCTTCGTCCTTCTTATCCAGCACCAGCTGCTCCATTTCTTTCCTCAGATCCTGCTGGTTTATGTCACAGGCGTCGAACGCGTCGCTCACGAACTCGGACACGCCGGGGCTGGTGCAGATGTCTTCCTCTTCCTCGTTGCTCTTGGGTTTGGCGCTGATGGCGACAGGAGGAGTTTTTGGTCTGATGGTCTCCGAGAGAGTTTCGTGGAGTGGAGCGCTTGAGTTCTTCTCCTCCGCCTGCTGTTGCGCCGCGAGAGCCGTGAGCTGAGCCGACTGCTTTATCAGAGACACACGGTAGAAATAATTCTTCCAGAACATGTCCTCCTTCACCTGTTTCGGGACGAGGACGAAGCGCATCCGGTTGAGAAGTTCATCTTCCTGCAACATCACGAGGGCGACGGAGAACATCTGATCGAAGTCGAAGTGAAACTGCACTCCAGCCGGAGGATCACGGAAGAAGTTCCTCTTGTCAGCGGATAACGCCAAACCCAAGAGCAACGAGGAAGAGGAAGACATCTCCACCAGCCCCGGCGTGTCCGAGTTCGTGAGCGACGCGTTCGACGCCTGTGACATAAACCAGGAGGATCTGAGGAAAGAAATGGAGCAGCTGGTGCTGGATAAGAAGGACGAAGAGACCGCCGACTGGGAGAAGGAACTTCAGCAGGAACTTCAGGAATACGAGGTGGTCGTCGACCCGGAAAATCGAGATGATAACTGGGACCGTGAGATCGAGGAGATGCTGCAGGACGACAGCTAAATCGCAACAGCGTCCCCTCTGGTGTGGAGGACACTGCAAATGAAAACCGTTTCCTCCAGGCGGCAGGTGGTTGGCGCGAAGACTTCTGGGTGTTGCACACCTGGCAGTGACGAACATAGGCCATGGCTTCTGTGGTTAAAGCGGGCCACCAATACCTGTTTTGAAGGAGCTGGATAGTAGCCGTGATTCCCGGGTGCCCTGAACTTGGGTGTGCGTGCACCAGCTCCAGGACCTGGTTCCGAAGAGCTTCAGGGACAAAGACACGATCTGGTGGGCAGCCTGGGGGAATGTCAGTACGGGAGTTGACCTGTTCAATTTCGGTGTCGATGTCCCATTGAATGGGGGCGACCACAAGGTTGGACGCCAACACTGTCGTGGGGTCTTGGGGTGTGCGCTCAAGGTCGTCTTGACGTGACAGGGCATCGGCCTTCGAATTCTTGGAACCTGGGCGGTACGTGACAGTGAACTGGAATCGAGTGAAGAAAAGTGCCCAGCGAGCCTGCCTGGGGTTTAACCTCTTTGCGGTACGCAAATACTCCAGGTTCTTGTGGTCAGTGAATACAACAAAGGGATGGAGGGCGCCCTCGAGCCAGTGCCACCACTCCTCGAAAGCGGCCTTCATGGCAAGGAGTTCCCGGTCACCCACATCATAGTTTCTCTCGGCGGAACTCAGCTTGCGGGAGTAGTAGGCGCAGGGGTACAGCTTGGGGGGCGAACCCTGACGTTGGGAGAGGATGGCCCCTAGGCAACACCTGTCCCACTAGACCACGCCCGACCGTTCCACGTCCGGTGAGTTCAGGATTAGATCCTTCAAACCACACTATGTCTGTGTTCGTGCCCGTCGTTATGACGACTAACGGGAAGTAAATTCACGCCAAAGCTCTGGTGGACTCCGGGGCCGCTGGCAACTTTATTTCAACTGACTTTGCTCGTGCACACCGCATTCCTCTCATTCAGTGTTCTTCTCCCCTTACAGTCGAGGCCATAGACGGAAGGCCGTTAGGCACCGGTCGCATCACTCACCACACCCAGGAACTCCAGCTCCAGACAGGAGCCCTTCATACTGAATATATTCAATTCTATGTCTTCCACGGTCCACGCACCCCAGTCATCCTCGGCCTGCCCTGGCTCCGCAAACATAACCCACAAATTCACTGGAGAACAAGCCAGATCACACACTGGGATGCGTCCTGTCACTCTAAGTGCCTTACTCCGGTCACTCCGTCCTCCATCCGGGCCATCACCGTGCCCGCGGCTGGAGCTAAACCGAGCAGTCTCCCCTTGGAATACCAGGACCTGGCAGAGGCCTTCAGCAAATCGGGTGCCTCTCAACTCCCTCCTCATCGCGACGGCGACTGTGCCATCGACTTGCTACCCGGTTCTGAACCACCTAGGGGCCGTATCTTCCCTCTCTCCCAGCCCGAGTCTGAGGCAATGAAGAAGTACATCGAGGAGGAGCTTGCTAAGGGCTTCATCCGCCCCTCCACGTCACCCGCATCCGCCGGCTTCTTCTTTGTCCCGAAGAAGGACGGGGGTCTTCGACCCTGTATCGATTACCGGGCCCTGAATAACATCACCGTGAAGTTTCGCTACCCGCTTCCTCTGGTACCCGCTGCTCTGGAACTCCTACGCACTGCAAAATACTTCACCAAGCTCGACCTGCGCTGCGCCTACAACCTTATTCGTATCAGAGAGGGGTATGGCCCTGAGGAGCGTTCATGGGTGGACGCTTCTAACATCCTGGATCCAAGCCTGATCACGGACTTCCACCTGGCCAATCCCACCAGGCCGGCCCCTCGACCTCGGGGAAGACCCCGCCGCCGTCAAGCCCCTCGCGCCGGGAGTCGCTCGCAGGGGGGGGGGGGGCTCTGTTACGGTCTCAGGTTCTACAGCCTTTCTCGCCGGCCACCCGAGATCGCTTTCGCCTGAGTACTGATCTTCACCTCGCACTACATTTCCCAGGTTTTCCCCGATCACTCTCAGCTGCAGCCCAGATTACTCTCGTTACCTCGCCCGGCTGTTGTCAATCACCCACACTATTTAACCGCACTTCGAACTGCCTTCAGTGCGAAGTTTTGTTTTCACTTGTGAGCACTACCGAGCATTATATACCCCGGAAAGCCCGTCTGTTGACCTACCTGTTTGCCCCTGACCAAGCCTGTTTTCTGCCTGCCCCGATCCTTTACCTGGAACTCCGACTCTGCCTGTAATCCGCCTGTCCTGACCTTTTGCCTGGAACTTCGACTCTGTCTGCTATCTGCCTGCCCCGACTCTCTGCCTGGTATCTGACTTCGTTACAGCCCTTAAATTGTCTCAGTGTGTTGTTGACTGTGCTATTAATAAACTTACGCTGCACATGGATCGATCTCCGACTGGTGATTCGCAACAGGCTACTTATGAGTCATGCATTTGCTTTTTTTTGATGTGCATGTTCATAATCCATTATACACTGATTTTTAAATGATCAAATATAAAATAGAGACACTTATTTTCTGTATACCACTGTATATGTCTTTAATGGCTTATGTTTGCATTAGAGGCAATTAATTTGTTAATTTATATCTCAGACATATGCATGCATTGCTTATAGCAGTTTGATGTTTTTTCCCCTTTACTTTAGGATGGTAATTATTGTTCGTTAAATACATTTACAAGTAAACAACTTAAAATGTATAATGAGCACATCTTCATGATTTCTTTGCTTTAGGAAAATTGCATCCTGTTTTTTTTTTTTTACGATCCGTTTCAGGTCTACGAAACAGGAAACAAAAGTTTCAGCGAGAGAAACTCTTCATTTTATTGAATTTTAATTTTTATAATGTATAATGAATTTATAATGAATACAAATGATTGAATACATAATCATATATTATTATTATTATTTATTATTATATATAATATAATAATGTAATGAAAAATATATATATAATAAATAATTAAAAAAATAATAAAAATGTTTTTTAATAAAGAATTGTCATATTTTTAAAGTTGAAAGTGTGGTTATAGAATAAGACCAAATGTGCCCTTCATATAACACAAATATAATTTGTTAGTTTAACTAATAATCAAGCCCTGGGACATAACAGTGCTGAAAGAAGCAAACGTGAAGAAACAGTCATACAGGTAAATGCTGTTGTGTAGTGTATAAATGTTTAAGCTTGTTTTATTGGTATTACCACTTAATGATTTGATTTGCTGATGCAAGTAAGAACTTGTGCAGGTAGTGTTGGGTTTGAAATAGTATAAAGGTAATCTTGCTCTTTTACTTTGGCAGAATCATGTTTTTTATTTTTAAGACTCATGCTTTATATCTGTTTGCACTTGCTGAAGAATAGGAAGTCATGATGACAGATAGAGTCACGTAATTTCTCTGAGTAATGCTTCCTGCCGCAGCCGAATCAAACTGAGCAGCAGCGTGTCAAATCGTTCTGTTTTCTAACAGACTGAGCTTTTGTGCATGTCATCACATTGGAATTCTGAATGTGAAGTAAGAGCCATGGGAATCTCTGAGCGAATTATTCATTTTGATTCACTTTCCTTCAGGCGAAAGTCCTGAACTGTGGAATAGGTTGCTTAACTTTTCAAATGCACTTCCATGATGTTCCAGCATGTTATATCACTTATTCATAGTAGTATCATAGTATCTTTATGAAATTCTTCCAAAACGAAGTAACTGGGTGTTAAAGGGGTATAAATATGTAGCCAGTACTCAATGGGGGGGAAAAAAAGAGATAAACATCAGATGATGAAATAAACTTTCCCAAGGCACTCAAACTAAAAACACATAATTTGTACACAAGCATTATTAAACTAGCAATTAGTAAAACATTAAAACTGCTGTTTAACTTAGGGGAGTGGTTATAGCTAGCCAACTCCTACACAAAAGACATATATTTCATCATAACATCGTAATATACATGACAATTCACCCACTATACACACGTTTTTGAGATGGTCTTTAGATCACTGCATTTTAAGGAGAAAATACTCACCAATGGTGTTGACTTATGAATTTGCACATGGTTTGTCTTAAAGCATATTGAAAGCACCACATACTGTAGACATACAGTATAAACAACATTAAAAACTTTTTCACCACAGGGGGACTTTAAAGGATTAGTTCACTCCAGAATTAACATTTCCTGATAATTTACTCACCCCCATGTCATCCAAGATAGGGGTGACATGGGGATGACATCATGTCTGTCTTTCTTCAGTCGAAAAGAAATGAAGGTTTTTAAGGAAAACTTTCTAGGATCATGTTGGAACGGTCACGCGGTAGACGGAAGTACTAACACAGTCTTTGCACATTTGCTTTGTAAACACTGTGTCGGTACTTCCGCCTACGTCACGCGTGATCTTTCCAACGTGATTACATAATGCGTGAAGTCGTGGACGCGCATCGCAGAGCTAGTGCAAAATTAGCATTTGTGGATGAAAGTATATTAATTTTTTTTTTTTTTTTTTTTTTAGAAAATGTCTCGATAAGACCCTTATTCCTCAGCTGGGATCGTGTAGACCTTTTTTCTACACCTTTTTTGGACCAGTTTTGTAGTGAGGACACACACACACACACACACACACACACACACACACACACACACGAACATAATTTTCTGTGAATGAGCCTTGCTGTAGAAAGATGAGGTTGATAATAATTACCCATGTAAAGGGTCTCCTGGGGTTTCGGTACAGAGATGACAGTGTGTTTTCCAGGATGTAGCTCAAAATAGCCTTATTTCTAAAAGGGTCAAGTGAGACAAGACTAAATTGAATTGTAAAAGAAAGCAACTTTTGTTGGTGTGCACAAAGCATCCTCTATCTCTCCCCTCTCATCCTACTTACTCCCTTCTTCCTGTCCTCATTTGGCTATGGCCCTTGAGTACCCACACGGCTATAGTTCAGAGGTCAGGCACTTAAGCCTGAATAATGTGTGGCTTGTATCATCTCTATCACACCCTATTTGTGCTCTCTGTTTCTGACCAGACAGAGTGGTTTTGTGTAGAAGGGATGTTGTAGAATGGAAAGACTGACTAGACAACCTCCAGGGACAAAAAATAGGGTTTTCTGTTTTCTAATGAACTGTAGGAGTAAGAACACAAGAGAGGAAATGAGATGGAAAGAAGAAACAGGATGTTCTGACTAAGGAATGTCAAATAATTTGGCTAAACCATATTCACGGCCCTTTAAATTATATCTGATTAAAATAATCATTATAACTAATGATTATGAATAAGTCTTAGCACCAAAAGTGAACAGTTACTTACAGTTAATAGCTTTGTACGGAATTTTGTTTGTTTGTTTGTTTCTCGCTTAAGCTGACATGACTAACTTTATCTAGTTTGTTGCTGGTCCATGAAGATCTACCAATGACCAGCTTAGTCTAATAACCATGTTCCAATACACTAAGGCTGTGTCTGAAATCCCATACTCTCATGTACTTATTTTGAACAATAATTACTTTGCGAACACTAAAATGTACCTTTTCTACACTATAATGTGAATAGTATGAATGGAAGTACTACAGTCGCCATGTTGTCATTATCATGTGACCTACCAGTGTCAGTTACGTCGCTTCACTGCCCTTCATAAATCCTCTCCCGTGGCCTCATGGGATAGTAAAGTGTCCATCGTATAAACACTTTAGAATCTCACCGGAAGAAGTAGGTCATCCAATACTTTTTGTTTACTCTTAAAAGAGTACTGTGGATTCAGACATACTTCTTTTGTCACATACGTTTTTTTCACCTACTATTTAGTATGGAAGTATGTGATTTCAGTTGCAGCCTAAACATTTCCTCTCAACGTTTTAGGGTCAGTAAAATTTTTAAAGAAATAATACTTTTATTTAGCAAGGATGCATTAAATCTATCTTCGTCTTTTTTTTTTTTAAATGCACAGGGGAAATGCTGTTCTTTCGACCTTTTTATTCATCCAAAAAAAAAATAATGATCACGATTTGCACAAAAATATTATGCAGCAATTGTTTTCAACATTGACCATAAGACATGTTTCTAAATCCGCATATTATTAGAATGATTTCTGAAGGATCATGTCATTGGACAGTGACGACTCTCCCATGGCTTTATGGGATAGTAAAGTGTCCATCTCATGTGCATTTTAAAATCTGTTGGAAAGAGGAATGTTTTCCAATATATTTCGCCTATACTGTATTTTGAATATGTATTCTGACTTGCTACTCATTTGACATGTTTTTTTTTTTTGCGTGCTACATAGCAGGGAATTTGGCATATTCAGTTAATTAGTCAAATGAGAGAAATACTATTTAATGTACGTAATGTATACTTAATGTACCTAATATGTAATGTAATTTGGTACTTTTATAAAAAGTATCTCAATGTTGTAATGCATCACTTTTAAAAGTAATGTTCCTCTACAACTAAACACATTCAGTAAAGGATGTTCTATTAACAAAGTTCGGGAGGAGCGGGTTTGGTTAATCAACTGAATTAGCACGATATTAGGTATACAACAGACTTACCTCTGTCCCATGACAGTTCTAACTATTTCTATCCCAGCCTGGGATAAAGGGGGGAGGGGTGTACTCTGGGTTTGGGCCAAATTCCGAGCTTTACTCTATCTGATTATATACAAGTGTGAACGCGTGAATTCACTAACATGACAATATTCAAGTCGTTGGTCTGTTGTCTTGCGTGACCTCTGTGTGCTTTCTTTGCCTAAATAAATCGAACAGCTCTGAACACATATAGGCACAGATGAGAAATTTCCTTGCCTAGACCATCAGAACAGCAGCAATATTTTTAAAGGCAACAAAGGGATAAATAGTCATCCATCCAACACGCACTTTCATCTGAGGAGTCTGTGAGAAGGGTGAAATGACAAAACCATAACAAAATGAGCCAGAGTGAATATCGAATCCAAGATAATGACATGTTTAACTTTGAATGCCACAGTGTATGTTCTAACACTTATGTTTCTTTATGATTGGGCATTGGAGGCATTCGCTTTTTGATAGCATTCGTGAATACTGATGTCACCATAGAAATCCGATTACATACTTTACAGGAGGAATCAAACTGTGAATGGTTTTCACTTTCCACATTGTCAGGTAATACAGTAAAAGATCTGTTGTTCTGTCACTCCGTAAAGACCGATTTAACACTTCACCCAGTTCTTTGAGTTCTTTGTATCATGTTGTAAACCCCTCCTTATCACGCCTGCCAAACAAAAGAGCCTGCAAACTCAAATAAACAGACAAAAGCGAAGCAGCGTGGATTCACCAGACTGGTTTGACGTAGTCTTGGAGCTTTTAGAGAGTGAATACATTAGATGCTGGGTTGATGTGCGTCTCATATGACTCAGGTGGACTCAGACAGGCCATGGGGCGATTTACAAGCCGAGATTCCTGGAAGTGTCTGTGATGCTGACAGCAGGAATGGAACGCTGGCCATTTTGAGGTTTACACCACTACCAGGAGACAATTTAATCCAGTTAAAGATGTGAAATAAAACCTAGAACAATAAAGTTACACAGCCAGGAAAGAAAGAAAGATAGGGAGTATTAAGTGAGGGTAGATTTGGGAAACTTACAGCAATTACACAATTTACAGTGACGGTTAAAACCGTGATGCTAATCAAATTGCTTGCAGAAGAACACCGCCTCTGTGTGAATACCATGATGTCTTTCATTAAATGAAGAGTTGTTGATTAAAGAGAGCCCATCCAGAGGGCTGCGGAAGGCCTGATCCCCTGTTGAGCTGGAGCGTTGAGACGTCGGGGAACAAAACAGCTCCTCAAGCCACAGTTTTAATCCATTTTTCTAGGGAATGTGGTAAATCTGGCTCTGAGCTCAGGATCTGACAGTGCAGATAGTCACGAGTCATGTTACTCTTAAATGGGCTTGAGCCACTGAGATTGAATCATTTCAAATGCTTTAGTCAATCATCTGTTATCTGCATTTGTTCTCTCTTCATAAATGTTGATCACAACACACTCTCATGGCAGTTCGTAACCATATTACCTTTTTTGCGAATTGATTGCGATTTGTACAATCTCTTTTTTTTCTTCTTCTAAAAATCACTTTTTTGTACAAAATAAATAGTGCTTCTTAATAGAATGTTCCTGGTCCAAACAAGTTTAGCTCCATCAACATCTGAGGCATGCTGTCAATTGCCACAAATTATTATTTTTTAATTGTCTGTAAAAACAAACATTAAATATGTTTACAGCAATGCACTTACAATGGAATCATGTAGGGAAATGTGCATTTAAATCCTTCCAGTTGCATGTAAACAAATAATGCACAAAGTGCGTAACTATATGGGTGTTACGCCCCGTGGCTCAAAAGGGACGCAACAAAATTGGGACACACGAGAAAACCAAACTTTTAAAGAAAGTTATTTATTAACACAAGGAAAATTATACAAAAACTGTGTAATGTAGCAGTCAGGACTCAGTAGTGTCATGCTAGGTGACTGTGTGGAAAGGTAATGTGCTGTAGTGTCGTGATGCATGCAAAAGAAACATAACCAACCAAACGAACATCAAATCAAATCAAATAGGTCGCCCCTGTCTGCTATCCGTCTTGCTTCTCTTAAAAGGGGAAAAGGGAAGTTGGCAGCAGGTGTCACCGATGCAATCAGGCAGAGGGCGGAGAAATCCATCCAATACTGGGGAAAACCCTAAAGACACAGATCGTCACACTCCTCCCCTTAAAACAGGGGTCTGTCAAGACAAGACAATTGAGCCAAAAAGTAAGCCCCATATTTCATGACCGTACATAAAGAAGGTTGCATAATTAGCTAAGGCTTTACACAAGGTTATTGAGTTATTTTCATCACATAGGCTCATGTTAACGTACCATGTATTGAAACAGTGTGCGTTATAATGTGTATTCCAGTGCAATGCATTGCCCAATATACTTAAATAAATGTTTGCGGTAACACTTTATTTTGCATTATCTTTGTTGCATATTACATGTAGTTACTATAGTAATTACTAAATTGTGGACTTTAAATGGAGGGACTTCTTTCTAGATACATTATATGTGTGTTTTGAAGATGAACGTAAGTGTTGTGGGTTTAGAACGACACGAGGGCAAGTAAAACATTGCTTTTTTTGGTGAACTATCCCTTTAATATTTGCACATCATGTCTTTATCAGCTGTCTAAAATACAAGAGTTAATTGGAAATTTTATATCAATTGGCATGTTTATTGAAATGTAATTAGCCATTAAACAGACACTCAAATCATTTTAAGGGGTGTACATTTGAACAGAGCAAGACTTTAATGGATAACTTCACTGAGACTTGTAAAATCCTGCCTTCTGAGGTGATTTATTCTGTATCATAGAGAGTCCTTTGGCAGCGGGGCCTCTGCACTAACAAAAGCCAGATCTGAATCTGCACAATGAAGTGGGTCCCCTGGTGCTGTGATCGTTTGTCCAAAGGTGACATAAGGGGTTGGAGTACGGCCAGTGTTCCTGATGTAAGTGTGTGTGTGTGTTTCAGGGTGATCGTGAAGCAGATCCCTGAAGGCTGGCTTCAGTTTTCACTCTGTCATTTAAGCCAAAGGTAACGTCAAGCAGAACGAGGAAGAGTTAAAGGTGTGCTGTCTCAGCGGGGACGTTCAGAGAGAATTCTGTCATCGTAGGACCATAGAGGGGGTCAGAATCTCCTGTAAAAATAAACACAGATGCACACTAGCAGGGCTCTTTTTAGAAAGCATTCATCACTCCTCTCTGCAGGTGTCCATCTGCGGGTGTCAAAGAAAACCGATTTACCATATTCATAATCATCTATCAGGACAGTTACGTAACATCATACCACAAAACAGAGACTTATGGGCATACATGGGGTGAAATAACTCACAATACAGCATTACCAATACTGCCCCGGTTGTACATGTACAGTACACGGATTCTTAGAAGCACTTATAGGCGGACAATGTTAATGAATATAGTAGGGTAGAGTGGGGTAAGCTGTGCCACTTTTTACTTGTCCTCTATAGGCGCGGAAAAATGAGATAAAGGTAAAACAGTAACACTTTACAATATGGTCTCATTTGTTAACTTTAGTCAATGCATTAACTTACAATAACAATGAGCAATTTATTTCTAACAATCAGCATTCATTAACCTTAGTTCGCTGTTTATTAACTAATGTTAACAGATACAACTTTTGATTTTAACAATGTATTTTTAAATGTTGAAATTAACATTAACTAAGGAAAATACTGTAGAAGTATTGTTCATTGTTAGTTAATGTTAACCAGTGCAGTTAACTAATGTTAACAAATGAAAGCTTATGTAAAGTGTTACCAATACAACTGATTTGATTAAATATATTTCAGGTTGTTTAGTACTCTGTTATCAACTAAAATAATAACGCATCCATAAAGACATAGAAATATGTCTTTTAAAATAATTTTAAAAGTTGTCCACTGGCACAACTTCCCCCACATTAAAAACTGAGGTAACCGTGTCATATCTAAAAAAAAAAATTGTACTAAAAAAAATTGATACAAAAATATTTACCTATGCACTATCGTTTGTCAAAGTCTGGTTATGCTTAAATATATATTTTAGAAATATATAGTCTTTAATTTTTTTATAATTTTTATACGGTTAAATTTTTTTTGTTAATTTGCTTTTGCTCAGGTGTAGTTCAGTGTGAAAGTTGTATATCATAATAATTGTATCAGCAAACTCCTGTTTTCATGACCGATCAGATGTCTGGGGCAGAGGTTGAAATATATGATTATTTTATTTGCTGAAAAGCCCATTTAAACAAAAAAAAAAAGTTGAGGGATGTTTTTTATGGTTTTATGCAGAGGCATGCTGAGAAAGAGTCAAAGTTCCCACGTTATATTTTCCTTTTCATTTCATTTTGTATGTGCTTTGGATATGCATTGTTTCAGAATCATTCCAAGGGGAAAACTTGAGATTATTTTGGAAAAAACATAATTTTACCAGATGAGACTGTGGGAATATGTGTCGGGATGAAAAAATAGAAAATAATAATGAAACTTTGTTTAATGCACTCGTACTCCCCTCAGTCTCTTTATGTTTGGGTGAGTACATCTGACTTCCCGTAAGATGGGCACATGGGTGAAACCCTGAAGAACTGAACCTTTCGTTACTCATGCTTCACTTATGAGCATATTATCAGACTTTTTTACATTCCAGCTAAGGCAGGGGGATCATTTTTAAAGAAATATGTATTATGGAGCCCTAGGTGATTACAAGCAACCCCCTGGACTATAAATCCTCATTTTGCTGCTCTGGTGTTTTGTTATTTTTGCACTGAACAAAGAATGATGCCGCGAGGGATTGAATCCAGTTTGATGACCCCTACTAAACTCCATCTCTAAAGAGGCCTGAATTAAATCACTCACTCGTTCCTTTATTTGGCCTAATTCTGCTGAGGGTATTTCGGTGTAGCTAACAGTTCTGTTTTCATATGTGGATGTGCATTTAAAGGTTTTATGTTATGACTAATATAGCCTGCAGGGCTTCAACACAGGTTAATTAACCTATTATCTAACTTGAAATTATTCCCAGTTGTTTATGCAACTAATTATTATCAGAAAATGAACAGAAACACTGACCTAATGGATGTTGTTCATTATTTCAAATGTAGGGACTGCCTATAATGATAGTTAAGCTAGCTTGTTATCAGCTTTGTTTAACGGGAAACACATGCAATTAATTGCACAATATGGTTCTGCTTTATTTTAAACTGCTGTCATTCATTGTTTTCATACAGGCTCGGACCTTAGACCTGCTTCTTAGAATCGGTTTGGCTTTAACCTGACATTGTTTTCAAATCCCCTGTAATGAAGCATGTCCAATTGTAGTGCTGGCAGCATATTGCTCTTTTTTTGATAATAGCTCTTCTCAAAGTCTGGAAGCAGAGGCCCTAGTACAGTTAAAAGGAATCTTTTGAACCCTAGTTTAGTGCACTCGTACAGGCACGGGGAGCCTTTATGTGGTGGCCTGTGGTAATGTTACACAGCTGTATGTCATTTTTGTTTCTCTAATGAAGATCCAGAACACAGCCAAAAGCCTTTGTGATAAAAAAGCTCAATCGTGGTAGGGGGCATTTGGTTGTTCTTTGACTTTGTTTCGACCCTGCAGAGATCAGACCGATGGAATTAAGTCCTTTAGACACAGTGATGGCAGCTTCACCCACCCGGCTTTAATCAGACCACGTCAAAAGCAGCCAATAAAAAGTCTTGGTTCCTTTTTCTTGTAATTTTTCATCAGAATGTGTATACCTCCCTGGTGCAGTACGTAGAATGCAAAAAGGAGAACATCAAATCGTAGGATGCACATACATACATTTTGTTCATACGTTGAAATGTGCTATATGGACAATGCATCTAAAACGTAAATGCACACCTTTAGAAAAGTCTTTATGAATCAGTCAATTAATGAAAATGGCAAAATCACATAGAACATAATTAGGTACAGGTGTTAAATAAACCTATTAAATCCAATATATTGAATTCAAGTTGATCACAAATAACATGCTTTGATTTTAAATGCTTTCAGTGTTACTAAGGGATGTTTCAGTGTCTGTGAAAATGTATGTGTCAATCTGGAAAATGGAGAATTTGGAGAAATAAGTTCTTCATCAAATACACCTAGTACGATGTGGGACTTCGTAGCCTCCCCTGACACTCCAAACACACTAGTGTGTTCGTGGAAGTGTACTGAGTCTCCTGCTAACCGTGACCGATGCGGGACAAAAAGAACTCCTTCGAATGCAGCTCACAAATTGCAACATCTTACCCCCAGCAGAGAGGATGGAAACCCACTGGAGGTCTCGACACCAGCCAGAACCGCACTGGCCGCTCCGCTCTGCCTCAGCATGGATCATTTAGAGGTGGCTTACCACCACCAAAATTGTTCCATTTAAATGTGTTTACTATTCAATTGTCTTATGGATATTGATCAAGTCACATTGATCTATTGAACTATGTTTAACAGGAATCTCAACATGTTTTACCACGACTTACTTTGCCATCTAAATAATTAGTCTAGCAGTCTTTAGTTCCATAGTCACTGTGTGTGCACATAAATGTGTGTGCTTGTGTGTAAATCCTTCTTCCCAGTGAGTGGCTGTTAAACGTTGAGTTCACAGGGATTACTTGGTGACTGTGAACGCTGCTCTGTCAGGAAGTTCCCACTGCTTTCGCTATCTGGGCGGAAAATGCATGTTTGTCAGAGAGCCTAAACCTGGCATTGATTTCCGTACCATGTCATTCCTCAGCCCTGGCTCCAGCTCAGTCATTTTATCTATGTCCTCTTCTCGCTATCCATAATCACACAGATTAGGAGACAAGGAACTGTCAAAAGAGTCTGATTTGTTTAATGTGAACCTGTTTTCACAGTACATCCTCTGACTAAGTGGGGAGTCTGTCTCTCAAAACAATCGAATTGTTCACGGTATTATGTACACATACATTCATCTCCATTGTAACTGGTCTGACTGTGTTTATTCAAGAAGACCCAAACCAGACAATCTTCTCAGTTGCCAGTTAGAGCAAGACATCAAAGTACATGGTACTCATTACCTTGACAGGAACTTGTTCAGCTGACCAGTTATCGTTCCCAAACGTACTGGTCTGAATGCCAGAAAATAGGAGCTTTTCCCAGGTATGTTATTAACACAAGCTTAGGGTTTCGGGCTGCTGCTATTCTAATGCCTGTGGGGCTGACGAGTCAGATAAAGCACTAGGATGCTATAAATGTAACATTTACGTATATTCCAGTTGTTCTGGCATGGCATTATGTCATCCTTGCCAATGTAACTGAAGCCAAAGTCGCTTTAAGGCAAGTCAGTCCACTTGGCGGCCAGATTGAAATTGAAGATTTCTAATCAGCAATTTTCTGGTGATTTGTAATACAATGTGAAAAGTTTTTTAAAAAATAGCAAAAATTGTTCCGTTAGGGGTACATCAGTGTGTCACATCTGGTTAGTACCTTTTTGTACCTTTTTAACCTGAAAGTGTGCATATTAGAACTAATATGGGATGCATCTCACTTTTTTCAGCCGAAAGAGAAATAAAGGCCATATTTTGAACTAAAAAATGTTAACCAGATATCTAAAAGCAGAAAAAAATTATTTGTTTTTGCTTATATTAGTAAAAACAACTTTTTTATATATTTATCCGTTGAGTTGTGCAATACATATAAAAAATTAAATATTGTAGTAATGCTACCTAAAGAGAAAGAACAAGTGCAATCACTCATAAAAACATAACTTTTACCATTTGTTTAGTTATTTTAACATAGTCTAATTTGTAATAATCATTTATTCAGTTGGGCCGCATGGTGGGTAGCATTGTTGCCTCGCAGCAAGATGGTCCCGGGCTGTCACTCAAGTTTGCATGTTCTCCCTGTGTCTAAGTGGGTTCCCTCTGTGTTCTCCAGTTTCCCCCTGCACATGGGCCGAGATGCTGGGCTCCAGCATGCATATGACCCAGCATAGGACAAAAAGTTTGGAAAAGTGATTAATTTAAGTTTTCGTTTTTGTCCCAGTATGTACCTAAATTTTTCAGTTTCAGCCAAGAATAATCTCTAACTAATGAATTTTTAGATGTCGGTGTACCTTTAAAGCTACTACCACAGTGACACGCTAAAGGTACAGTTTTTGCACATTTTCATCTGCCATTGTTTTTGTGCAAGTACAGCTACTACTCCTGAAAGGTAAAAGACAAAAAGGCAGTTGGTACTAATAGTCCATTCCTAGAGCCCCCATATTGTTATGATTGCTCCCATTTCTTTTTGTACAAGTGGTCACCTACACTACTGCCTTTTATAAAATCCCTGCTAAAGCATTAATTCAACTACCAATGCTAATGTCTGTAGCAGAGAGGATTTTCAGCGCAATGCTCCAGAGATGACAGGAAATATTTCAGCATCTTCAGCTAAAAGACGCCCCCCCATCGCGATCAGAGCAGCCTCACTACCTTTCACTGTATTGAAAACTGCAACACAACCACTGCAACCCTTGGATCCTGTTAATGGACTTAGCCTCAGGCCCAGCAAGCCGTCTTAGTCTTCCCAAAAGCAGGAGCTCTGGATTTGGTTTCCAGCCCCGCAAGCATGGGGATCAGCTTCCTGCCCCTGGAGCCCCAGAGACTGCAGGGGCGCAGGCTAGAAAAAGAGTGGTATGTTCAGCCGATATCCTCGTCGGGACAAGTGCTTTGATGATGGGTTTCGCTGGCTGCGAGCACACAAAACAGCCCAGGAATAACACGCTGTAAAGCAAGACTGATTGAGATTGGACATCTGCCATTGAATCTTAAAGGGATCGTTTTCCAAAAAAAAAGAAAATTCTGTCATCAGTTACTCACTCATTCTAAACCTGTATGACTTTGACAAAAGAAGATATTTTGTAACATTTCTCTCCTTTTTTTATCCATTCAACGAAATTCAGTGGAGTTCACAATGGGGTTGTTTTGACCAAAAAGTTATTCAAAATATTGTCTTTGTTAACAGAATTTCTACAGAGTGCCTTTCACTTCAATACACGTTCAAGTGCTGCTCGGTTTTGCTTGCGTAACAAATCCACCAAGTTGCCCCTCATTCGGATGTCAAAGGAATGAAATTTACATTTGATCACACCCTCAATGTTGACATGAAAATAAGTCTTACTAACTGAAGATGCATGTTGGAGGCAACTCTAGAGCATATCACCCCTATGTTTTTGTAGTTTACACGGAGACAATAGCAATATCGTTTTTTTTTTTTTTATCTTGTACTTTGAAACACGTTGTCAAAAGTTTAATTTTTAGGCCCCCAAAATGCCATTGTCGTATAAAATGAAAAGCCAAAACGCATTTAAAGTTTTCCATTTTTAGGTAAAAATTGTGTCGTTTATATAGACCTGATGGCAATATCTGATTGAAATTAATAATTCTCTTGAGCCTGTTCTTTTCAGTGCACTAATTTACAAATCAGTTTGAATATTTCATTAATTTTATTGATACGACTGCAGTCGTACTCACTCAACAACTCACTCATTCAGTTATCCGGTCGGAGTGAGTCTCAAGTTAAGAAACCAGTGGTACTTTGAGATTATGGAATAGCCTATATCACATAGCAAAAATAGAAAATGTTAGTCCTTATACATCAGTCATTTTACTTTTGATACTTACAGAAAGTGTAATCTCAAAAGTAAAAACTTTTGTAGTTTTACTCAGGAGAATAAATTATGCTTTAACTGAAGTAATGTTTAATCAGAATATCTGTACACTGTGAAAATTATTTTTCAAAATTCTGAATATCTGGAACCTTGTCCACCACTGAAAATAAGTATTAAAATGCACTTGATTTAATGTCAAAAGTCAGCTCCTGGCTTGCAGACTGTTGTTATCTGATGAAATCCTGTTACACATTACATTCTCTGCTCTGGTGGGTGGAAACAAACCTATAAAACTAGAATGTAATTAAATTAGAGACATGGAAGTAGAAGCAATTCACCCACATTTTCAGTGGCATGTCTTTTCTAAATTAACTTAGTAGTTTTATTGTTCTTCGGCTTTGAATAATGTGGAAAAACGGAATAGCTCCAGCCAGGTGCATTTATGTATAATGCATCCCGAGTGGTTTCCAGCATATGACAATAAAGCTAAGTTAGCACCACATGCTAACTTTCAAACGCTAATGCAGACAGCTTAGCAGACAGAGGAAAAACATTTAAACGTAAAGAATGTTACTCAGTGATTTACAAGGTCCCTGAGCTCAGAAAACAACACCTCAGATTTTAAAATGAGCAGTCTGCGCTAAAAAGTCTGACTGGGGTTGAGGAGAGATTTATGCATAGAAAATCACAGATGGAATTGAATAAAGTGAGGTTTTACTACTGCCTACATCGTGTGTGATCCTCACACCGACTGCATAGATTTTACTGGTGAGTAACTAAGTGCTTTAATTTCACACTCGTGCTGCTAGCCACTTAAACCTTGGTGGCTTCATGGGCCGTGTTCTGGAACATTCCAGGCAATCAAACAATCAGGGTGCGTTTAAAGGGAGATCTGGTGGCCATTTCATGCAACAAAGGATCTTGCCAAAACAGCGCTGTTTGAATTGGGCGTGTTTTACAGAGAAAGGTGTGATAGTGTGCTGTGCCAGGATACGAGGAGGGTGGAACTGTGTGAACTTGTTTACCTTGTAACCCAGAACACATTCCATATTGCTGATCCTCTAAATGCTGACACTTTGATTTTTCAGCTTGTTCGTCAGCGTGATCAAAGTCTCTGGTGGAAAACCTTGTTTAAAAGTATTTGTTGTTGCAATCAGGTCTACATATGCTCTGGAATGTTTCTGACATAAGTGTCCAAATCAACTCAAATGTGTTTGCTTCGACAAAAGAGATCTGGCAAACCAAAAGGACTTGCTGGATATTGTTTGCGGTGTGGCATGCACATGTATCCTTCAATCACTGTTGATGTACAACTCTATATTTCACTGTGCATGAGCTTCATTTCGGTAAAGCTTGGGTTAGGTACAATCTCCAGATATTAGATCAAGCTATAGAAGAGGAAATATGTCCAGAAATGTCCATTACATATTTATTTATATATTTATTTTTTAGGTAATGTTAATTCTGTTATGACAAATCTCGGAATTGACGGAATAGATCTGCTACGCTGCTGCTGCAGATTAAGTAACAAAGCAAGAGAAAGGAGAAAAGTGCAGAGCCCTCTTCAAGACAAACATCTAAACAGATCATTACAGTCAGACAATGCCAATAAAGCTGTGGGCAACAGCTGAAAGAAGACTATTGCTATACTTTTGTAAAACAATGTTTTACCCTAGACAGTTGCGCAGAGTAATGGGAGAAATAGACAATATGAGTAATAAACACATGATGTTGAGTGAGAAAACAAGTTGCTGCATCAGCCGATATGCATATATCTCCACAATGATGACACAGGAAGGGAAAGGAAAAAAAGACCCACCAAAACAAAGACATATGTACTGCTTTTATTTTTTTTCAAGGGACCGTATCTTTTACTATCTATGTGTGCCTTGTCTACCTTGCCGACCGGCTTAACTCTGGTGACTTAAGGCTGTGTCTGCCTTGGCTAGCATGCTAGAAATGCATGCTATGTGTTCTCGTGATATGACAATGCAAGCTGATAGAGATAAGAACCCTGAGCAAGTATCATCAATAAGTCATTTGATAATGATTACAAAAGCCACATACTTTGGTTTGATCAATAAAAGCCATTAGGAGCAATAATGAATGACCGGAGCATACTCTGACGCTGCATCAACAAGTTAAGCATAGCTACATGAAAGCATTACCCTTGAAATAAAAGAACGTGTCTTTTTGTTGCTGCTTATTTTACTTTAACCTTCTCATCAACAGCTTGGATAGCGTATACTCACAGATACATACAATAGACCATCATGCTTAGTAAATCACTCAGTAAATGTTGATTCTAGATGCTTTTGGAAAGCATGCTGCAGACTGCTAACAGTAACACTACCTGTATTTGTTTAAATGTTGAGCCACAGCTCATTGGCTGCTGATGCAATAACAACCCATAAGTTGTGCAGTTGTGCTATGTAGATAGAGTTAGACCAATACCAAATGAGTTAGACTACATTACGTCTACATTAATCTGCATACATTTGAAAACGGCGTTTTCGTTTAAAAACACTCTCCGTACACACTTCAGGGGTTTTCTGACATTTCAGTGTGAATGAGGAACTTTTGGAAAATGCTGGAAAATGCACAATTCACCTTACTGAGATTTTTTATTTTTGAATTGAACAATATCAATTTACAAACTCAATTCACTGAGATTATACAGACGGAAAAATAAACAATACAGTTATGGTGCAATTTTATTTAGCAAATCTCATCATTCTGATGCGTCCAGGTCGCACCATACGTCTGGTCTAAAACAAAACTTCTGTCATGTATTGCCGCAGGACAGCAAATGCGAGTAAATTTTCTGTCATTCTTGCAGGACTGTGATATGAAGAGTTTGTAAAGTACATTTTTTTTAGCAACAGTGTGAACGTGAATAGCACTTAACAGGCACAATACCTGTATAAACATGAATATCTATTGGTACAATATCCGTCACATGACTAAACTTACGTCATCGTTTTTAAAGCCCTCCGATTTGACAGTCCACACTGCAATGCGAAAACAGTGTTTTCAAATTAATCCACTTTGGATAGCGTTTTTTAACAAGATTTGTTTTCATTAATACGTCTCAGTGAGGATGGAAGGCCAAAACAGAGAGAAAAAGATGCGTTTTCAAACAAAAACGTATTAGTGTGGACACGGCCTTAACCATCCAGAGTTTCATGCAGAACTAGGAAAGCTGAAGCTGAGTAAAAATATTGATTGCAATATCAACTGGGATATTTATTTGAATAATAACGATATTCTTGACATTTATTCTTAAAATCCCAAGAATATTAATTTACTCAATGCTTAATTTCATTGGCTATTTATTGTAAATAAATAAATTACTGTGTTCTGTTGAATTAACACAGCTGCATATTCAGGCCCTGTTATAAAGGCAAGAAGCATCTTTATTGAGTTGTCCTTGAGGAATGCAAGCAAAACAAACTAACCCGATTCATGACTTTTATGTGTTATTTTTTTGTGAGTGATAAAAATACAACTTGATTCCTAAATAATTGATTCTTATGAGCTGGTACTTTAAATGAAAAGCTCAAAAAGAAGAAAAGATATGTCATTTGCATAGTTATCATTTCTTTCATATATTAGTATGGACAAAACAGAGAAAACTATACCTAAATGAATCAGAATTGAATCAAATAGAATCAAGAGTTGATTTACCCATTGAATCAGCTATACTGTGGTGCACCGTATACTCAGCCCGTTCTCACCCCAAGGCGTCATTTAATTGAGACTTTTGACCATGCGTCAACTAACTGACGCTAAAGGGTGCCTTTAGCGTCAGTTAGATGACGCCTCATCCTTTTGACCATGCGTCTACATCCGACGCACATGGCACCCTTTAGCGTCAACATGAGACGCGCCTACCCTACCCCATACCTAAACCTACCCATAACGGAAGCGTCATCTAACTGACGCTAAAGGCACCCTTTAGCGTCAGTTAGTTGACGCATGGTCAAAAGTGTAAATTAAATGACGCCTTGGGGTGAGAATGCGTTGGTATACTGCATGCATTGTCATTGTAGGTTACATTGTGTTTATTGATTTAATAATAGCATGTATCATATTTTATCAGAATGACAGTCCACAGAACACCTGTTATGCATTATTTCATTTTTAAACAGCGTATTTCGTTTCTATTTGCACTGATTAAGTTTGATTGGTTATTGCATCAGGGATGATAACCTAATTTGTTCCTTCTGTCTATATTGATTTGACAGAGTGCTGTTGGATAGAGGTTAATAGCCAGCTGCGAGAACTTTCATTAACCAAGATTGGTAATTAATTAAATGTAAAATATGTAATTGAAGTTAGATGCAATGAGGCAGTAATTTTATTTCTGTATGGCCACGTGAAACAGGCCCCAGCGCTTGCTTTCATCGATCAGATTTGGCATCTGAGAAAGCAGTGTGGATGTGATTCTAAGGTAATGAAGTATAAATGTGATGTAACCTAAAACATTTCAAACAATGATGTTTGGACACACATGGTGCACTTCTCCACGAGACAACAGAACATTAAAGATTCCCGAGGCAGATGTGATGGTCAAGGCAAAAGTTTTACTCCAGTTCAAATGTGTTTGTCTCTGCAGGATTGTAAGTATATGTAACATTTTACAGGAAATTGGAGCTTTTGAGAGCCACAGGTGGCTCTAAGTCTATTGCTCTGGCAGAGTGTAAGTCACCAGACAGTTCATTTGTGTCTCAGGGCAGCTTAATTGGGTTTGAGAGCCTGTAACTTTAAAATATTGTCACAGTGTTACTACAATCTTAATGATATAAAATGGAAAACGAGGTCGGTTCTCTTTCTCTAAACCAAGGTTCTCAACTCTCGCCCTCGAGTTCCACTTTCCGGCACAGATTAGCTCCAACCCTGATCAAAGTCACCTGCCTGTATAGCTTTCTAGTAATCCTGAAGACATTTATTAGCTTGTTCAGATGGGGTTGGAGGCAAACTCTGCAGGAAAGTGGATCTTGAAGGCCAGAGTTGAGAACCCTTGCTCTAAACCAGTGTTTCCCAACCATGTTCCGGGATCCCCCCCAACACTGCACATTTTGAATCTCTCCTTTGTCTGACACACACATTTCTGGTCTTGGACTGGAGTCTCTACCAATGAGCTAATCAGGTGTGTTTGGTTGAGGAGATATGCAAAATGTGCAGTATTGGGGGAATGTGGTTGGAAACCACTGCTCTAAACTATAATTTATTATAGTTCAGCAGCTATAGTTTATTATTGCAGCAGCTTCTTGGACATCTTAACTGCCAACCTAGCAGTTTTCAGCAAATATATCTTGAAGTTTTTTTTTTTTCTTGTTTTAAACATAAATTTGAAAGTAAGGTTCATGCTTAACCATGAGGGGAAAACACAATACAAATTGTTCATTACCATTAAGTAATATTATTAATATAATTATTATAATTGTTTTTTTAACTGCAAAAAAAAAAAATCTTCCAGTATTCGATAAGTACGGCTGGCTTTAGCTGCATCATTACTTAACTGTTATTTGGCATAGTTTACATATATCATTCAGCCTAATTGTTATGAACTGCTCCCAGACACGAAGGTTGAGGATCCAAATGCAGTTTATTAAAGTAAATCAAAATCGTAATAGAATCCAGGCAAAGGTCATACACAGGCAGGCAAGCCAAACAAATCCAGAGGGTGAGGCAGGAACGGGAAAACCAGGACATGGGCAGCGATCAAGAACCAGGAACAATGATAACAAAGGAAACACTCAGGAATGCAGTGGAATAACGAACAAGACTTCGCAGGGAATGATGAGGTGAACCAGGCTTATATGGGGTGAACTAAACAATATAATGAGACACAGGTGAATGTGATAATCAGGGATGATGAGTCCGGGCAGTGAATTATGGGAAATGTAGTTGTGAGTGAATATAGTCTGATCGGCTCTCAAGGACACTCCAGCTGGTGACCGTTACACTAATATACGATGATTAATACTTTCACTTTTAATCTGTGTCCCTATTAGTAAGTTCCTACTTGGAAAAGCAGTTTCTTCTTATAGTGGACCGCTGAAGGGTAAATCCAGTTTTACCACATCCACTGACACAGATCAGATTTCTCGGTCTTGGTGAGGTGGTTGTACCATTCAAACCCTTATAGGTCGACGCTGGTTTTGGGACCTGTTTTCCATCTGGAGAAGATTATTTATTATACAGTATTATTATACAGTTTTTAGCAGGAAGCCACACAAACACAGTGCCCATAGAAAGCCATCACTCATCTGGCCAACATATGACACAAGGGAGTCAAAATGAAACCAAATTCTCTGTGATTAACACAAAAACAACCTCGTGTATTTTCTTGGCCTTCGGAAATCACCAGCTTTTGTGACCCTTAATCTCCAGGCCTCCACCCCAGAATGTGTCTGTGAGAGTTATGAAATTATGATTGCACAGGGCACATGTGTATGTAATCGTGTATTGCGTGTGTCTGCTGCCCAGGGTCTGTTTCCACCTCATTGAGCCACTGGTCTCTCAATGTTCCTGGGAACAGCAGATTTGGCCCACCTGCCAAAAATCTGTGTTTTTTTCCCCCTGTGAATGCCCTTCACCTGACCTATTGACTCATTCATAAGCAACTCACCATTCATCTTAAACCAGACCATCCCACCCAGGCCTTTACCTCTCTTCTGGTTTGCAGATGAGACTTTGGTGGTGGCAATGAGGAAAAAACGTTTATATTTCACCTCAATACTATGTCCTCAACCTTCTTTGTACCTCTTTTCTCTCGGCTGTGGGTCTGCTGTTTGATCCTGGCGTGAGGAAGTGTGGGTGTAATTGTGAGGAAAAACGGGCCGTGGCTCCATGAGGGTAATTCCGCTGAATGGGTTTCAGGCTGAGACAGGAGTTCTAAGAGAGCGAAAATGAATAAAGGAGAAATGAAAATGGCACAGAAAACACTATGATTATAGCAAACAGAAAAATATGGACTACAAAAAAATATTTTCTTAACATTTTGTTTTAGTGTGCCAATTTTGTTTAGCAGCTACAAACAGTCTACACTACACTGCCCTAAAAAAAATACTTCCTAATGAGTTTTTTTCATTATTATTTTTTCCAGTAAAAACAAAAAACTAACTAAGACAACATAAGAAAAACAACTTATTAAAGATAAATATAATTATTAAAATAAATAAATGTAATTAAAAAATATTTAAACAAATCTCAATTCTGAGAAAAAGTCATATAAACTCGCAATTCTGACTTTTTTTTCCTCAGAATTGAGATATAAACTTGCAATTGAGAGTTATATAGTCAGAATTGTGCAATTGCAAGAAAAAGTCTCAATGACCCTATTTTTTTCATTCCGTGGCGGAAACAAGCTTCGATAGATTACTGCACTAAGTATGCTAGTATACAATCCCACTCTCTGTTCCATCTCACATTAGTGCTGCTTTCATATTCAAATGACTGTTGTTTTAGTAACACCATCTATCCATCCTCTCTTTGGAGTTTATTTGTTTTGATGGTTGGGGTCAAACAAAATTGTGCCGAAAGTTGGAGTTTGACTGTGTGTGTGTGTGTGTGTGTTCACATGTGTGTGCACTTTAAAAACGACTGCTGTTTCATGGCCTGGCCTCCTGTGGTCCCCTACTCCAGAGAGGGAAACGACTTGGCTTTTATCTCCCCCTTTTGAAGTGGCACAAGAACGGCCTGTTTCTGCCAACATCAAAAACCCATCCAAACACTCATTGCTGACCATTAGCAGCAGTACTTAAGTCTGTTTATAACTGTAAATGGGAAAAAGCGCAATTTCGCGCTTATGAGGATTGATTGTCCTTAAAATTGGGCGTAAAGGGCCAATCTGCAAAATGACTCCCTGTCTGTGTGTTCGGTTATCTCAAAGGAATTTATCTTGTTTTTATCACATTGTGGGTGCATCTCAAGAGTTTTCAGAAATCAGTAGCTCTTCATTTAAGCTGTAATATCAAGATAAAAGGTAGGTGAAAATATATTCTGTTGCTGATAATACTGAGGTTTATAGACGAGGATGTTGTGGAATCTAAAGCTATTCTGGCTGGATTCTTCGGGTGCTGAGATCTACACCCCAGGAAAAACCTCCAGTACCGGGGAAAGACATTATCCAGACTCCATCGCCTTCACCGTCTTCACCTCTCCTGACCGTTAACAGGCTCTCAGTGAAAACTCTTCAGTTCAGATGAAAGAGTGATGAGAGATGCTTTTAAGAGACATAGTTAGAAAGGAAGCTCTTTTCGAAAAGTTCAGCATTTATAGCTACAATGTGGAACAAGTCAAATCTGTGTACTGTTGAAAGTTACAGAAATGAAATGGGGGAGATGTGTTTGGAAAAAAACAGACATTCGTTCTTAGTGTGTGTGTCAGGGACATGCTGTCTTATCATTGTAAAACAGAAAAAGAGGTTGGAGACTGTTGCATCTTGACTGAAATCACACACAGCTTTTGAACATGCAGTACCGGACAAGAAAAGAATAATCAAAAAAGAAAATGTCCTACTCCTTTCTATTTGGCTTTAAGTGGGAGCGAGACATCTGGAAAGGACCCTATCATCACCTCGGCCTAACTTCTATGCTTGCTGCCAAGTCCAACATTGTATCATGCTCTAAATGTCGAAAAATGGGCCTCGTACATCAAACCAATCTCCTCAGATTACATGACCATATAGTGACAAAACCCATTGCATTTGTTCCCCTCAGAATGAAACGTATGGCCATGCATAAGCAGGGTTTAAAAGCCACAAGGGAAAAGAGAGCCATATTGTACCAATCATTTAATTTTCACCACTTGTGATCATGTTCTGTATGGTAGACACAGTCTGTAAATTTCCCAACTGTCTTTCCTTTAACATACTCCATTCTGCCAGTGCATTTTAACAGTCTTTAATGTCAAGCCGTCTATGCTGTGCCCTGTTGCTTGTTAGTTCTCCTCATCTGTGCTCTTTGAAGTGCATCCAGACTCAGAATGGCAGAGGTACAGGGTCTTTCCAGGCCTCTCAGTATCAAAGCACACTAATATTACACACTGGTTATTAATGTCAGATTTGTTTCCCCACCTCAAGGCACCCAAGAGACCAGAATGAGAAGGTGGGTCTCAAAACTATGCAAATACGCTTTTGAGCTGCTTGAACATTTACAAATATTTTCCCAATTTTTGAGGCCTGGCACAAGCTTAATGAACTGGAACTATTTTTCCATCCAATGCTTTTAAACTCTTTGGTGAAACACTGTGGGTTTCCTCTAAACATAGGAAGTTGTTTGCAGGAAGTAGTGGCTAAAGACTTGAATGCTGATGCCACTTCAGATGTCTTAATGATGATCTCACACACCTGCTGCTGTTTGAGCAAACTCACTTGAGTGCTTCTCCAATCTGTGCAGCTTGCACAGCTACTATGTAGATTCACATCCACTGATCGATTTAGGGGGCTTTCACACTGGCAGTTTAGTTTGGAACGGGGCACGGTTCGCATGACAAATCGCTAATGTGAACGCCCAGGTGCGCACTGGGGTATCGAACCCGAGACTACCTGGAGGAGGTGTTCTGAGTTCGGTTGCTCCCGAACCGTGCCACGGTTCGCGTGAATGTGAAAGCAATACGGACTCGGGTGCGCACTTCAGGAAGTAAAGTGACCTGCGCATGCGTTTTAGCTTATTGTGATGTATTCAGTTAAATAAAACACTTGTAAGGGATGATAGTGTTGATGAATTACCTTGGATACGAGCGAGAGTGAGCCGGCAGTGTATTCGCGCATTGCGCATGCGTCAGGGCAACACATTTGGAAATCCACTGTCTCCTCAAAATAGCCTGTTTGCAAGCAGCAGAGGGCCACCTCATGTGACACATGCACAGTAAACCTGTTTTGCTCACTCAGCTGCGCATAATAGCAGCGAATTTATAAAAAACACAATATATTGACCTGCGTTCTGTTTTCTATCATGCCCCGTGCAGGTTTGCGATGACGTAATATGCACGCAAACACAACAGGGTTCGATAGAATCAAGTTGAGTGTGAAACCAGACCAACTCTGAGGGGGGCGCCGGGAACAATCACGCTCGGGCTCGGACCGCAGCGAACGAGCCCAGTGTAAAAGCCCCCTTAGTCTTGTTCAGACTGTAAATTTGTGCTTATCCGATTGTAATCTGATCATTTAGCAAGCAGTCATGGGCATTAATGCGTTACTAATAGCACATTCCAGTAATAATATTACTGTTTGCCTTAACTAGTAGAGTAACTAATTACTTATAAGCCTTCAGTAATAAATTACAGTTAACATCCATAAAATAGATAATTACAGCGTTACCTTTGTTGCCTCAACCCCTACCGATTTGAAATCCAACAATCCAATCCTTCCTACATTCATTTTCATCACGACTCGCGTGTGCATGTGATGGAGCAAGTTGGCTTGGGATATTGAAAATCTTAGATTCAGCAGCTGGAAATATTGACATTACATTGATTTTGTCAGGAGTCATCCACAATACAACGCAAAAACAGCTTTTTCAAATGTATCCACTTCAGAGAGCATCTACAAAATGCTAAATTTTTGCAGGACAAAAGTGGAAGGAAGGCCAAAATGTAGAGGAAAAAGATCCAGACGTATCCTCATATACCCTGGATGGTCAGATTTCTGTTGAATGCAAAATGTGTCAAGCAAAGAGTCTAAGGCAGATGTATTTGAGCTACAGTTCGGAACAACATTAATATAATTTTAAAAATCTCTGAAAATATACTATATTATTCAGATTTTTTTTAAAAATTGATATTAGTATGATTAATGTTTAAATGAATATGTATAGTACATATTTTGAAAAGTATTTTTATATATTGATATTTAGATAAAGTAGATCCTCTACAAAAATTGGTTTATAGATTTACTTTGAAACCATTTTCGCTCTAAAAATTTCACAAATAATTACAAAGTGGCAGCTAACACACTGAATTAAATTAAGCAGAAAGGCTGAAATACTATTTCTTGTAAAACGCTCTCTAATTATCTTTGTTTTTATACAACTTCGAAAAATATATATATTTTTACAGTGTATATTTATATTAATTTATAATAAATGACTTGCAGTCTGGGTGGAGACAATCCTGTGCTGGGGTCAGGGCCGTGATCTGTTAATTGGTGACCTCTGGTCTAATGGGTTCTAGCCCACTGCGTGTCACTTACAAAAACAAAATGTTCAACCTGTCTGACATAAAGAACCTGTTATTCAGCAGAGTGAAATTTATTGAATCTGAAATTATAACTTGACTGCAGGCCGACCCAAGTATCACACTCCCCCTGTGACTGTGCAAGCACACCTCCCTCCTGATCCCAGTGTGAGATGAGCGAGAAAGCAACAGGTCACCCGCTTGCACAGTATTTTTCTATTTGCTTTAGAAAATGCCAGGAATCCCTCTCCCCTTTGTTTTGCCTATGAATCATCTGTTACCTTTTTAGTTTGCGCCATTTACAGAGGATGGGAGGTCTTTGCTGGGGGTAGAGACACTTGGAGGGGGAGAAAGAGTGCAAATGAAAGCTGAGGTGTGCTTCTGCTGTGTTTCTGTAGCAGTTTCTGTGTTTCTAAACTGTAGCAGATTTCATCCAGCAAAACAACTTCATGGCTCTTTTGCAACTGGCATGTTAGCCGTATTGAAATATAAGGTCAGTATGCCTCAACATATGGGAACTAGGTTACAGTTTCAGTGCAAACTGAACAAACAGCGCAGATTAGAATATGATTGCAGTATATGAGGAGTTTTCAATTACAAAAGGAACAATTTTGTTAATATTTACTCTATTTACCCTCATGTCTATGAAAGCCTGTTTCCACTTTAGACTAAAAAAGAAAGTGGCAGTTGTGAGATAGTCACATAGTGAGATATCATTTTACAATTTCTTGTAATTTGTGAGAATGAGTGCCATATTTGTGAGAAAGTGGAGTTGTGAGATATGGTCACACAGTGAGATATGTTACAATTTATCTCAATGAAGATGTTGAGCCATTACTGAGAGACATAACACCACAATTACAAATCAAATGTGATAAATATAATTAAAATTACATAAGAAATAAAGTTGTAATGATTGATTAGAGGATAACAAATTTATCTGTTTCTCGCACAAAAAAAAAAATTGAATGGATTCCGAAGATTTGAAGACTTGAAATATAATGTACAAGTCAAATGGCCCATAATTATGATAATTTTATGATTATGTTTTTGTTTTCTTTTGTCTGTTTTACAGCATGGTCACTATTGTTGTTAAATGGCAAGGGCAACATATTCTGAAAAAAATTCTCATTGTATGTTCCACAGTAAAGATAACAACATACAAGTTTGGAACAACATGATGGTGTGTAAATAAAGACATACTTTTCATTTTTATGGTTTTAATCAAAGTGGAGGCAGAGGTAGAGCTGAGGAGAATACTGCTAGATGCTTGGATGAAGGTACCGATACATGTAGCATGGTGCATGTGTGTCTGTTCGATTGTGTAGGATGGAGAGGGAGGAGGATAAGATGTGAATGATAAAGATTGGAGTAAGAGAGAGAACGAGAGAATGGTCTTGTAATGAAAAGCAGATGTGCTGAATTCTCGTATTGTTCCCAGAAGAAAGCAGCTGGCCACTCTTGGCTCATCCTTCTAAATAAACATTCCGGGATGGCCGTGAGCGAACAAGGACCTGTTACTCATTAAGAGGTCCTCTCTCCTGCAACCCTCTTTGAAGTGTTGCTGTAACGCTTCAAAAGTGACGCACAGAGAAGGTTAAAACCGACTTTAAGAGGCTTATCACACCTCAATGCTGGGTGCCTTCGTCCTGTGGGTTAGTGCTAAGAGATGAAGGCCAAATGGTGTCAGAACAATCCAGATTTTTGATGAAACTATACCAGAACATATAACAACAAAGATGTATTTTCTGGCTTGAATTCAAGAGCACCATAGCTCTCACAGCTTTAACACATCCAGCTGAAGATCCATGTATTATGCTATCCTTAAATCAGAACCTAAGAGCCATTTTGGGTTAAACGCACACATGGTGTCCTCAGATAAACTCTTGCTGCACACAATGTGTTCATTTGATTGGCGGCTGGTGGTGGGGAAAACACAGATGACCTCAATCCATCGTAACATCATTAGCTTTAGCCATCAGCTTCATTACGTGACACAACTAACTTTCCAGTGTTTCAGATTGTTATTCAAAACTCACATTGCTGCAAATTCAGTGTTTACAGTGTACCAACTAGCTTTAGCTAATAATATACTTTCTGTCCTTTCTCCAGATAAAGTTTAAGAATGTTTGTCATTTACAATTGAGTACTGGGCCTACATCTCAAGGTTAGCTGTTAAAGACACAGCACAAAGCCTGTCAGTACTTATCTCGTGTACACAAATTTGGGCTCTGGTAAAAGACTCTGACTCACTACAGATTGGACATCACTACACATTGATTCCATGGCTGTGTACTTGAGTTGTAAAGCCCAAAGTATACTTAAGTTTTTTTTTTTTTTACTTATGCTAAGCATATAATTTTGTCATCAGCACAGTATGTGTGTAGCCTGATTTTTCTAACCTAGAGTAGTTCTAAACTACTGGAGATGCAACAAAAAAAGATGCCCACGTTGATGAGTGATTGTGTAAGTAAAAAGCATTTTTAGCATTCTTAACTTTCAGACAAGAAGTAGGGGAGACACTGAACAAGTGTGAAACTCTCTAGTGCGCATGTATCGACTGGCTGTGTTCATTCACTTTATAAAATGATTCTTCTGTTACATATCCATGCAACTGAATTTTAATTGTATTAATTAATATGTGTTAACTAATCTCTTCAAACCTTCTATTCAAATGTCATGATGTTTATTGAGTTGGCTTGTGCTATTTATGTTTTGCACTTCAGAAATGCGATGTAAATTCCGTTAAGAGAACATTGTGAGCATCGATGTTCCCTGTTTTTTTTTTTTTTTTTTTTTTTTTGTGGTGCATTGAGGGATTTTTAAGGGAGCGAACGTTCCAGTGCACTGGAAGGATTTTAGCATAGTACACAGCACACTTGATACCATCCAATTTTCCAAGGCTTACTTTAGAAAGTTCTTTACTTTAAACAAAGCCACCTGTAATGGTATGGGAGAGATTATAGAGCATTACATCTTTTTGGAAGTAATGTATCTAAACGCTCAAAATCCTCTGGGATAAACAAACAATGAAATTACGTTTAGCCAATTTATCCCTAGAATTATCTTAATAATACTTATCAGTACACTTTCAATATTTACAGTAATATTTCCAAATGGGAAAATTTATTTTTGCTTGCTTGACTTTTTACAGAGTTTTGATCTAGCTGAATTTGATATTTAGGGTTGGAATACTTTTGGAAAATGGATGGATTATTCAGCTATGGATGCCATCTTCTGATGAGAAGCAAATTAATTCGGCACGCGACTCTCACAGTGCATTGTGGGTATTCTCTGCCTGTTGATCGTACATCAGTTGTACACACGTTATTGCGGTGCATTGTGGGATTTAATGTGTGCACGCGATAACATGCATTGTGTTTTCGAACAGCACTACAAATAGCTGTCCCCTAAAATAGTGCCATTTTTAAGGTTATAGGGGACAATTTTGGACACAGCCATAGTTTGTCGAGCTAGCTGCTATGTCGTTACCTTGGACTTGTACTACCACCTGGTGGTATGGATGTAACATTGTTAAAATAACATTAGGTTTTTAGGTTACCAATGCCATTGTAAGTATCTGTTCAAGCAATTTTAATTATATGCAGATGGTTTGGAATACATGTGTGTTACAGAGATCAAATGAGTAGTATTCAGTTGGTTATGTGATCTCAACATGGCAGCCACAATGAAGCGTCCCACATCATGTAAAATAAATAAAGCATTTATTAGGCTACTTTAAAATGATATTAGTTATGCAGAGTGAAAGCCTCTATCTTCAAATCAATAAAGCATCTAGTGATTATTTTTCGTACCTGACTGATACTATGAGATTTCAACCCGTAAATACTACAGAAACCACATTAATGTATTTTAATGAGCAGCTTGTTCACTGCCCTCCCCATATCTGTCCTCTGTCATGGTTTATTACTCCAGCGGTGCTTCACGCAAAGAGAGGTGTCCGAATGATATAGCAACATGTGTTGGAAGTGTGGAAGAAACACAGAGATTTATCCTACTTGTCATCTCTCACCTTTCTCTATTCACTCACAGTTCATCTGTAGGTGGATTTCTTCTCTCGAGGGTGTCTCGCGGTTCACCCCCAGCTGAGAATGCTTAGCAGAGATTCCTCAAATTGCTGAGCTGTGCACTTTTCCCCTCCATCGCAAAGAGGTTTCCTATTGTTCTGATTTTTATGATTTGTCCAGAAAACTGAGGAATTCATTATACAAGGCTATAAAAAGTGTGTCTCTTTTGAACCAGTGGGAAACTCTTGATTCCCTTGTTGGCTCATAATGATCAGGAGTTGTGATGTTTCACAAGAGGCTTTTGATTTGTCGTTTTTGTTTTCTGGCTTTGAAAAATAACAATGAAACACTTCCATAAAACAGTGTTTGTCTTTGAAAGAGAGCAGAGAAACACTGGTGGTCACTGCCTCTGTTTTGCATTTAACTTAATGTGGTTTGATGGTTTCACCACCCGGTGATGCTCTTTTTGACTGATTCTGACTCTACTTGGTGAGAAAGTCCTCTGTTGTGGGTCAGTTTTACTACAGATGAATGTATGAATCAGCTTGTGGGGGTTTATTGCAGGCCTAATTCACATTCCAGACATTGAATTGTTCTGGTATACCAGGGTGGAATTTAAAGGGATCATGTCGTGAATATGTTTAATGGATCTTGATGTTTTAAATGCTTTAAATGTGATCGTCAATGCCCAGTACTGTAAGTGGCATGTGAATAATAACTCTGGAGCCACAGAAATAGAGTGTAATTGCATCGCTGATTGTATTAACAATAATGCACACAGTCCAAATGCATTACTTGCACCTATTCAGACTTGCTTCAATGTAAAAATATATAAAATATAAATATTGAATTATATTGAATTATTTATAAAAAAAGGGACAGAATTCATGGAGTCTTTTGAATGGTCATTAATGGATGACTTTTGAGTCCAGAGTAGTTAGACCATCTACCAGCAAGGGATAATACTTGCATGCCTCATAAAATGAGATTAAAGGGTCAGTTCACCCAAAAGTTAAAAATGTGTCATTATTTACTCAAGTTGTTCCAAACCTGTATGAGTTTCTTTCTTCTGTTGAACACAAAAGAAGATATTTTGAAGAATGTTGGCAATCAAACAGTTGATTGTAGCCATTGACTTCCATAGTACTAGTAGGTAGTCCCTCCAGAAAAACGCGATTATGCGATCGCATAATTCAATGCATAATCAGCCAAAGTCCGCATTTTTTCAAATATGCCGCACTTTTGCCGCATAAATTGCCGATTTCCGAGCAAAATATGCGGGGAGTGCATGATTTCATAATTTCCGCGTTTTCTTTGCAAAAAAGTCACATATATGTTAGCAGAAAGTTGAAAAATGATGTGTTTAATTCACACAAGAGCAGCTATTCCCCCTGTTGCCATGGGAACGCTATGAAGTGATGTAATTATGCGACGTTAACATCATCGAAAAGCTGCAAACCCCGCGATGAAGCCATGATGAAGCCCGCAAATCAGTCTCATTTGCTAACAAAAATAAGCGCAAAAGACAGCACAAAGCATTCCCGGTGTGTTACATGATGTAAATGTACGTTACAGTAAGAGATTGCACTTTGTGCATTGGAAGCACTTATTTTAACAGATGCGTACAACAGGAAGCACACATTTATTTATTGTTATTTTTTATTTATTCATTTTTACAAAAGTTGTAGCATATTCGTTTTGTAAAGCTACAGAACTTGTTTGACTCATCAATGTTTTGTAAGTTTGAGCATTTTTTAAGAAAACGTGCCGCATAATCAAGGATTTTTGCACGCAACAATCACAAAAAAACTATTTTTCTGGAAGGACTGAGCAGGGAAAAAATACTATGGAAGTCAATGGGGTCCATCAACTGTCTGGTTTCCAACATTCTTCTAAATATCTTCTTTTGTGTTCAACTGAAGATAGAAAGTCATACAGGTTTGGAACTGTACAATGAGTAAATTCTGAAATAATATATTTTTTTTTTTTGGGTGAACAATCCCTTTAGGAGAAAAAAATATTATAAATAATATGTATAACAGATATATTATATTATGTTATATTAAATTAAAACCACAATATGCCTAAAGATTAATCTCTGTTGTAATATAGATATTTGAGCTGTTATTTAAAGAAATTCTATCTATATCTCACAAAAAGCTTTGGAAAGAATTTTGAATATAGTGCACAACCTGTACGACTTTTATGGTTACAGAAAAACAGAATTAAGTATTTTTGGGGGTGAACTAACCTGTTACATTAACAGTATATGCAAAAACTTTATAATATTTAAGTAATTTAATCTAGAAGAAGAAAGTAGATGAAATGTTTATTGAGTTCATTTACCCACAGTAGGTTCTTCTGTGGTTGTGTTAATATGCAGCAGGTAACATGAAGGGAATCCAAAAGTCTCTTTTTTTTTTTAAACCATGTGCTCAAATAATATCAGTCTCACTTCATCTGCACCTTTCCCTCTGAATAGTTTTCCCTTAAAGATGCCAAGAGCAACAAACAGTGTGCCGAGCTCTTTAAGACAGGATTTTCCACATCGAACATGCTTTCGCTCACTCCTTTCCCTTTCATTTCCCCTTCACACCCTTTGAAGATTGATTTTTCTTAAGCCCAATACATCACAAAATCTCCCTCTAATGGCTGATCAGCTGGTTGGTGAAGAATTTCCTGTGGTTGGGTCAAGAGGTGAGAGGAAGGGTAGCGAGTAGAAGAGGACAAGGGAATGAATGAAATTAGACACTCACTGGTTCACTGCTGACAGTATTTATGGCTGAGGCAACAGGTATAAGAGCACATGTAATATTTACATGTCATAAAATACACATCCAAATGCTTCACAATATAGAAGAAAATGTTCTATGTAGAACTTTAAAGGGTTCTATCAGGCACTTCATATTTGGAACTCTGAAAAGGTTCCGTAATCCCTTTTAAGGGACATACAGCCATTGAAGTACAAGAGCTAAGAATTATTACAGGAAACACTGGGATATAAATACACAGGATAACAAGTGCTAACAAGGAACAGGTTAGAGTAATCAGTCACTAAAGATACTAACAAAGGTAACTATTAAAACAAAAAAAGGTAGCTATGGAAACAAAGGCAAACTGGAACTAAACACAGGAAGCGAACACCTGGGGCAATAATCAGCGAATAAACAGAAAAACTTCAAACTGACTACAACATGGCGTCAGAAACGGGAAAAGAACCGGGCAGAATACAACCTAAAAATCCAAATAACAAAAACATAAGGTACACAAAAACGGAGAAATTGCAACATAAATTGTCACGGTAAGACACGGAGATGAAACCAAACGCAGACAGTATACAAGACGACACGGTTTAATGACAAAAACAGGAAAACAAAACCCATGAGAGGGCAAAACAGATGGAACACAGAATACCTGACTGACTAGACTAAACTAAACTAAACTAAACTAAACTAAACTGGGAAACAAATGAACAAGAAAACAAACAAGACTTCAAGAGACGCTAACAATGACTAGATGTACAGAGGGTACTCACGATCAACGTATAACAATGAACCAACACAAGACAGCAAACACAAGGGGATTAAATAGGAAGACTAATCAAACATAACAGGTGACACGGGTGAAACACTAATGACAGAATCAGGATAACAAGGGGGCGGGGTAACGAGACGAGACAACACAAGCACATGACCAAAACACAAGGCCATGTGCTTGCACACAGAACATGGGTCTGTCATGATCCTGCCAAAATACTAGAACTCACAGACCTGATGGCAGAATCATGACATAAATACTGTATGTATGAGTTAATGCGGCTCTATTTTTTTAAATTTGTCTTGGTTTTACCCTCTTGTGTAATTGACAGACTGTGGCCTGTCCAGCTTTGAAAACAAGGTGTGTAAGTCAGCAGCTGCTCTGCTCTGTTTTCTGTAGATATGATGTTGCCATCTTCCTCTGTTTTCAGAGTTGGCCATCTGGTTTTCTTATCTCTTTGGTGCATGGCAGTGGTAGTGTTTTCTATCATCGGGGTACACTGGCCAGTTCTGCATCAATCAGCAACTTATGCAGACAGCTGCGAGGTATGATTTTTTTTTAAACCTTGCTTTTGTTTTGTTTTGTCAACTTCATCTTGAAAATGTGTGTTTTCTTGCTTCGCTCTCGTTCACACACACACATATCTATATATCATAACATTTCAACTCTAAATTCTTACTTTTTTTAGGTTTATTTATTTAATAAGGACAATGCACATTAATGGACATCAGTATAAGATACAGAATGTAAAAATTATTAAAGAAACATTACATCCATAGTCCCAAGGAGGCTAAAACATACAAAGACATTGCTAATAACAGTATAGAAATACATACATACGTGGTGTTTGGTGTCATGGTGTTTGACATAACGACAACATACAATACCAGAAAAGTTAACACATCACTAATTAACAATGATCACAAATTTGATTTGTTATAAGCAAGTGTTTAAGATGGATCTTGAAAGTATGATATGTAAAACACCCACTTATTGCAAGTGCTAGTCTATTCTAATTTTCACTTCCCTTAATAGACACAGCCCCCCCCCCCCCAAAAAAAAAAAAAATCATTGAGAGTACGAACAACCTAGCAGCATCAACTGTCAAAAATTGTCTAATTTGCATAAAGGGATAGTTCACCCCAAAATGAAATTTCTGTTATTAATTACTCACCTCATGTCCTTCCAACCCCATAAGACTTTTGTTCATCTTCAGAACACAAATGAAGTTCTTTTTGATGAAATTTGAGAGCTTTCCATCCCTCCATTTACAGCTATGCAACTACCACTTTGACGCTTAAAAAGTTCATAAAGAGATCATAAAACTAATCCGAGTGGTTTAGTCCAAATTTTCAATCACTTTAGGTAGACCACAGATTAAATTAAGGCTTTTATTTACACATAAACATTGATCAGCAAACATAAACAGAAGCTCCACAGAACCTGCGTGACGGTCGAGAAAAACCTCATTGGTTCTTGCAGAAGCTCAAACGTGTTGCGTAACACAAGAATGAACCTCATTGGTTCTTGCAGAAGCTCAAACGTGCTGCATAACACAAGAATGAACCTCATTGGTTCTTGCAGAAGCTCAAACGTGCTGCGTAACACAAGAATGATCCTCATTGGTTCTTGCAGAAGCTCAAACGTGCTGCGTAATGATACATACCCCTTTCACTTGGATTTTAAAAGTTAAAAGTAGAGTCTAAAGTGACCCAAACAATATCAAACTCCTCCCCTCTCAAGAACACATTTGAATGAGTCATCTATACTGGCTGTTTTGTAAACACCATGCACACAGTTTTTCTTGTATTCAATAATACATAATTTAGTAAGCCAATCCTGAACATGGGTCATTGCAGAAGTCATTTTAAAAAAAAAAACCTTCTTCAAAATTATTTGCATGAGTATAAATAACATCATTTGCATACATTTGTACATTAAAATTATTACATACTTTAGGTATATCATTACAGTGTGAATAAAATTGGTCCTAAAATAGAACCTTGTGGAACCCCTGTAGTGTAGTCAAGGTATGAAGATTTAGTTCCATTAATACACACATTGCTTTTTATTTGAAAGATATGATTTCATCCAAAGAATTGCTTCTTCTGAGAAATTAAAATTAGATGTGTTATATAACAGAACCTGGTGGTCAACATTATCATATACCTTTTTTAAGTCTAAGAAGACAGTGGCAACACAGACACTCTTATCCAATAAACATTTAACTTTTTCTTCAAATAGACAATTTCCTGATTTGAATGATTAATGCGAAATCCAAATTGCATTGGGTGCAAAGGAGTATGGCCTTTATTTAGATGTTAAGTCAATAACAATAATTGGACAAATTACATTCAATGGCCTGCTTGTGATCAAATTCAGCTCATGCACATATAAATAGTAACATTCCTATGATGCAAGTGTGCGTGACTCTGTGTATGTCAACATTTCCAATTCACTGAAAGGTTTTAATATAAGATGGAAAGGCACATATTGTAAGGTCATTTGGAATGACCCATCTAGATTTATTTTCCTCCCCAAGTTCCATGATTCATTTTATTGCAGTTGACATCTCCATCCCTAAGCAGCAGACCCTTGCAAACTTCGCACAGCTGCGTACAACTTATAGACCGTCCCTCGACACCACTGGTACTATAACCAAGCGTGTAAGCGTGTTCACAAATGCTAACTTGTCCCAAGATAGTCTGTAGCCAGTGATCTGCCAGTAGCTTTTGTGCACGTGTGTCAGCATGGATTTATATGAATAAATGCCATTACAGAGTAATGGGTGCTTATTGTGAAACGCAATCACTTTGTTAGTTATGACAGAACTGTAATTTACTTTAAAGGAATAATATACCCCAAAATATTCTGCATGGCATAGATGTGTGTGATTTGATTGGAAAGGTGTGTTGAAATGTGTGTTTCTTGCAAAAATAGAGTTTGGATGTTGGATGTTTTTGTGTGAAGTGTTGAAATTGAATCAGAGATGTGAAACACAATAAGGACAATGGTGATGTGATCATATTGGCATGTGTTGATAGTTTCTCCATCTTCAAGCTAATTTAATACTAATATGTAGTATTAAATAATGTATTTGGAAAAAAAAGTATCACAAATCTTTTCATAACTTCTATCCAGCATGGTTTTAAAAAAAAAAAATCTACATTTTATTCATCAAAGAATCCTGAAAAAAAAAGCTATACAAGTATATACTATATATAAGCAGCAAAACATTTTTTAAACATCGATAATGTAAAGAAATATTTTTTGAACACTGTTTCCATACAAATCCAGGCTGATCTGGAAAAATAAACAGATATACAACAGATATCCTATCCAACAGAGACTTAGTTGTCTAAGTGGTGTCCGCAAAATAATATAGAATTCTTAGACAATAGGAAATGTTTTGGGGGCAGACCTGACCTGTTGAAAAGAGATGGTTTTCATCCCTCCTGGGATGATGCTGCTCTTCTCTCTAGTAATATGGCACATAGTCTTAGAGCTTAAACATGAATTGGGGCTCAGGTCAGGAAGCTAAACCGACCGTCTGCTAGCTGTCTCACATCACTGAGGTCAGATAAATCCTATCACATAGAGACTCTTTCACCTAGATATCATCATATAGAGACTGTGTCTGTTCCCCGAATTAGGAAATACAAAAAAATTCTAAAAAATGTAATTGATGTTCAACAAATAAAAAACAGGTATAATACAAATGAACAAATTATAAAGCTTGGGTTGCTGAATATTCGATCCCTTACTTCAAAAACACTTATTGTTAATGATATGATCACAGATTATAACCTAGATGTGCTGTGTTTGACAGAAACCTACATGGGTAAAACCAGGCGATTACATTACTTCAAATGAGTCCACCCACCAAGATTATTGTTATAAACATGAGCATCGTCTGAAAGGTAAAGGGGGAGGGGTTGCTGTAATTTATATTAGTATCTTCAGAATTACTGAAGTCTTGTTTCAAATACAATTCTTTTGAAGTGTTGGTGCTTAATGTAACACCATCTAATGTAAATGATAAATCACGTTTGAGATTTGTGCTGGCTACTGTATACAGGCCACCAGGGCACCATACAGACTTTATCAAAGACTTTGCTAATTTTCATCAGAGTTAGTTCTGGCTGCAGATAAAGTCCTAATTGTTGGTGATTTTAATATACATGTAGATAACGGAAAATATGCATTGGGATTGGCATTTAAAGACATTCTGAACTCTATTAGAGTTAGACAACACGTGTCAGGACCTAGTCATTGTCGTAATCATACTCTAGATCTAAAATTATCACATGGAATCAATTTTGATGCCGTTGAAATTCTGCAGCTGACGAGTGATGACATCTCAGATCATTATTTAGTCTCGTGTATACTTCATTTAGCCAAGGCTTCAAAGACGACTCTGTGTTACAAATATGTTAGACCTATCACTTCTGCTACTAAAGATTGCTTTATTAATAATATTCCTGATCAATTTCATCTCCTCAGCATCCCAGAAAGCTTTGAAGAACTCGATATTGTGACAGAAACTTTTGACTCTCTCTTTTCCAGTACTTTAGACACAGTTGCTCCTTTGCGCTTAAAGAATATTAAAACAAATAGTCCAACGCTGTGGTACAATGACCACACTCGGGCCTTTAAGAGAGCAGACAGACAAATGGAGCAAAACTGGAAGAAAACAAAACTATTTTTTTTTTCGCATTTCATGGAAAGAGAGCTCCATTGTTAACAGAGAGGCCATTAAAACTGCTAGATCTGCTTATTTTTCAATCTTATTAGAAGAAAATAAACAAAACCCTAGGTATTTATTTGAAACAGTGGCTAAATTAATGAAAAATAAAGTTTCAACCCCAGACATTTCCAAGCAGCACAGTGTTAATGACTTTATGAACTTCTTTACTTACAAGATTGATAATATCAGGGAGAGAATTTAACTATGCAACCGTCTACTACAGTATCGCATCAGACAGTGCATTGTAGTCTCCCTGAGGAAAATTGATTAATTCATTGCTATAGGAGAGGAAGAATTTTCTAAACTCGTTAAATCATCTAAATCAACAACATGTATGTTAGACCCTACTCCGACTAAGCTATTGAAAGAGATGCTTCCAGAGGTCATAGATCCTCTTCTTAATATCATTAATTCATCTTTGTCATTAGGAGACATACCAAAAACTTTTAAGCTGGCTATGATTAAACCGCTTGTTAAAAAAACATAACTTGATCCTTCAGAATAAGTCAATTACAGGCCGATCTCGAATCTAGCTTTTCTGTCAAAGATACGAGAAAAGGCAGTATCCCCACAACTATGTTCCTTTTTAGAAAGAAATGGTATCTTCAAGGATTTCCCGTCAGGATTTAGACCGTACCATAGTACCGAGACAGCTCTCATTAGAGTCAGAAATGATTTGTTCTTATCATCCGATTGTATCTTTGTTGTATCTCTCTATTAGTGTTACTCGATCTTGTATCAATGGTCAATAGTATAATGGTATAATGGTCAATAGATCTTGGTCAATAGTATCAAATGCATTTGATACTATTGACCACAACATTCTTTTAAATAGACTCGAAATTAAGTTGGCATTAGTGGAATTGCATTAGCATGTTTTAAATCATACATATTTGACCGTTATCAGTTTGTAGCAGTAAATGAAGAGATGTCTTATCCATCACAAGTTCAGAATGGATGGAGTACCACAAGGCTCAGTACTAGGACCATTGCTGTTCACTCTATACATGCTACCCTTGGGAGATATCATTAGGAAGCATGGCATTCGTTTTCTCTGTTATGCTGCTGATACTCAGCTCTACATTTCTTCACGCCCTGACAAAACTTTCATTTCATAAAATTAACAGAATGCATCGCTGATATAAAAAACTGGATGCCTAGTAATTTCCTACTACTTAACTCTAAAAAAACAGAGATTATAATTATTGGACATAAAATGTCCTCACGTAGAATACTGTTTAACACTTGATGGCTGCTCTGTCAAACCTTCGTCGTCGGTTAGGAACCTGGGTGTGCTCTTTGATACCAATCTTTTATTTGAAAGTCACGTTTCTATCTGTAAAACCGCATTCTTCCATCCTAAAAATATATCTAAATTATGTCAAATGCTCTCAATGACAAATGCGGAACAATTAGTTAATGCGTTCATGACATCAAGGCTAGATTATGGTAATGCTCTTATGGGTGGTTGCCCTGCACGCTTAATAAATAAACTACAGCTGGTCCAAAAAGAGTTCTTACTAGAACCAGGAAGTATGACCATATTAGCCTGGTTCTATCAACATTGTATTGGCTCCCTATTAAACATTGTACACATTTTAAAATATTGTTGATTACTTACAAAGCACTAAATGGTTTAGCTCTCCAGTACTTGAGCGACTTCTTAACACATTATAGTCCTTCACGTCTATTGCAATCTCAAAATTCCGGCCAGTTACCAGAATAATAATACCTAGAATATCAAAATTGACTGCTGGTGGTAGATCCTTTTCCTATTTATCACCAAAATTCTGGAACAGTTTTCGTAATATTGTCCGGGAAGCAGACACACTCTGTCAGTTCAAATATAGACTAAAAACATGTCTCTTTGACCTATCATACACATAACACATTATAAACTTCTATAATTCAATGTTAGGCTGCATGGATTAGGTTAGCCGGAACCAGGAACACTCCCAATAAATCCTGGTGTACTCGTTACATCATAAGAAGAATGGCATCTATGGTAATATTAGTCTCTCTGTTTATCCGAGGTTTACCGCTGTTCACCGGATCCAATGCCAATTTATTTTTATTTTTTTTCTCAAGACTTGCACCTTGGAACCTATTTATAGGTTTGTGTTCTCGAGCCACCAGGCACTGTTGTTGTGCGACTGAACAGGCCAGAGCGCGTTAAGGGTTTTCTGTTAGAGCGGTGTCATGTAAGCGGTCCCTAAGTTAATAACTAATGATCTTTGCAACTGATCAAAACTAACTTTAGCTGGACAATAACTTTATTCTAGAGCTGCAAGCCAAAACAATCTCTGTTACTTTAATTTCCTATTATCACTGTAAAGCTGCTTTGAAACAGTCCATATTGTTAAAAGCGCTATATAAATGAAGGTGACTTGACTTGACTTGACTTTAATCTGTGGGAAAGTCGCCCCCTGCTTTGTCAAACCCACAATTGAAATGTGAATCTCTAGCATGCTTGCCTACACAACCGCAGATATGGAAATATTCTGTACTACATTGAATGTATTTTATGGTTAAATCCCTTCCACATACTTTAGACAGAAATTTCCATTTCCCGCATAAAGCATAAAATCATTGAGTTTTGAGCAGTTTGTTTTGTGTGTGTGTGTGTGTGTGTGTGTGTGTGTGTGTGTGTGTGTGTGTGTGTGTGTGTGTGTGTGTGTGTGTGTGTGTGTGTGTGTGTGTGTAGGGAGCACAGTGCTTCTGTTTGTATTTTTTTATATTGTGAATTACCTCTGTTTTAACCATTATTCTGGTCAAGCTGACGCTGCACACCGGAGAGTCATCATGTCCAGTTAGAAGTCTGAAAGCACCATTTCAAGCATTTCAGCTTAAAGAAAATAAAAACAAATGTGACAAATGTCTGTCAGCACTTCTAGATGCCATGAGCAGAAAGAGCTCTTAAAGACCCCATGAAATCAAATTTTGTAGCTTTTAGTCCATGTGTGTTAGCTTTGAAGCTGGCATATCCCAGAGATAACTGAACCGTTAGTAGACATTTAAAATTTACATTCAATGATTTTGAGGGAATTGGCCCAAACATATTGATGACTTTTGCACTACACAAATCAAATTTTGTCCAATAAAATGCTCTTTTGACTAGCAGCTCTAATTATAATTAATGTGATGTAAATTAAAGCCTGTTGGTTTCTTAAAATAGAGGGACGATCTCTTCAAATCAATCCCTTTGCCAATTGGAATTATATACAAATTTTTATGTCATAACACGTGAAAGAAAACGGCATTTGTGATTTTTTTCTTTTAAAGAACTCCATGGATGAAATTTCATGGAGGTCTTTAAAAAGAGTGGACTTGCATTGGGCAGCTGTTTATCTGTGTGAGGTGGCATTCTGGGAAATTCAAGCAAGTCTGAAGCCAACTCCTGGAGTGAAAAAAAAACAGCTAAGGAAAAACATTGATGGTGCACTGAAGTATTCATCAGCTCTTTCCAGCTCTCCTCTCGTCCATAAGCTTGATCGTTGTCTATGCCTGCACTCCAAATCATTGTTTATGTAAATCTTCAAAGAGTATCTAGGCATTTATCTGTTTAATTTATTTGTCTATCAGTAGATCCAGAAATGGCTGATGCGTGTCTCAATGATGTATGGTGGAGAAATCATACAGGAAAGTGACTCTATGGAAATTCTTCTGTAGTTAAGGCTAGTTTTCCCCCATATGCCTCTGTTCTGGCCTGGAGAAGTCTTCAGGACTGGTACACAGGGGAGCACCTTGCTGCAGCCTTATACATATATCTTCTTACAAAAACACTGGTCCTTCACAGGTCTATAACAGCCCGCTGTCTCCAACAGCACCTTGGTACACAACTCAAAGTGGGTGGACGTTTGGATTTTTGGTTTCAAGTATCAAGCTCGTATTTAAGCTTTTTGGGTATTTAAACGTTTAAATTTACGTGTAAATTTATAAAATAGTAATTATACTTCTGCTCCTTAAATCTAGTTGGTCGAGCAGGGATAATAAATCTAGTTGGCCTCATGGGATAATAAAGTAGCCATTGGATCCGCACTCCATAATATTTTTAGGAAGTAGTAGGTCATTCCGGTACATTTTGCCTACTCTTTTATGAGTACTGTGAATTCAGACATACTACTATAGGTAAATCTGCATATTTGGATGCAACGCCTGTCTTTATGAATCATTAAAAAAATTAATTCAACTGATTTTTTCCAAAAAACACAGATTCCTTCAGAAATTAGTGTCTGTCTTCATGAATGAATATTTGAATTATTAATTCAACTGATTCTTTCAAGAATGCTGATTCAAAGAGGAACGATATGTTACTGTCTTTATGAATAATTCAGTGATTCATTAATTTGACTGATTCATTCAAAAACGCAGATTTGTTCAGGAAGGATTCAAGTGACTTGACTGTCTTTATTAACGAGTCATTGAATCAATCATTTCATTGATTTTTCCAAAACCACTGACTCATTCAGAAATGAGTATGTTGTAGCTAATGATTCTGCTTTGGTTTTGTTTGGAACACAATTTTTGTTGACAGAACAAAAAAAACACAATAACTGGCAATAAAATGTAAGTTACTCAACATTAACTTTTTATTGAACTGTTGTATAATGTTTCCTTGTTTCTCCAGTATCTTCTCAGAAACGGTTAAGCCATCACAGACTAGCTGTGTTTAAACTTAGGTCATCTTTTGAACTGGCAACACACTCTTACATTGTTGTGGCATTGATTAATTTTGAGTGGTCTATGTATTTTGCAGTGTGAAATGTCTTGCATTGGGAATTTGGCACGTGTACAGATTCATATTTTTGGTGGTGTCACCATGTTAATGGCTTAGTACTTCTGCTAAGCCTAGCAGGGTTAATGACTGTCCTGCATCTTGAAACACTCCAAGAACAAACACATGACTAGCTGTGGTGACTAATTGGGCACAAAAACTCCAGAGTCTCGGCCAAGACACCAAACACGATGAACTCTTTAAGAGCGAATCAACCCTGGCTCCATCTGCTATTCTGGTGAGGGCCAAAGAGTGTGTGTGTGTGTGTGTGTGTGTGTGTGTGTGTGTGTGTGTGTGTGTGTGTGTCTGTGTGTGTGTGTGTGAATGTGAGAATGTGACCTGTGTGTGGACCTGTGCTTCAAAGGATTAGTTAAGCCAATAATAAAAATTCGGTCATCTTTTATTCAGAGTTTTTTTTGTTTTCCATTCAGTTAAAAGGAAAGGGGGAAATGGATCTTTCCATCTGAATTGTGCATTCTGTTGCAAAGCGTCACTGGCGTTGTTTGTGGCAGAAGTTGAATTTATTTTTTTACTTTTCAAGTGCCAACACAGGCGTCAGCCAATCAGATCACCTATGCAAATACAGTAGCGCAGACACTAGCCAATTGCGTTCATGCAACACTAGAAAAGCAATGTGTAACCAGTTAATGGTAATTTCAAATAAGCGTTTCTGTTCAGTACATTTAAACTTGATTTTGTTTTAGTTTTGTTTATGTTCCTGTTAAAATTTCACTTGTTTTTGTTTTCGTTCATTGAACTGGTTCAGAGCCCTGAACACAAAGCTATGTTGTGGTTCCAGGAGACATAGAATGTAGCAGATTTTTGGATCAGTTTCATGGTTCTGTTGTTGTTTATTTTGGTGCTTGAAAGGCCCAATTTTGATCTCAGTGACCTACAGGATATTGTGCAGGATAAATTAAAGTTATATCAGTCTTAACTTCAGCCTGTCATGCCGCTAACAAGGCGGAATACAAGAGCATACGAAGATAATCCAAATAAGTGATATTTATTACAGGAAAACGTAGAGTACTCACAGAATAACACATACAATCACTGACAGTGGACTGAACAGAACAGAGAGACTTTATAAGGGTACTAATGAGTGAGAACGTAATCAGGGAGAACAGAAACAGGTGTGAATGGTTAACTAATCAAGATACACAATGAGGGCAAATGATCTGAACCAGACAAGACAAACTAAATGAGGACATAACTGTTACACAGCCATGCTGAAAATTGACATTTCTGTTTCAAGGTTGTCAATTGTAATGCAGTTTTTTGCTGTTCCCTGGACTGTTCCTAAAACATGCACAATTGTTGAATCGGTTCAGAGTAAAGCTCTTCCGATCATTTTTGCTTTTATAGTCCTGCTCTCTCTGAATGTCTGTATTCCCCATGCTTTCCAAAAACCCTTGAAATATTTAGGATTAATGGTCAGATAAAAGTGCTGACAGTTGATATTTAACTTGGCATATATATGTTTATTTTTACCTCTAGATAAGAGCTTGAATTCCTATTTCATGTGTGTGTCTTTTGGGTGTTTCAGCTTTTGCTATCATTGTTGAGATGAAGCTTTCCCAGAAGAATAGTAAAACCTGACATCTCCACAAGGACAAAGGGTTCATAAGTACACTACATATTAAATCCACGTTTAGAACTGCTATTCAAATAAAATGAAGTGTGTTACAGTTTAAATTCATAAACAATAGATATATGGTTTGAATGAAGACATTTTTAAATACACTTTCTAGAGGATCATATTCATAGTTTATGTGATTGTCTACACCGGTTACTCTAAGTGTCCAAATATATTTTAGAGTAACTATTTCAACAATATTTGAAACGGAAGCTTTTACAAAGCAGGCAATTATGTGTGTATGAGAGGGATTGTGTGTGACATATAAATGTTATTGGTTTGAATAAGAGTCCCTTGTTGCTAGTGTTAATTCTCATTGACTGAGGGCCAGAGTGAGGGGAGGTGTAGGTCAGTGACTCTCACAGGACCAAACTATCTGATAGGTCATTGGATGATGTAATGCCCGTCTCATTAAAAAACAATGAGAATTTAAAGAGATGTGTTCCTGTTAAGTCATAAGAAGGTCATGTTCCCTATTCCCCCAGCCTAACAAAATGAGAAAAAAAATAAATAATTGGATTTAGCAGCCCAGTGAGTCAGGTTCAGAAATGGATTTCAGCTGTATGTTTAAGAACATAATATTAAGTTATTTAAGATAACCTGACTCAATGGTCTCTTTACCTTTTTTAAACCCTCCAAACCTCTCTCAACCCATTTTGTCTTTACTATGAATCTATAGTTTATCTAGAGCAGTGATTTAAACTAGTTTTGACATTGAATTGGTTGGACAATCTAATCAATTTATTCAAACTCAAGCTCATTAAAAAAACATAACTGCGACATTTCTTTCACTTTGAAATGTCTATAGTGAGTGGCACTAAAAACGTGTTCAGTTTTTTTCCGGAACAATTGAATATGATTCTGCCAAGGTTTTATCACATTGGTGGTTGTACGTATCGCAGCAGTTCTGAAATGAAATGTTCGGTGAGTGGCGTTAAAAAGTTAATGCTGTGTCACATTTGAAAATAACATAGCACATACACTAAACCCTACCTTGAATGCTTACAGATCATGTTAAAATAAGTAAATATTGGATTATGACACATTTGCTAAATCACAATCATGTCATTTTAGCATGCTTCTACAAGTATGTTGTGCTCTTTTATTGTGACTTGTGTTTCACAGGACTTGAACTCATGGGATATGCGTTGCAAGTGCAATTGTGTACCAGGTGAGCTAATTACAGGTGAGCTGTAATGTCAAAATGTATTAGTTTACAAATCATGCACTATGGTTAATAAAGTCTTTTGAGGCCATAATATACATGTAGTATTGTGCAAGAAACATCTTTATTAATTAAAAAGTCTTTATTAATAAATAATATGCCCTTTTAATAAAAAATAGCATGGAAAGAAATACTTTTTTGGGGTGATTTACTGTAACTTGTGATCATTTGCAAAAAAAAAAAGTAAATGTTGGTAGAAGAACATTTACCAGTCGACTTATTCCGACTCAGCTTCAAATGACTGAACTCTTCTGAACTCTGTTATACTGTACTGCACTCTACTCAGCTGTACTTTATTCTACTCTCTACTATCACTCTTTCAGATGTCATCGACAAGCATGAGCTATTGCATGCCAATCATACTTATTGATTATCCCCAGATTTGCACTACCACACCAGTGGAATCTCAAACAATTTTTTTTTTTTTTTTTTACAGAAAAAATGTTACCATTGATGATTTTATTTGTACATCTCACTTGTACAGTCTCATATATTCATGTACCTTGTAATGTGCTCTGGATATCAGTTTTGTTTAGGACATCCTGACCTGAGATTAAAAATGCTCAAGCAACCAACTTTCCCATTATGGACCACTTGAGATGGACTGACCCATCATTCATTTATTTACTTTTCTCAAATAATGCTATATATTGAGGAAGTGACATAAAAGCACAATGAAGACCAATGAGGTGAAAAGAGAATGTGGACATAGATTTGAAATCCACGTGCCACCGGACACGTATACAAATACAATCCCAGACTCTTTAATGAACGCTTTTCACAAGCGTTGTTCGAGGGAGTTAAAACAACTCCCAGGGCATAAAAGGTGGTCCGGCAGCACCCTAGAGAGCAACAGGTCCACATGAATACCAATCAGGTCTTCATTCAAACACGACCCTTGCCAATAAACGATGTCTAATGCTCTTGGTCTAAAGCTAATAAACTACAGGGTGGAGTCAGTTTGGGTTTAATAAGGGGAAGAATTTCTAATGGTAATAAACAGTGTGTGTGTGTGTGTGTGTGTGTGTGTGTGTGTGTGTGTGTGTGTGTGTGTGTGTGTGTGTGTGTGTGTGTGTGTGTGTGTGTGTGTGTGTGTGTGTGTGTGTGTGTGTGTGTGTGTGTGTGTGTGTGTGTGTGTGTGTGTGTGTGTGTGTGTGTGTGTGTGTGTGTGTGTGTGTGTGTGTGTGTGTGTGTAGTACATACTCTCTTAAAACTAGGGTGCTAATTAGTGAGGAATTTCCAAACACAGCCTTATAGAGTAGACATGGCATAGTAGGGTCTAGGGTTACATTTGTGTCTATTTCTTTTGGTTGACCATTAGAAGATAATTTCATTTGTCCTTTGAGTTTAGTATTTGTACAAGTGATTCTGTCCACTGAACTACTTTTTTTTTTTTTTTTTCAATTTTTTTAATGTTTTGCTTTACATTTAAAGACCAATCTATTTCTATTTCAAATAAATGTTGTTTCTTTGAATTTTCTATTTATCAAAGTATCCTGAAAAAAATGTACCATGTGCCACTCTGCCCCATTTGGCTCTAAGAGTATCGAGCGCTCTGCCCAGTTCATGCAGTCAGAGCAGCTCTTTGTGTGCTTCGGAAGCCACACCAAAGGGCACCCGGTCACGAAACAAAGATTATCCCACTGGACAGTGGACGCCATTGCTTTGGCCTTCACTACAGTGAGCCTTTAATGCCCCATTGGTGATAGAGGACCAGAGTTATGGCCTCTTCCTGCATCGGTCCAGTGGTGTAGCTATTGGTGACATTTGTGTGGCGTCTCGTCGTCCACCTTCGCCAAGTTTTATAATTTGGACGTTCCTGTGTTACAAGCACGAGTCCTCTCTGTTTTAGCTGAGTTGACCTCAGAGTGAGCTCAACCCGCTGATATCTCCCTGGAGACTCTGACTCAGGGTCTGAGCCCCTTCTCTGTCAGGCATATACTCTGCCCTTGTTTAGCCCTACTGCACTCAAGGCCCTTATGTCAAGTGTCTTAGGCTGGGGCCTTAGAACAATTCTCGTTCTGCAATCATAGCATGGCGTGATTGGATTGGTTGCCCATCGCATCTAGCGACGCAATACGAACAAACCGTATAGACAGGGAACGTACTCGGTTACTTGCGCATAACTCGGTTCCCAAAATATTCACAAATAAGCCATTTACATTAAATGTGATTTAACTGTCTTTATCATTCACCTAAATGTGTTTTGAAATCCTGTAGCTTGACTGTATACACATCTCAGTCTACGTAATTAATCTGTAATCAGCAATCTTTCAGAGGGTGATTACACACGTATTTACATAAACATATTTTCAAGAAATGCCATATTTAGAACCTTCAGCTGTGGCAGTGGGGGGAAAAAATAGTTCAAGAGATATTTTACTTAAACTAGCCAAGGGGGACTATATTTCCTTCATGATATGTTGCATGTGTTGGCTGGGGATATGATCTAGAGCCTATAATGCAGTTGTCCTGAGGATTTGAGACTGGCCCCTAAAAACAGCATAGTCAGCAGCTTTACATAATCATTCGGTTAGTCCCCAGGCAGATTGTGGGGTCATGCCTTTCAAATACCCTGGAGCTCAGAAAACAGGGGCTCATGTAGAATGCTGCCCTTTATAACAATAAGAGGGAAACATGCCACATGTGTTTACAGGTTTTGAGGGTTTATGAATAAGTATTCATACTAACAGGCTTTTCACGCTGCATTTAACATTTGGTTATCGTCATTTTAAGTGGTTAACAATACGTTTAAACTCTTGTTAAACAACATTTCACCTTTTAAATTTTGTTAGAAGGCTAGAACCGCTTTTGTAGTGTTAAGTCCAAAAACGTGGCCTATATAATGTGAAAAGATACACTAGTACAATAGACAATAATAATAAACTCAGCTGCACTTGCCTCATTAAATGAACTTTGTTGAGAGTTTTGTATCCAAGGGAAAATAATTGAACATTTACTGTAAACATGTTTTTTTTTTTTTAGTATGTTTCAAAAGACTTAAAAAACTTAAATGTGCTGTCTAAAGTAGGCTGTACAAAATTAAATGTTCTTTACGGTAACAGATATTCAGTGTTTATGACAATTAAATGCGATGAGGATATCAGCACTAGTCTGCAGTTTTCCTGTTAATATTCTGTTCATAAAAAGGGCTTCACATCATTCATAAATCTCCAGGATCTTAAGTCAGTATGAACACTACTGTGCCAAAATCTCATCTGTCATAATTCTTGTTCTTTCTCTCCAATGCTCAATTTCCTGTTTAAAGCAGCTGTTTTTTGTAACGTGTGAAAAATGTGGCAGAGATTAATGTGTAGGGAATGACTTCACCACAACGGTTGACAATGGTCTTTTGGTCGACCAAATGTTGTTCTTCGATGGCATCGCTGCAAAATCCCCTTTTGGAACCCATATTGAAATACACTGAAATTGTACAAAAATACACCTCATCTTTATTTGGGGGAGAGTTTACATCATAAAAAAAAATCAATTACAATTTATTCTAAGGTGTCCTTGTTACAGTGTAATTATACATTTAAGTACTGAGTAAAAATAATTAGCTACATGTACAGTACTTACTAGGTTAGGGTTAGGATTACGTTTGGTTTAGGGTTAGTTGCATGTAATTATGCATAATTTATAGTTATTACTATAGCAACATGTAACATGTATAACAAGGACACTGCAAAATAAAGTGCTTCCAAAAAATCATTTATTTTTTTGCAGTTTGAGAGCTTGTAAAGGGATAGTTTATAAAATGAAACAATCATAATTTCCTCACCCCATGTTGTTCCAAATCTGAGGTTTTCTTCCTACTGCAGAACACAAAAGAACATAATTCAAAATATGTTGTTTTGTGTTCCACAGATGAAAGAAAGCCATATAGGTTTTGGAACGACACGAGGATGAGGAAATTATGATATAAGTCCATCTCTTTAATTGCCTGATTCCCACATAAACAATAAACAACAACAAGAAGTCGCAAAATGCAAACTTTCCGTTCTTGTATCTCTCAGTGTTCAGTTTGTACTAACAACTTGTCCTGTTTTGACTACAGTATTCAACTTTCACACAATTAATTTTTTACTGACCTAATGACCACCATCCAGGCCAGTGTCCACTGAATGTCCTTCCCAGAGTAGATGGTTTTGATGAGACTGGGCGCAGAGATTATCTCACTGTGGTGACAAATATCTCTTAAAAAAGCACTCTAAGGCTTAAAATCTGACAGGAAAATAGATATCTAAAGAAATAAAAACCAATCTGAGGCTTTGAGGAGACTCCAGGCCGGATTTTCTGTGGCTTTTGAAGGTATATTATATGAGCATATATTTTGAGGGCCTCTTTCCCTCAAGGAGATGAGTGAGTAAGCGTTTGTTGATCTCTGATTGATTTATACTTTGGAAGCCTTCATGCTCCCAACGTTTGACTGACAGATCACCACACACTTTATAGACGCCTGCCTTAACATCGGAAAACCACAATAAACTGAATTCAGTGGTTGTGTCATCATCGGCACACACACACATGGGTTCACTTAACCGGATCTGGATTTGTGAATCTCACATTTGTTGCATGAAGACAACCTTTAACCTTGTGTGAAACGTTATGCTTTTCAACACTAAACAACAGTTGTTGAATGTGAGTGTGTGGTTGAATATGTGTATATATGCATTTGTTGCAAAGCGGGGAGGGGCACACTCTCCTTGAGGAGAAAGCAGACGCTCTACAATGGCAACAACGGTCGATTACGCCACCCCAGAATACTGGGGAATAACAACCCTAAGGGTGAACATGTTCATATCAAAAGAGTGGGTGAAGAGACGTGGGTCACAAATAGAAAAATGTACACTTTTATTTTTCTCATCAGCTTTGAATAATAAATAGTTAAAACGTCACAGCAAGATTCTTAGAATCAATTTTACAGTAACGGGCACAATCTGCATCAGACACACAACAACAAACCTATATTTAAATTGAGCTAGCTGACCAGCAGCGGAGGTACCTGGAGGTACAGGCTAGCTGCCAAATTAACAGGAGCCCCAGTAACCCAATACACACACACACGTGCAGATTGGATGCAAGAAAACACACGGCCTAGGTGTAATCATCACACGTGATAGCAGTTAGCCTCCCCTCTCCAGAAACCCCCCAGCTCCTGCAAAGAAAATAACACAGAAACACAAATCAACAAACTTAATAAAATACAATATAGATTTACCACAGCAACAAGAAACAACCACAAAAAGAAACATACAAATAACTTCTCTTAAGAGATAAATTAAAATCACACAATTCACTCAGACTCTCAGCAGTTATACATTACAATGCCCAGAGGGAATTATAAACCATAACAAAAAATAACAAACATTCATAAAAATAAACTCGATATACTCATACACAATCAGAAGATCAAGCAGGTGGCAGCTGAAGACAGACCAGCCAGCCACACCAGCCTCGACCGAGGCGCACAACGACAGCGCAACACATTGAAGTTTGGGGATCCATTGATTAATGACGGGTAGAAAACTGGACAGTGGCTGTGTACTTATTATATGTACTATGTACTTATTATAGTAATTACAATAACTGGGTAATAACTACGTACTCACCCTGAACCTACCCTTAACCCATTTAGTTACCTTCTATTACCCAGTACTTTCTTAGGTAAGTACACTGTAAGTGTACATACTGTAAAATAAAGTGCAACCGAAAAAACTTTATTTACTGTATAATGTTGATTAAGTCATATTTCGTTATATTTTTTACTTGAATAAAACCATTGCTCATTTACCACGAGCCAGTTCATAACATGTAGCGCCCCCTGAGATTTTTGAATGAATAATGAATAAGATAATCCATATAATCAATGTTTTATAGTTGTATGGTCTATTAAGACCATCAACAGTGACATGGTCTTGAGGTGCAATATCAGACCAGCTTTAGATTTTAAAAACCATTTCCTATTTCAATAACAATAGGGCATGTGGGTTAAGCTTAAACCTTTAGGGTGTATTGATTAGATCATCAGTTTAACATACAGGTCGATGGTGAAACCTGCTGGGCATTTCTGCCTGTCCTACCTCCACCAGTGCCTAAGAGATTAAGGTGTACCGAAGGTCTACATGTTGGGGAACACTATACAGAGGGCATTATGGGTCATCAGCTGGGGACCACCAGTCATGGATGTTTTGCTCCTTTAACCCCAGTACATCTCATGGTGGTGAGCCCCCTGCCACCCCCTGCTGATGCCCTAGGTGGAGACTGGACCCCAACTCTTTGCCTTCCTTCTCTGCCACAGCCAGAAACTGCCTCTTTAAGCCTTTTCTGCCAGCTCTTTCATGGCTTTCTGGTGCCTTCTGCCTGTTGCACCCATGTCGCGGAGCAGAGGTTGAGGAGCCCACGAACCCCCGGCACCCCACCTCCACTGGGTATGTGACTGCCCTCCAACCAGCCTCCCTGCACTCTGCAGCCAGTTCAGCATATTTGGCCCGCTTCCGCTCATGGGCAGCTTTAAGTTCTCCTTCCCATGGGACTGTAAGCTCCACCATCAGGACAATCTTGCAAGCAGCAGACCACATCACAAGGTCTTGACGCAAAGACGTTTCCACTATCTCCCTGGGAAAATGAAGCTGCTTCCCAAGGTCGACTGCTAGCGTCCAACCCTTGCCTGGTGTGAGGAGTCTTCCTGTGTCCTTCTGGTGTCCTTCTCAGTCATGATGTGTTGGAAGCTCGCGTTGGCAGCGTTACACAGGAGGCAAGATTTTTCGTTGCCAAACCATCGGTGGAGGTTGCGGGGGCAAGGTAAGGTGTCATATGCTGCTCTGAGGAAAAAACTTAGCCTGGCCTGTGGAGTCTTCCACACATCAGACCAATCCAGCTGTCTGCCTAAAAGGCCTTCCCACGACAGCCAGCCTCCCTGCTGGGCCCTTGGACACCGCTTTGATGGTAAGTCTCTCGTGTTCAGCTCTCATCACTTCTGCTGCCACCATGGCCTTCCTCTCTTCTTTGGATGCACTGACCAGAAGAAGGGGGCCTGTCCCCAACCGAGGCCTGCCCGGCCCTCCTGTACTCTCATAATCAGTGTATTATTTGCTCATCTCTGACACATCAAAACTGTAGTGTGAACAATTTAACAAAAAATTACAAATAGAAATATAATGTCCTAACCTGTGATGCTTTGAATGAATGAATGAGGCATTTTTATAGTGCTTTCTTATGTTCTACTGTACACCCAAAGCGCTTTACAATCATGTCGGGTCTCTCCTCAACCACCACTAGTGTCCAGCATCCTCTTGGATAATGCGACGGCAGCCACAGTATAACGGCGCCAGTGCGCTCACCACACACCAGCCATAGGTGGAGAGGAGAGAGGGTGATAGAGCCAATTCAATGGATGGAGATTATGAGGAGGCCATGATTGGCAAGGGCCAATGGGTGGAATGTGGACAGGACACCGGGGTTACACCCCTACTCTTTACGAGAAGTACCATGGGATTTTTAATGACCACAGAGAGTCAGGAACACGGTTGAACGTCTCATCCGAAGGACGGGACTCTGAATTATTGTCTGCCATCTCTCTTCTTTTTCTTTTAAATGGTGGTTGGCAAACCCACTTGAAGTTGCATGTTGTTTGTCGAGGGAATCAGTGTGATGCTAACATCAGGTTGGCATACAAAAAATATCCCTGCAGCTCTCTATTGACTTGAATTTTATGTGGACAAAAATATGTTTATCAATATTTTTAAAGTCAAACATCTTTATAAGTCATACAGTTCTTCGACAATGACGACACGTCTTTTTTTTTTCAGGTAAACTCTCCCTTTAAAACAAAATCCTGGAAAGTACTTCAACAATTACTTGCTTGGTCAAATGCAGTGATAAAAAAAAAAAAAAAAAAAAAAAAAAGTATGTGTCTTTTGTGTGGTCCATGTATTCTCAATTCCAAATGTCCCAAGAATAGTAAAACCTGAAATCTTTGACCTTGTGGGGACTTTTTTTGATCCCCATGAGGAAAACAGCTGATAAATTATATTAAATGATATATATTTTCTGAAAATGTTCTGAGGGTTAAGGGATAGAATATACAGTTTTTACAGTATAAAAATCATTATATGGAAAGTCCCCATAAAACATGAAAACCAAACGTATGCGTCTGTGTGTGTGTCATCTTCCATTGGATTGCTGTGATGTTACACCCATCCTTTCTATGATGGGAAGATTCTGACCCTTTGTACATCTGACCCTCTGACCCCTCTCATCATTACTAAAATAATGGACTAAAAAATAAAAAAACATTTTTTTATGCTCATATAATTGTCATGTCTTTTCATCATGCATCACATGTAAACTCTTGTACCTGAATCCAGCATCAGATATTTGGGCAGCTTCATCCATCTGACCACCAAGTCGTCCAGGAATCCAGCCAGCAGGAAAAGACTCTCCGTGGGTTATGAAAGCACTGAGAGGCTCTCGATCTCCCCTCCTTTACTTTCCTTTCCTTCTTCCAAACACTCTTTCTCTTTCTCCTTCTCTCTCTCTCTCTCTCTCTCTCTCTCTCTCTCTCTCTCTCTCTCTCTCTCTCTCTCTCTCTCTCTCTCTCTCTCTCTCTCTCTCGCTCTCTCTCTCTCTAGGAGTTATCATTTCCCAGGTGCAAACCCTTTTTATGATGAGAGGTATACCATAAGGATTTGCTGTGGCATCTTTACACTCCAAATATATAGTGGCATTAACTTCTCTGTTACTAGAATTTGTAACCCACAGGTGCACAGATTACATCAGTGTGTTTTATTCAGCAACATACTGCTCAGGTCTTGATAGTTTCATTGTTGCATTGGGTAAGAGAACGCTTAGTGGCCATCATAGCTGCTTTCATAAATGCTGCATAGTGAATCTTTTTTAGATTTATTTCACTGCATTTGAAAATCTTCATGTGCAGTGTGTCTTGTTCTTGGCCGTGGGCTGTGGCGGTGTTGTGCTCTGGGGTATAAAGCAGTTTAAAGCATGGCTTGGCAGCGCTGTGCTTCCCCTAGAGGGCCTTTCTGTTTGATTGCCCCATCTAAATCATACATAGCACGGCCCCACAGTCCCCCACCCTCTGTTTGTTATTCCATGGGAATTGGCGGCACTTAGCATGGACGTGGATCAGTCTTGTGTATGTTTTTTGTATGACTGATATCAGTATCAAAAACGAGACGCGCTAGAGGCACATACACAAATTGGTTACGAAGTTGTGCCTGAGGAAACATTTATAATACTAAAAATAGAAATGTTTTTCCTTCGCGTTTTTCACGTACTGACGACAACAGCGTCAAAAAACGGATCCACGGAAAATGACTAAAACACTGTATTATGCTGCCAGGCCAGTAGTTGGCGTTGTCACTTTGTAAATAAACACTATACGCACATATAGACTGAACATGTAATACACATGCGCATGACATCACCGTTTGAAAAATTCTCATTTTTGCAGTTTACATGCACACAATAACGGTGTCATTTTAAAAAAAAAAATCACTTTGAAGCCTGTTTTTAAAAAGTTTCCCCGTGCAATAAAAGTCATAGTGGTCCAATGTTGTTTGGAGCCCAGCGTTTCTCAAAATATTCCACATAAGAAAGAAATTCATACGGATTTGGAATGTCATGAAAGTAAATTGATGATGATGATGATGATGAGATGATGATGATGATGATTATGAATTTTCATTTTGGGGTGAACTGGCCCATAAAATATTACAAATTATTGTGAAGATTATCATCAACCCCATTGGATCAAATTAAATATAATATTTTCTATATGTTTTCAATCTATTTTAATGTTGTTGTTGATGATTTTTGGAGTGTTTTTCCTTGGGGCAATAAATAATAACAATAGAAGTATATGTAAATAGAATACATACTGTATATTATATGTTTTTACATTGCTTTAACTCATCAATCATATACATCATTTAAGTATAAGTTATGCAAGATTCAACTCATTTTTTAAAGGTAGTTCAATGTATTTTAAGTTTAAATGACTTAAACATCCAAGTTGATTGTACTTAAAGAAAATTGAGGCAGCAACTTTTTTTTACATGTGTATATATATATATATATATATATATATATATATATATATATATATATATATATATATATATATATATATATATATATTGGGTCACTGGGTCAGCACTACAATTTTAAATAAACTACTAAAATAAAATGTACAATAAAATAAATATCAATGTAGATCATGACATATTATGTGAACTCAGAACATTGTCAAGACAGGCCAAACACTGCTATTTTTCATTTTCATGCTTGGATAATTATAGGTCATAGTATAGGGTTTATCTAACAGTCCTCACAACAATGTGTGCCTTAAAGCTTTTTAAAAAATCACCAAAGTGTAGCATATTCATGTAATGTGAAATTAATTATTGCCAAATGTTTTCCAAACATATGATAGTCAAATAATCAAATTTTCTCAACAACAAAAAAAATTATTGCATAACCCTTAAATAAAAACAAGCATGGAAATTAGATGACTAATGGTCAGTCATCAATCATAATAGCTCATTGCTTATTGAGCATGTGCCCTCAGCATGCACTGACCCCACAACGGGCCTCATACGTTCTCCAATTCATGCTAATAACCAATACAAACATCAGCCTGAGGATAGGGAGGGAAGCCAGGGTCAGATAACGGTTCTGTACTGTTTACATACACGGTATATAACCTGTAAATACGAGAGGAGGGTTCATCCTCACTGCCCCACTAACCCAAACCATGTGTGAGAGGACAGACCCCCCTCAAGCACGTCAATCAACAGGACAGGGGAGCTGAGATCATAACGTGGACTGGCAGAGAATCCTTCAGCCGTCCACAGTCTGAGCGTGCACACAAACACGTACACGCATTTAAACATTTATCTAGAAACAGACACTCTTCAAACACATGAGCAGTCAAATACACAGATACACAAAGAGGGATTCTTAGGGGGTCTAACAGATGTGCAGCGCTGGGTTCTGGGGGGGGGGGAGTTTTTTGGGTTGAAGAAACGTGAAGCGTGCGAACAATCCTCATGGCACGCTTTCATGATATTGACACTGTTTACACCTGGTATTAGCACTTATTTCATAAATGCAAGTGTAAAATGGGTGCCGAACATTTTGTTATTGGATTACTTGATGCTTATATTCAGAGGTATAGTCAGATATGCAAGGTGTTTAAACCTTGGGATTTGGAATTTGGAAAACCCATACAAATTCATGCACTATATTTCATACTATATCAGCATGCAGTGAAATTACAATTTTAAAGTATACTTTCAAACATATTTGCTTTAAACTTTTTAATAAAGATGACAAGATTTTGAGCAATGCATGTTAAGGTCCTTCTCAAAAAATTAGCATATTGTGATAAAGTTCATTATTTTCCATAATGTAATGATAAAAATTAAACTTTCATATGTTTTAGATTCATTGCACACCAACTGAAATATTTCAGGTGTTTTATTGTTTTAATACTAATGATTTTGGCATACAGCTCATGAAAACCCAAAATTCCTGTCTCAAAAAATTAGCATATCATGAAAAGGTTCTCTAAACGAGCTATTAACCTAATCATCTGAATCAACTAATTAACTTTGCTAATTAACCTGCAGAAGATTCCTGAGGCTTTTAAAAACTCCCAGCCTGTTTCATTACTCAAAACCGCAATCATGGGTAAGACTGCCGACCTGACTGCTGTCCAGAAGGCCATCATTGACACCCTCAAGCAAGAGGGTAAGACACAGAAAGAAATTTCTGAACAAATAGGCTGTTCCCAGAGTGCTGTATCAAGGCACCTCGGTGGGAAGTCTCTGGGAAGGAAAAAGTGTGGCAAAAAACGCTGCACAACGAGAAGAGGTGACCGGACCCTGAGGAAGATTGTGGAGAAGGACCGATTCCAGACTTTGGGGGACCTGCGGAAGCAGTGGGCTGAGTCTGTAGTAGAAACATCCAGAGCCACCGTGCACAGGCGTGTGCAGGAAATGGGCTACAGGTGCCGCATTCCCCAGGTCAAGCCACTTTTGAACCAGAAACAGCGGCAGAAGCGCCTGACCTGGGCTACAGAGAAGCAGCACTGGACTGTTGCTCAGTGGTCCAAAGTACTTTTTTCAGATGAAAGCAAATTTTGCATGTCATTCGGAAATCAAGGTGCCAGAGTCTGGAGGAAGACTGGGGAGAAGGAAATGCCAAAATGCCTGAAGTCCAGTGTCAAGTACCCACAGTCAGTGATGGTCTGGGGTGCCATGTCAGCTGCTGGTGTGGGTCCACTGTGTTTTATCAAGGGCAGGGTCAATGCAGCAATGCAGATTTTGGAGCACTTCATGCTTCCACCTGCTGAACAGCTTTATGGAGATGAAGATTTCATTTTTCAGCACGACCTGGCACCTGCTCACAGTGCCAAAACCACTGGTAAATGGTTTACTGACTATGGTATTACTGTGCTCAATTGGTCTGCCAACTCTCCTGACCTGAACCCCATAGAGAATCTGTGGGATATTGTGAAGAGAAAGTTGAGAGACGCAAGACCCAAAACTCTGGATGAGCTTAAGGCCGCTATCGAAGCATCCTGGGCCTCCATAACACCTCAGCAGTGCCACAGGCTGATTGCCTCCATGCCACGCCGCATTGAAGCAGTCATTTCTGCAAAAGGATTCCCGACCAAGTATTGAGTGCATAACTGAACATAATTATTTGAAGGTTGACTTTTTTTTTGTATTAAAAACACTCGGATGAAATATGCTAATTTTTGGAGACAGGAATTTTGGGTTTTCATGACCTGTATGCCAAAATCATCAGTATTAAAACAATAAAAGACCTGAAATATTTCAGTTAGTGTGCAATGAATCTAAAATATCTGAAAGTTTATTTTTTATCATTACATTGTGGAAAATAATGAACTTTATCACAATATGCTAATGTTTTGAGAAGGACCTTTATTTAGATACCCTTCCCACAAAATCTGATCAGTGTTGTTTTAGTATTAGTTAACAGTATAAAATTCATATTTTCTATTTGTTTTTATTTCTATAGTTTTAGTTTTAGTTTTAGTTTTAGTTTAAGTGTTATGTTTTGGTAAATTTTACATGTGCTTTTGTTATTAGTATTATTATTATGTATTTATTAGTAGTATTTATTTCTTTATAGCTTCAATATTTTTATTTCAGTTTAAGTCTAGTATTTTTTTTTTTTACTGATCATGTTAGTTGCAGTAAGCTTTTCGTCTAATATTTATATTTAATTTTCTTTTTTTCAGTTACAATTTAAATAGTTTTAGTTTTACAGTAATAGTAACAACACTCAATATGACAACATATTTTAAAGTCCCCCCCCCCAAGCTGCCTTTTAAAAATAGATTTGTATTACCCACATTCTAAAGCTATGAAAACCCACCACATGAATTATTACCTTTTTAAACTTTGAAGATCTAAACAATCAAAGTTTTAAAATACACACACACCATTTGAAAAAGACAGCCAAAATAATAATAATAATCTGCACAAAATTTTACAGATTGTTTAGTAAGGAGAAAGCAGTGTGTCATGAAGACCTTGAGTTGAAATATAAGCTGTGATAAAACTCGACATGGCCAAAAGTGACTAAAGAAACTCATCTGTATGCGAGTAATTCTTGCACTTCTGATGGGAGCGTTGTGCTGTCATTCCAATAGTCCTTCAGAGACGTGTCAGTATGGATGGTAATGATTATGTTACAATGTCATATTATGGTTTTTCTCTCATCCTTGCATAAATGTGTGTTGATATTGAGAGCATAAGAGGGACAGATGTGGCGATCATCACAACATTCTCCCAGAGCCTCTGATATCTGATTGTATCCATGCAGCGTGAGTCATGCGAATCACACAGGATCGGCTGGTCCTGTAAAGAAGCTTTGTGTTTGAATTATCAGGGCACACAGGGAGTTCAGAGAGAAGAATGGTTCTACTTCAAAACCCACCACTGTTACATGTAAATCAAAAGGAAGAGTGGATGTGTCGATATGTTTATAATCGAGGGAGATAAAGGTTATCTTTACTCGCACGTATTGTATGAAGCCTTACAGATGTCAGCCACCTGTGATGCGTTATCAAAACTAAAAATTGACTCATTGTTAAATGTAATTATTTCCTAACAATTTGGTGAAAACGGCATATAAATAATGATAGTCTTAAAATGTAAAGTAAGGTGTTAGATTGAATAATGTTTTAAAGTGATAGCTCCTCCAGAAGTTAAAATTTTTCATCCTCATGCTGACTTTCTATTTTCCGTGGAACATGAAAGATGTGTATAGATTGTCCAGATTGTCATTATTTTCTAATATTTTGGTCTCTTCGCATAAAGCTATTGTAAAATAACCAGGGGTGCGTTTCCCAAAAGCATTGTTAGCCAACTATGTTCGCAAGTTCTGTCGTTATCAGCATAATTCAGCGAGTCTGTTTTTCCCAAAACCTTAGTTCCAACGAACAATCGCAAACAGCATCGCAAAGTTGTGTGGTCGGAATGACAGCTCTCGACCTGTGGTTAGAAGCAAAGTTTCTAGTTTGCATGACAAGTTGACTCAATAAATCCTTATCTTGAGCCAAATAAGCAAGCTGACATTCAGTACAATCTGTATCTTTTTATTTAGAATACCTACAAATGTAATTTACGTCTTTTAGTTTGTCAAGAGATTTAAAGCACCGTTTTTGAAGAGTGCACGTGTGCGTACATGCTCCAGCTTGATTTAATCCGGAAATAAAGCGAAATAACTGAGAAAAATGAGAAATAGTCCTCAGATGCCATGTCCGTAATTTATAGCGAAACAGCATTAATTCAATCTCAAACAGTTTCATCAAAAGAAGTTATTACTCCTCCGCGTGTGTGACATCATTATCCAATGTGGTTGAACGACCAATTTGCACAATTCGGTTTCGGGAAACAGTTGTGAGATAGTTGATTTCTTCAATGATGCATCGTAGCCTACTATGGTAGTGAAGCAGCGAGTTACGTTGTTTTTCAGGAAACGCACCCATGGTCAATTTATGGTAAAAAGCTGGCAGGTAAAAATTTCTACAGTAGTAATAACGCTGGTAAATTTAGTTTTTATCTAGACTGCTGTGACCTGCCTAAACATGTTCTCTAAGTTTACACAGACTTCGAAGTTTTAGGTTCTGCCTTGTGCCTCATTCCATTACAGCATGAGTTCAAATCCTGCTCGAGTAGTAAAGAGGAGCCTGTCACAAAGGCACCATAACTGAGGTGGGAGGTACAGTTAAAGAGGATGAAATACTGAACTACAGCAAGTTTTTTCTGTAAGCTGCAATATGAGTGATGTTGCTTCAGACCCAAATGACCATCCAGACCCTTTCTAAATACCTAGCATGCTTGCTTTCCTATGGATTGTGAGTTTAAAACTAGATGAAAATGAATATTCTATTCATAATTCCTCACATTAATGTCCAAACTTGTACTTTCTTTCTTCAACTGAACACACACACAAAAAAAAGAGTTTGATCTGTTATACCTGTTGTATTTGAGTTGGCAGACTGGAGCCAGACTTCCCACTGCTGGCAGTGGTCTGAGGCATGCAGCGGATGGGGTGGGTGTTGAATCCAAGGCCCCTGTGGAGAGGACGGGGGTCCAGGTAAGCCACCCACACCTGCAGGATGTCCTGTCAGACGGTAAAAACCAACAGGCTGACGTCAGTTGACCAGTCTAATGTTTTTTCTGGTTATATACACTTTGTGTTGTATTGAGTTTTGTTTATTCAAAGGGTGGGATTTTTTGATAAGATTGGGCAAGGCCCTGTGCCCGATCCTGATGTCACTCAATAATGGGTGGTAGAGATTGTAAAAGTACAAGACATTTTGCACTTTGTCATTTTCGGTTATTCAAGGGAGCCAAATGAGAAAAAGATGCTGTTTTAAGGTCAAAAGAGATTTGATAATTAACGTTGCATTTCAAACTCTTCCGGGAGGCATGATTTGTCTAAATAAACCATAAACCAAAACAGATCAGTCGAATGTGTCTGGTATTTGTTCATCTTTGTCCAGAATGATCAAAGAAATGTTTGTTTAAGCTCAGAAGTAGAGATGGATTTGTTTGCATGTGTGTTAATAGCAGACGGATCCCAGATTTATGGATGGAGAGAAAGAGAGATACAAGTGAAAGAGAAAAAGAAAGAGTTAAGCTCAATATACTTACCAGATGCTGTTTTTGAGTGGTTTCTTTTAGAGTTGTGATGTTTGTTTCTCTTGATCCTGGTCCAAATTCCCAATGCCAAGGAACTCTTCCAGACCCAGATTTCTGCTCAGGAAATTAGCTGAAGAACATGTAGTTTACAAGGATCCTCTGTCCAGAATTCACATAAATATTTGAATAATTGTTACATTATTGTGATCCTAATGGAATAGATTGAATTTAATCATATGATATATCATATTAAATATCATATTAAAAATAAGAACATTATATATATATAATACATATATATTCAATTTAAAAAAGTTTCAATAATTTTGTATTTAATCATTTTTATATTTATTTAATCTGTCTAGTATAGTGATGTTAATGTGATAATATTCCCGTTATTTTATATAATATTCCCTTTCATGTCTGTTTTGACCTTGTGCCCTAATGTAAATGTATTCATTCATTCATTCATTTTGTCAGGTAATAGTGATATTTACTGTGATCCATTCAACAACAACAAAAAAGAAAAAACATTCAGAAAATCATCACGTATCTAGAGATTTATATCCCACGGAAATCATTGAAATAACAAGGATCATATGAGATATTTAACATTCCTTTATTATAGCTGCTGGAAACATCCCACTCTTTCATCCCTCTCTCTCTCTCTCTCTTTGCTCTGGCTTTCTCTTTGACCTATTGGCCACATTCTCATGGGATGCTACATAACTACTGACACCTCTGAACAACTCTCTCATGCTGACACTTGTGAACGGGTTGCCCAGCATGGCAGGTTACAAGCCAGTCTTCTGCTCTATGTTTCTCTGTGTGTGTGAGTACAGTATTCACTCTGTCACATCATGTGCCAAAGGCAGCAGAGTCCAGATTCTCCAGCGGGGGAAAGAGAGGGCATACTGAGGGTCAAAACCACCTCCACACACCAACCCTGTTCTCTGCTTCACTGCCGTCAGATCCTTACATTCTCACTCCCTCCTCTGTCCACACACATTGACACACACATTAAACATCATCACACACTGAGCTGCCTCTTCAAAGTACTATAACCCCACTACTTTCAAAAGATTCTGCTTTCCTTGCCATTCCCATTTCACACTTGTGAGTACAAAAGCTAATATGCAACATTCTTAATATTGTTTTCAAACAAAAGAATGTTACAAATACATCCATAACCCTAACCCTGTCATGAACGTTTAGTTCCCTTTCAGTCGAGAATGTCAGACGTGGGCATCACGCTAGGGAGCCTGTCTTCTTCGTACTACTATTTAATCAAGCCAATTCAACATTGGCGTCCGTGATTACGCGCTCCGCCCCGCAGCGCAGGTATAAATACGGAAGTGGACGCACGCACCAGTTGCCTTTCGCTTCGGAGCCAATCGTTTGATGTCTCTGAAGATGCTGTTGTTTACAACGAGCGAGTATGTCGGTGTTTTTCTGGAAGACTCTCCCAGTGCTGGTGGTATCTACAGCACGAGTGCAGCGGTGATCACAAGCTTTTGAGCTCTCAACTGCTGTTTTAACCGCAACAAATTTCTGAATGTTTGTGTTTGTTGACTGCTGGTTAGAGGGCAGAAAAGTGAGTGATTCACTGTTTCAGTTCTCTGTTCAGTGTTGCCGCGGTCCTTCCCCTGTGTGCTCCAGCACTGGTGATGGGTCCTATTTCCTGAAAGAGCAACACGGGTTGCATCACATGTTTGGAAAAAAAAAAAGAAACATGTTTGGAAAAAAAAAAAGAAAATTAAAAAAATATTTTTTAGCATGCTGAAGCAGCTTTTGTGGACAGTTTATTTTCCCATTGCGGGAGGAATATGATTATCGCGGTGCTGAGATCGAGACTCACCTTCGTGCGCGAAGCGCAAGTCCCCATTACCACGCCCCGCCCTCGGGTGCCGCGTGGCATGGGTGATAGGAGGATTGTGTTGTGTTGGATGTCTCGCCCACTAACCATTCACTGTGGGCTCCTCCATAGGCGCCGAATTATGATTTACGATTTATTAAAAAATATATATATATTCAAATGTTTGCATTTCAGAACCTTAGGAAATGGACAGCGGCTGACACGAACACACACACACCTATTTACTTGATAATAAAGCCGTAAAGTAGGCTATCTTTCAACTCAGGACAGCGCCACTTCTCACAAATACAGACAGGATTGGAGATGAAAAGTTTAACTGACACATAACCGTGATCAGCTTCGTCAGTCTTCGTGGGAAATTAAGAATCAATGTCACACAATGTGGTGGATGTCGATACACTCACAGGATACACACATTATTAGGTTTTGCTTTTTTATTAAGAAATCTGTCCATTTTAGTCTCACTCTGAATCTGATTACCGAAAGCACATACGCGCACGGCACTGTATAGTGGGGGGATGGATCAGGGTCACTAAAAAGGCGTTTTCATCCGAGAAACGCTGTGATTGGTGGATAGGATATGGAGCAGGCGACTGACAGCGACATGACCTTTCACAGTGTGACAGACGCTTCACGTAGCACCAGCTGCAATGTTTAATTTTAAATGAACGTAGCCTACTGGCAGTCTGGCACACGTGGGTGCTCGGTATTTTCCGTGGGTGCTCGAGTCCTGTTCAGTCTCGGTTGGATGATTGGCCTCTCGTGGCGGGCCGTGCTGGTTCTCAGCCTGCCACCCCAGTACCCTTTTTTCCCAAAGTGCATGGAAAGTGCGAGGTCATGGACGGCACACTTTTTACTGTCGAAAACTGCCTGAGTTGTTCTCCCCCCACCCCCCCCCCCCCCCCCACCCTTGCTACCCTTGATGGAGGAGTGGTGAAGGGTTATGAGCTTATCCCTCCAGTGGGGCGGTCTTTCGCGACACAGGTGAACCTGTGTCTGGCGGCCGCTGCTTTTGGGGGGATCCTTGTCTCCCCCCTAAGGTCTGTGCTTTTTCATCAGTTCCAACGGGCAGGACTCACAAAGCCCGTGGGCAAGCCGCCTCCTCTTTGTGTGTGTTACGGTGAGTGAACAGAGGAGACAAGTGCAAGTAAAACTGGGCTTTATTGAACAAACAGATAAGCCAGTCTCAGAACGTGGAGAATAAAGACAGGAACAAAGTCTCAGTCCGATGCAGTCGATCACACAACTCACAGACCCAACAGGAATCAGTGCAGGAACAGAAGCGTGGACAACTCAGAGAAGCACGGTCAGTGTGTGTGACAAATCCTCCGTGAAGACGAGACATAAGACGATGAGACGATGAGACGAACCGGACATCCACGAAGAACAGACTGGGACCCAAGGAACTGGAACAGGCAAGACACATCCACAAAACAACGATCTGACAAACACAAGACGCATGAGGTGAGTATAAATAGGCACAGGGAATGAGTAACACCTGTCGCTGATCTCCCGGAGGATAATCAGCGACCACGCCCACACACGTGCACACACACAAACATAAACACAGCGCAAGGAACAGTCAGTGAATTCCTCAACCGTGACAGTACCCCTCCCCCTAGGAGCGCCTCCTGGAGCTCCCAGGAGAACCTACCCGTTGATTGTAATCATCAATAAGGGACTGATCCAGGATGTCCCTAGCAGGGACCCAACTTCTCTCCTCCGGACCGTAACCCTCCCAGTCCACCAGATACTGAAATCCGCGTCCCCTCCGCCTTGAGTCCAGAATACGATTTACCGAATAAGTAGGTTCCCCATCTACGAGTCGCGGCGGTGGGGGAACCGGGACCGGCGGATTAATGGGAGAATAAAATACGGGCTTTAATTTGGACACATGGAACACGGGATGAATTCTCCTGTACGCAGGATGCAGTTTGAGTCGAACTGTCACCGGACTAATGACTTTGGTGACAGGAAACGGGCCAATGAATTTAGGAGCTAATTTATTCGACACGGAGCGGAGAGGAATATTCTTAGTAGAAAGCCACACTTTGGAACCGACGACGTAGACGGGAGGTCTTGACCGGTGGCGATCGGCCTTAACCTTGGTGCGCGCCCTTACCTGGAGCAGGGTCTCACGGGCTCTGGTCCATGTACGGTGACACCTCTGGACGAAGGCGTGAGCGGAGGGGACCGCGACTTCGGATTCCAGGCTGGGAAAAATAGGTGGCTGGTACCCTAAACTACACTCAAACTGTGATAGGCCCGTAGATGACACTGGTAACGAGTTGTGTGCGTACTCCACCATGGAAAGCTGTTGACCCCAGGAGGAAGGATTCTTGGATACCACACATCGCAACATTCTCTCCAAATCTTGGTTGGCTCTCTCGGTCTGACCATTGCTCTGGGGGTGGTAACCCGAGGACAGACTAACAGTGGCCCCCAGTAATTTACAAAATTCTTGCCAGAATTTGGACACAAACTGAGACCCCCTGTCAGAGACCACGTCCGTCGGGAGGCCATGTAGACGAAAGACGTGATCAATGACAGTCACCGCTGTCTCCTTGGCAGAAGGTAATTTGGCCAAGGGAATGAAATGAGCCGCCTTCGAGAACCGGTCCACTACGGTCAAAACAACCGTCTTACCTTGGGAGGGCGGGAGGGCGGTGATAAAATCTAGCGAAATATGGGACCAGGGTCTCGAAGGGACAGACAGCGGTTGGAGTAACCCATCTGGGGGTCGATTGGAAGTCTTACCAGTGGCACAGATCGAACAAGCCAAAACAAAATCTCGAATGTCGCGAGCCATCAATGGCCACCAAAATCGTTGCTTGACCAAAAAACTAGTGCGGTTTACTCCTGGGTGGCATGCTACGTTGGAACAATGACCCCACTGGATAACGTCGGACCGCAACCCCTCCGGCACAAATAAACGATTCGGTGGGCCTCCGGGCGGAGGCGTTACCCCTTCTAAGGCCGTCTTGACCTTCGATTCGACCTCCCATGTGAGTGTGGAGATGAATAGAGTCTCGGGTAAAATGCACTCGGGAGTAGACGGGCGTGCGGATGGGTCAAAAATACGAGATAAAGAATCGGGTTTGATGTTTTTGGAACCCGGGCGGTACGAGAGAGTAAAATCAAAACGACCGAAAAAAAGAGCCCACCGAGCCTGCCTGGAGTTGAGTCTTTTAGCAGATTGAATGTATTCCAGATTCTTGTGGTCAGTCCAGACTATAAAAGGTACCCCCGACCCTTCTAACCAATGTCGCCATTCCTCCAACGCTAGCTTGACCGCCAACAACTCTCTGTTACCAATGTCATAGTTGCGTTCGGTAGGCGACAAGCGATGAGAAAAAAACGCGCAAGGGTGCATCTTGTCGTCTGAGGAAAAGCGTTGGGAGAGTACCGCACCTACCCCCACCTCTGACGCATCGACCTCCACCACGAACTGACGTGAAGGATCAGGGGCTATCAAAATGGGAGCGGAAATAAAGCGGCTCTTGAGGTTAGCGAATGCAGTCTCGGCTGCATCGGACCACCTGAACGTCGTCTTGGAGGAGGTCAAGGCTGTCAGAGGCGCGGCTAGTTGGCCGAAATTCCGAATGAAACGTCGGTAAAAATTGGCAAACCCCAGAAACCTCAGTAGGGCCTTACGGGAATCTGGACTTGGCCAATCCACCACGGCCTTAATCTTGTCGGGGTCCATACGCATTCCCTCAGACGAGACGATGTGACCTAAGAAAGGAACAGACTGTGCATGAAACGAGCATTTCTCCGCCTTGACAAAAAGCCCATTCTCTAACAACCTCTGAAGCTCTCGTCTGACGTGCTGAACGTGTTCCTCGAGAGACGAAGAAAAAATCAATATGTCATCCAGGTAGACATATATGAACTGGTCTACCATGTCTCTCAGCACATCATTGACGAGTGCCTGAAAAACCGCTGGGGAGTTGGACAGCCCAAAAGGCATGACCAAATATTCAAAATGCCCCCTGGGGGTGTTAAAAGCGGTCTTCCATTCATCTCCCTTCCTGATGCGGACCAAATGATAAGCATTACGTAGATCCAATTTAGTGAAGACCGAGGCTCCCTGCAACCGCTCGAAGGCTGAAGACATCAACGGCAAAGGATAGGTATTCTTTACCGTGATGTTGTTCAGCCCCCGGTAATCAATACACGGTCGCAGGGAACCGTCCTTCTTCCCCACAAAAAAGAACCCCGCCCCCGCAGGAGAGAGGAAGGTCGAATGAACCTGGATGTCAGAGAATCAGAAATGTATTTCTCCATGGCCTCCCTCTCGGGAATGGAAAGAGAGTATAACTTGCCCTTAGGCGGAGACGTACCTGGCAGAAGATCTATAGCACAGTCATAGGGACGATGCGGAGGAAGAGAAGCAGCTCTGGACTTACTGAACACTTCCTTCAGGTCGAGGTACTCAGCGGGCACGTTTGACAAATTCACCGGCTCCTCCTGCAAGACAGAACTGGACAGAGACGAACCAGCAGACATTAAACAAGACGCATAACACTCAGTGCTCCAGGCGGAAATGGAGTTATGTCCCCAGTTAACCCTGGGGTTATGCTGCACGAGCCAGGGATGACCAAGGACAATAGGGATGGTAGGGGAGTCAAGGAGCAGAAAAGATAGGTCTTCGGAATGATTGCCGGAAGTGATGAGTGTTATCTGAGCCGTGGAGTGAGATATAGTGGGTAATTCTTGTCCATTGAGTGCGTTGACAGAAATCTTATTGGTGAGGGGTATGGTGGGTATCTGAAGTCTGTGTGCTAAGGTGTAGTCTATGAAGTTACCTTCCGCTCCGGAGTCGATAAGGGCTTGGCAATGATGAGTCTGAGTTGCCCACTGCAATCTCACCGGAAGGAGGGTGGAAGAGGGTTTCTGGATGGAGACCCCGCCCGACAGAATCCTCTTCTCTACTGCCGGGCTCGCTCTTTTACGGGGCAGTTATTGACGAAGTGCCCCGAACCTCCGCAATAGAGGCATAATCCTCGGGATCTCCTTCTCTCCCTCTCCTCCCGGGAGAGCCGGGCTCGACCCACCTGCATGGGCTCCGGATCGTTGGCGGGACTGACCGCATCACGACCACTTGTTTGGTGGAAACCATAATCTCTGGGAATCGGAATGGAACGGTTGCGCTGCTCCAGACGATGCAGGCGAGCGTCCACTTGCAGAGCCAAGTCAATTAATCCGTTGAGACTTACGGGAAGATCCAGGGAGTAAATCTCGCGTTGGATGCGGTCAGCCAGCCCATGCAGGAAGACATCCCACTGCGCCTCCTCGTTCCAGCGGCACTCTGCGGCGAGGGTACGAAACTGGATGGAATAATCAGCAACAGATCCTTCTCCCTGAGTGAGGTCCACGAGCCGACGAGACGCTTCTCTCCCTGTGACAGCTCGGTCGAAAACCCTCCTCATCTCTTCCGAGAGTGCCGCGAACGAGGAACAGCATGTTCGTTGGTTCTCCCACACCGCCGTCCCCCATAAAGCCGCACGTCCAGACAGCAGCGTAAGTACGAACGCCACTCTAGACTGTTCCGTACTGAATGTCTGAGGCTGTAGAGCAAAAAACATGGAGCATTTAGTCAAAAAGGCTCTGCAGTAGTTAGGCTCACCCGAATAACTCTCCGGCGTCGGTAAACGGGGCTCGTGTGGACGGTTAGGTGCGGGAGGAGCGGAGGGTGGGGGCGGCGATGGGTTTGGCGCAGTGGGTATGGCCAGTTGTTGAATTTGCTGGGTGAGTCCAGACACCTGCGCTACCAACGCCTGGATAGCACGGCTTGTGGTGGTGAGATTCTCCTCCTGCCGATCCATCCGGGCCGTGTTGTGAGCGAGATAATCCGTGAGTTCGGACGTACCTGCTGCCTCCATAGCTGGTCAGATCGTTCTGTTACGGTGAGTGAATAGAGGAGACAAGTGCAAGTAAAACTGGGCTTTATTGAACAAACAGATAAGCCAGTCTCAGAACGTGGAGAATAAAGACAGGAACAAAGTCTCAGTCCGATGCAGTCGATCACACAACTCACAGACCCAACAGGAATCAGTGCAGGAACAGAAGCGTTGGCAGCGCAGGCTTGCGTGGACAACTCAGAGAAGCACGGTCAGTGTGTGTGACGAATCCTCCGTGAAGACGAGACATAAGACGATGAGACGATGAGACGAACCGGACATCCACGAAGAACAGACTGGGACCCAAGGAACTGGAACAGGCAAGACACATCCACAAAACAACGATCTGACAAACACAAGACGCATGAGGTGAGTATAAATAGGCACAGGGAATGAGTAACACCTGTCGCTGATCTCCCGGAGGATAATCAGCGACCACGCCCACACACGTGCACACACACAAACATAAACACAGCGCAAGGAACAGTCAGTGAATTCCTCAACCGTGACAGTGTGCCATGACACTGCTACAGGTCTATCAGGCCAGGGTACTCATGGACATGTACAGAGACAATTTATATAGAGACATGCAACTTCCTCAATCCTCAATACAACTATATAGGGAAAACCCGTAACGTCAAAGATGGCTGTTGTATGCACATGTCCCGCCCCTCCCGCTGGAAAGCCAATCGTCTGCGCTTAACAGTCAAGCCGGGAAACATTTAAGCCTATCGTCTGGTTCCACTGACGCATGCGCACAGTTGAGGTTTGCGACAGCGGAGACGAGAACCGTTGTGCATGCGTGGTAAAAGTATAACCTGTGGGGGAAAAGGCGTTTTAAACCTTTTTTCTGTGATTTTTATCATATTTTACTGCTGTTTCTATATATGCAGTTTTTATGTCCCGGTGACCACTGAAAGTGCAGTTCTGACTCTCTGCCCATTCATTTAGATAGGAGCCTGGTCTTGTTAGTCCAAAACAGCTGCCCGGAAGCGTTGCCAAGATGGCGGCCGAGTGGCATGACTTGCCTAAAAGGACTTTAACATGCACGAGGGTAGACCAGACCGTGCGCTCATAGGTGAGCACCGCACTGCATCTGACTTGTCGTGGCTATCGCAATCGGTCTGGCGATGTCCACATTAGTGGTTCAGGTGAGCTATTTTTTTGCTCAGCCTGGTTGATATGGCAGATGCGGACCAGGTTTGGTTCCTGGTCTCCCCAATTTCCCAGGTTGGGTTGGTCAGTGACACGCAGATGGAGGCCATCCGGTACATCCTGCACTGGCGGCCCGCTGCTGCCTTCACAGGTGAGGGCCGGGTAGATTCTTCATTGGTGTGTGTGTCTGTACCCCTGCTTGTTCCCAAAAAGAGCGGAGCAAGCGGTACTCACACTTCAAAGAAAGAGCAAATTCCTCTGTTCCTGGGTCCCAAGAGGGCAGGTCTGGCGGAGTGTGACCCTGTAAAGCCTTACACCCCTCAGCCCCCTCTTGTTCGCCAGCACGGCCACTGGGAGCGGTTCATCCGCCGTCTCACACATCCCTGGCCGCCTCGTGGAGACAGGTAAGTGTCGTGCACCACACTCAGACCCTACTTCGGGACGCCGATGATGATGCCTCTATTTTTGACGCACATCATGATGCAGTAGCATGGGAAGCAAGTCCTGATCGTCAGGTTCCTGAGGGGAGCAAGGGAAATTAATCCCCTTGCGCCCCTCTTTATTCTCTTGGGCCTTATCTCTGGTGCTACTGCACTGCAGAGACCGCCCATGAGCCACTGCAGTCAGTGAGTTACAAATCCTGTTTTAAAGAAACCGTTCTCCTGCTCGCCTGTTTTCTACTAGAGGGTAGGGACTTGCTCGCTTTCGGTCAACAAGTTGTGCTTGGAATTCGGGCTGGCTAACTCTCACAAGCTGAGATCCCGGCCTGGATATGTGCCCAAGGTTCCTACCTCTCCCCAAAGGTGGGACCAGGTATGAGCCTGCAAACGCTGCCCCGGAGGAGGCAGACCCAGCCCTGGCGTCTCTGTCCGTCCGTCCTTTTAAGCTTAGGACCTCAGATCAGCTCTTGTCTGTTAATGAAATCAGCGGAAAAGGGAAAGCTGGGCGACACCTACAGTCGAGCCGCTGCTTCCCGTGGGCTCCCTTCCTATGAAGCCAGTTCACCGTGAGCCCGGTCCGAAGTGTCGGCTTGCTGCGCCATTCCCCTCCTATGGACTGGATACGTGCGCAATTCTTGCTCCAGTAGAGTTCCCCTTATTAGCCTAACCCTGTCGAGTTCCTCCATATCCTTTGGCCACGGACGTGGCGGATCGTCCAAAGCCAGGCCTATCAATCGTATGCACTGGTAGAACCTGTGTTAGGCTCGGTCCATATGTTATCCCTATGGCGATCCCATATGTGTATTCTTCCACGGTACGGCTCCCTGCGGCGAGCCCGTGTCTTCCCTTAACAGAGGCTGCTCTGCCGTGACTTTCTGGTTGAGTCTCCCCCCGTCATAGTCTGGTGCCACCACAGTGACATTCCATATGTTTTACTGCCTGGTCATCCACCCAGTTCATATGGCGTCCCTTCCTTCCATTAGAGGAAAGCGTTTTCCCAGTGATCCTGCAGGAACAGCAGTGACTTCTCTGGCCAAAGCCCTGTCCCGTCTCCTTAAATCGGGGGGATCAGGTAGCTCTGTCTAGGCACTGGAAGGTGGCAGCTCTAGTGGCGTTTTCAAATAGATCCCCATTCAGTCGACGTCGACTACGTCTGGCGTTCTCGACTGAAAGGGAACGTCCTGGTTGCGTATGTAACCAACCGTTCCCTGAAGGAGGGAACGGAGGACGTAGTCCCCTCGCCACTACTGCTGGACCACCGCTGACTCCGGGAGCAAATCGGCTCCTCAGTGGAAAAAGCAACTGATGCGTTCGTCCACTTCCATATTTATACCTGCGCTGCGGGGCGGAGTGTGTAATCACGCACACCAATGTTGAATTGGCTTGATTAAATGGTAGTACGAAGAAGACAGGCTCCTTAGCGTGATCCCCATTCAGTCGACGTCAACTACGTCCTCCGTTCCCTCCTTCAGGACGTTTTTTGTTTTGTTTTGTTTGATTTTTATTTTGTATTGTATTTCTTTGCTTTGTTTTGGTTTGTTGGTTTTGTTGTGTTTTGTTTGGTATTTCTCTGCTTTGTTAGTTTATTTGTATTGATTTTTTTGTTGTTCTTTTTTATTTCTTTCTTTATTTGTTTTTTTTTTTATTTTATTTATTTTTTTATCTTAGTTTATTTTTATATCTTTGCTTTGTCCGGTTTAGTTTGTTTTAAGTTTGTATTTGTGTAATCTGTGAAAAAGTCACACAAAATAAAGTTCTAGGAGTGAAATGAGAATGGATAATTGATGATTTAAGAAAATTATCTGTAGAAGGTGCAACTTTATTAGACTTTATTAGACTTTTGTTTATTAGATAAATACATTTAGACATGAATTGGTTATTTATGCCACATCGCTTTAGAAAAACACTCACCTACTGTATATGCTTCTTAAACATATCAGGCAAGAGGAGTTAACTGACGTAGAAAATAGATTTCCCAAAACAATACAATTTCATCATGTCATCAGACAAACACATTTACTAAAAAATAGTGTTTTCCTGTGCTGAAACATCCCAAAAAAAAAAAAAAAAATCAATTTAATCTCCAAAGGAAGAGGTTTCCAAGGAAGTGTGTGTGGTGCCATACTGACTGTGGCACTTTCCAGAAGTGCTCTCAGTGAACCTTTCCAGCATCACTAACACTAACACTTTGGGTCATCTTTAAATAGCGTGTGATAGGCTCTGATGAGAGCAGGGTGGGACGAGCTCTGGACGTATGGAAAATAAATTTCCTGCTGTTCCCTGCTTTCTCCCTGTCCGGATCTGCCTGAGCAACAGTCAGATCATGCCAGGGAGCGGATGGGCTGGGAGTAGGCAGGAAATCTCAGGGAGCAAGGGGGTCGGATGGAATGCCGATATTGCAACCACTCCTGAGCAGGAATCAGGAAAACTGGAATTTGTTTTACAGTTTTCCCAAAATGTAGTTCACCCCTGCAGTCGCTGCGGTTTGCTATCCCAGATTTACCTCTATCCCACTGGAATCACGAGTGCTTATGAAAAAAGAGAAAACCTGTGTGACTAAACTGTTCTCGTTAAATCAGTCCTGTACAAAATATACCATGGTTACCATATTTTACAGCATAACATTAAAGCCATAATATATGAATATGAAGGTTGTAAAAAAATAATTTTATATTTATATAAGTGATGCAAAGCTTTCCACAAAGATAAACCGGTCAAACGTTTAGAATAATTACGATTTTTGAAAGTTTTTTAAAAAGACTTTCTTATGCTCACCAAGGTTGCATTTTATTGATCATAAATACAGTAATATTGTGAAATAATATTAGAATTTAAAATAACTCTTTTCAATTTAAATGTAATGTCATTTATTCCTGTGATGGCAATTCTGAATTCTTCAGTGTCACATGATTCTTCAGAAATCATTCTAATATATATTAAAAATATATATTTTTTATTGCATAATTATTTTAATAAAATATATACTATACAGGGGAAAATAATTATTTAATCCCCTGCTGATTTTGTAAGTTTGCCCACTTACAAAGAAATGAAGGGTCTATAATTTTTATGGTAGGTTTATTTTAATGGATATAGACAGAATTTCAACCAAAAAATCCAAGAAAAACACATTATATAAAGGTTATAAATTGATTAGCATTTAATCGAGTGAAATAAGTATTAGATCCCCAAGCAACCAGCAAGAATTCTGCTTCCCACAGATTGGTTATGTGCCCATGTGAAACACAGATTAGTCCTGTCACCTTAAGAAAGTACTCCTAATTTCCTAATGTCAGTGGACACCTGTCCACAGAATCTGTATCTTCCATTCCAACCTCTCCACCAACATGGCCAATACCAAAGAGCTGTCAAACGTCAGGGACCAGATTATAGACCTGCAAGGTTGGAATGTGCTACAAAATGGACTGTGAAACATCAATCACCCTCTGTCTGGAGCTCCATGCAAGACAACATATCACCTCATGGGTTAAGGATGATCATGAGAAAGGTGAGAGATCAGCCCAGAACTACATGGGAGGAGCTTGTTAATGATCTCAAGCCAGTTGGGACCACAGTCACCAAGCAAACCATTGGTAACACTCTACGCCGCAATGTATTGGAATCCTGCAGTGCCCGCAAGGTCCCCCTGCTCAAGAAGGCACATGTAGAAGCCCGTCTGAAGTTTGCCAATAAACATCTAATGATTCAGAGAAGGCTTGGGAGAAAGTGCTCTGTTCAGATGAGACCACAATCGAGCTCTTTGGCATCAACTCGCCGAGTTTGGAGGGAGAGGAATGCTGACTGTGACCCCAAGAACACCATCCCTACAGTCAAGCAAGCTGGAAACATTATGCTCTGCAGCTGTTTCTCTGCTAAGGGTACAGGATGACTTCACTGTATTGAGGGGCTGATGGATGGGGCCATGTACTGTAAAATCTTGGACGAGAAACTCCTTCCTTCAGCCAGAACACTGAAGATGGGTCGTGGATGGTTCTTCCAGCATGACAATGACCCAGAACATACCGCCCAGGTAACAAAGGAGTGGCTCAAAAAGAAACACATTAAGGTCTTGGAGTGGCCTAGCCAGTCTCAAGCGACAGCCAAGAAACCTTAACGAGTATCTGTAAAGAGGAGTGGATCAAAATCCCTCCTGAGATGTGTGCAAACCTGGTGACCAACTACAAGAAGTGTGCTTGGCAACAAAGGTTTCTCGACAAGTACGAAGGCATGTTTTGCTTGGGGATCAAATACTTATTTCACTCACTGAAATGCAAATCAATTTATAACCTTTATATAATGTGTTTTTTCTGGATCTTTTGGATGATATTCTGTCTCTATCTGTCAAAATAAACCTACCATAAAAATTATAGACCCTTCATTTCTTTGTAAGTGGGCGAACTTACAAAATCAGCAGGGGATCAAATAATTATTTCCCCCATTGTATATATATATAGTATATATTTTATTAAAAGAATTTTGAAATAAAAATGAATTTTTACTAAATCTATGGCTACCATGGTAGTATCATATTTTGTACATTAAAAGACCTGAAAATCAACAGAGGTCTTAACCGAACAGCCATCAATTCATTCAAGGGACCTTAACTTTTTACTGAGCAAGACATTATGAGACACGAGGAGAGTTTTAGAAATCAAAGATTACATTTTTCCACTACCCTTTTCATCAAAGCCTGATCATGGAGGCCTGGAGCAGGTCTGGCCCCCGACACAAATCCGTGTACAGCTCCGGATGTTAGCACTGTTCCAACTTCTAAGAGTCGCCGCAAGTTGTATTGTTCTGCTTTTACTTTCTGGAAACTTCTCATTCACCTGGAAATCACCAACATCCTCGCCACTAAACTGAAATCCATCTGGCATCAGCTCATTGTCAGATTAGAGTGGCTGTAAAGCAGTTATTTATGAAGAAATCAAAAACAGCAGCAAGTTCATTACGCATTACAGCCTATGCAAACATTACATCATGTTGTATACGAGGAGGGCGAGTCGCAAGCGGTTCCCACAGGAGCCGTTAGAGGGTATTTAGTGGAAAGGTCACGTTACACGGGCAGTACGTCGTACATGATTTCCACATGCCCAGATAACAACTGGAATATGAGATGTTATGAAACTGGATCCTCCAGGGTGTAAAAATAAACCAGAGTAGGAAGATGTCCACCCACATCCCAATTTTCATCCGCACAGGTTCCTGTTTGGTTGACTAATTTTAAAAATGTATCAATAAGTGTGGAATGGCACGGGCAATGAAAGGAAACCACGCTGTTGAGTAAACTCTCAAACAAAAAGACAATTTTAGAACGTTCCTCCTCAGCAAACACACAATGGCAGGAAAAGCAAGAACGTCACACGAGGGAATAGACAGGGTCAGCTTAAGGCAAAGACACACCCTCTGTCTGTATGAACATGTCCCTGAATCTCCAGTCTTCAAGGGCACTGAGTACATTCATGAGATGATGCTATAGTCTCCAGTCCTCATGTGAACACAGCTGACTGAGTGTGTTTATGAATGAAATGGGTTGTTTTTAATGTCTGTATATAGAGACACGTCTTGCAGATGTGTAATCGGAACTGGATCTGGCTTGTGGAGTGAGGGGCTTCCGAAACCCACTTCTGAACAGTAAAATGTCTATTACTTAAAATTGTAATTCACAAAAAAAAAGATGTAATTCCAAACCGCTGTTACTTTACTATTTAATTCTCAAATTAAGAATCACAATAATTGAAATTATTTATAAAGTAAGTCATTGTTAACTCTCATCACTCTAGATCATTATGTAGGTCTCTAATCAAATATGCCATAGGTTTGAGGTCAGTAATGAACATGACTTTTTTCTTACCTTGATTTGCAATGTCATGATAGAGTTTTAGTTTTTGTGTGAACTTGTGATTCTCTTGTGAAAGTCTCTTGTATTAGCTGTAAATGGTCTTTTCCATCTATGATCATATAATGTTCATATCATAATGTTCAAAACCAATGCAATACAATACGCTGGACTCTCTAGATCAATAATTATCAGAAAAAGTAAAAAAAAAGTAAAAAACTTCTGCATTTGGATGACTTTAATAGGGTCACTTCAAAATGTGGCCTTGATCAAGTGTCCCTGAAAGCCTATATGTCTTCAATGAATGCTCAGATCTCCTTAAAAACAAGTCAGAACATGTGACTCTAAATAAGTATGACAATTTTCAGACAGATTGGACCAAATATGCCTCTATAACAGTTAAAAAAGTGGAAATGATATGAACATAATGGCATATTAAGTCAATAAGTGGTATTCTACTGCCCCCTTCTGTTTAAAATAGTCATTTTGGCATGCTACTAACTCATATAATTCTATAATTCTCACATTTAGTCACATTTCATCCATTGAAGTATTGCTACTGACTATTGTAGCACATTGAGAAATGTGAATCCTGAAGGAGGCTTGTAGTAAACATTTTTTTTCTATGACATAGTTCAAATGTCTGTATGAACAACAGAATATGTGTGTGTTGTCCTAGATTTCTGAATAAATGCTGAATAATCTGATTAATAGTTTACAAAGACATTATGTGAAATGCTTAGACCAAGTATATTTTCATAATGACACATCCCAATGGGCTCTATGCACGGCGGTATTTCCGATGAAGGTCAAGGATGCTCGATAACTTCCGCCGATCATAGAGTCCAATGCAATACCGAGAATTTATATTGAATTGTATACTCCATGGTTATACTTAAGAAGCGTTAGTCACAAAAACGGACAAAACAGACACACCTCGTTGTGTTTATGCTTCTTTTTAAAATTATATGAAATAAACATAACTATATATAAAATTGCATCTAAACGTATGAAAGTTTCGTTTCAAAGACGGGAGGACAGTACATTTTGAAGACTCTGCCATAATCCCGTTTTCTTCCGCTTTAATCTCCCCAACCGGAAACTGACGAGCATCCTTGCGTCAAATACGGAACTTATGCGTGCATATAGCCTATAGCATTGAAAACAACAACAACATTTGTCTTTGTGTGTGTGTGTGTGTGTGTGTGTGTGTGTGTGTGTGTGTGTGTGTGTGTGTGTGTGTGTGTGTGTGTGTGTGTGTGTGTGTGTGAAGCACCTGTGAAAACACTTTATTAATAAATAGAATGGCCAGCAGAGGGCAGTAGAAGACCACTTACTGGCTCACTTTCACTTTGATAGACTTGATTTTCACCAGTATTCTGCACTAAAGCAAACCAGTTTTCCATTTTAACTATTATAACAAAATCATTTTTTGTCAGAGTTTATCACTTCATTTTCATTGACACTTCACATCAATGCAGTAATGTGGTAAATAATGGTAAATCACGATAGAAACATGGTAAATCATAGTAAATAATACTATTACATGGTGTATCACGGTAAATCATGCTAGAATCCTGTTAAGTCATTCTAGAATGTGGCATATCATGGTAAATCATCCTATAACATGCTAAATCATGGTAAACTATGGTAAATCATGCTAGAATCATATTAAATCATACTAGAATGTGTTCAATTATGGTAAACCATTCTAGAACAGGGTCAAACATGGTGAATCACACTAGAACTTGGTATATCATGGTAAACTATGGTAAATCATGCTAGATTCATGGTAAATCATACTGGAACATGGTAAATCATGAAAAATCACACTAAATTTGGTGTATGATGGTAAATAATGCTAAAACGTGGTCTATTCCATCTATGATGTCAGTGGTTAATGCTTGCTACATAAAACTTAATGTCTTTTGACGCTTTTGAGCTTAACTTCCTCAACTGCCTCAACTGCCTTAACTGCTTGAACACCGATAAATGCTGCTTGCAGCTTTAATTTCAATTGTAATTACACATTAACACTTTAGTTTAGGGTTACATTTTCACTATAAACTAGCATGTATATTACTTGAATATTGGCTGTTTATTAGTACTTATGAAGCACATACTAATGCCTTATGCTGGATGACCATATTATATTTCCCTTAATCCTAGCCAATACCTAAACTAATGGTAGCGCTTTTTGTTTTTTTACAGTCCAGTTCCCCAACATATTAGTTATTGCACTAAGTGGGTAATAATAACTTGGAACTAAACCTGATCCTACCCCTAAACCTTAAATTTACCCATGTAGTTACCTTATATTACCCAGTACTTCTTTGGGTAAGTAGGCTACACTGTAAAATAAAGTGCAACCAACATAATGATTTAAAATGTCCTTTTAAATAAAAGTTTTCATTTGGCATTATTACATTTTAAAACTGTTCTTGAGAGTGTTAAGACACATAGACACATAGTGCTTTTTATTACATTAAAATATACTTTGCGATTTGAAGATTACACTACAAAGTGCACATTAAACACTTCTTTTTTAAAAAAGAGTTTGCTTAAGACATTATATAATTCTAGATCTTTTGAAATACCGTTTTACTTTCTGCTTGTATGAAATGAGAGTGATTTATATGTGCGTGACCTCAGATTGCCTGCTTTTCAAGAGTTTGACGCCAGGATGTACCGGATTTTGCCATGACTACACTTAACCTTGGGTCTAGTGGGGTCAAAGATCGCTATCTTTTGTTTTCTTTGGCACATCCTGATCTGATAGTGCTTACAATAAAATGGCATAATTGTATCACTGTTTGTTTTCCACAGCAGAACACACAGCAGAAAGATGTGTTAGCCTATTATAAACAGTGAATCTGGAGAAAGTTGAGTTTGTCGTTGTGACTTCCTCTCTTGAACTTGAAAACACACATCAGTCACACGTCAAACGTGTCACGTAGGCCGCACAAAGATGTTTGTTTAATGGTTCCTGTGTCCAAACACAACTGTGGTTTGTAACAATATAAAAGACTTTACAGTCCCTGTTGATCAATTTAATGCATCCTTGATAAATAAAGTATTTCTTTTTAAAAAAAAAATTGTGAAACTTCAAACTTGTGAATGGTATTGTATGTTTAAATCCAAGGGCATCAAGCTTGAAAATAACATACACATATTTTAGTTTAAATGAAGTGTATACAATTGGATTGGCTCCCTTACTATATTTATTTTATTTATTTATTTATTTATTTATTTATTTATTTATTTATTTATTTATTTATTTATTTATTTATTTATTTCATTTTTAAACAAATTTAATGCAAATCATATTGTGAGACATAAGACGCTAACATTTTACTTAAATCCTATATATATAATATAATTCATTGTAAAAAAAAATATTTTTACTTTTAATTATGCCTTGAAATGCACCTTATGCATTGTAGGGTCTAATGAATAATTGTAACTGCAGTTATAATGCATTCATTGTTAAACTTTTAAAGTATAATGCCTTAAAACATATGAAGGTTACACTTTATTTTAAGGTGACGTATAGTTACATTGCACTTACTCAAGTAAGTACTGAGTAATATTAATTAACTATAGAGTTACGGTTATTTTTAGGATTTGGTTAACCAATTTATACTGTAAAAAAAGTACAATCAACTTGTTAAATGTCATTTCAACTTAAGTTACAATAAACTGACTTTTAAAATTAGTTGAATCTTGTATAACGTATAAAAAAGGTGAAAATTGTTAAGTTAAAATTTTAAGTTAAAAACATGTTGTCATAACTTATTAATCATATTATTGTTTACAGTGTAACAAGGAATCTGCAAATATTAAAATACAAAAATTCATAATTGTTTATGAAAAGATATAATGCATTACAATGAACATTATGAATACATTAATAATGCATTTTTAAATACATATACATATTTTATACATAAATGATTGTGTTATGAGAGAACATGTGATCTAACCTAGTAACGTAATTAAAGTTTACATTTTGTATATGGAGACACACCTTATTATATGCTTTAATATGCAGGTGTGTAAACAGATTTGAAATTACAGCAGATATTTGATGAACAAATTCGTGACTTTTACAGTTTTGGCTCACCAAATCACGATGTTAGGTCAGTTTCTGGAGGTTAAAACTCCTTGTGAGTTTCCTTCCCTGAAGTCCCCAGTACTCAGACACTTTCTTATTGAGCCTTATTAAGCAAAACTTCAGATTTATACGGATTTCTTTTAAAATGACTTCAGCAGCTACCTCGTATTACATCAGTGCTGACTTGGACCATGCCCTCTTTGTGTATCTCTTTTTAACAACTTCCTAATGGCACCAGAAATCAGACCCAGCAGCTTTATGGGCCCTGCATGGCATCTTTATGAGTGCATATTTCTATGGATGTGTATGTTTTACTGTAATTCTACAGAGTAAACGCATAGTTTTACCAAAAAGAAAAGATGTTGATCCACTTAGAAGTGTTTTTATCCACACAGTGAAAGTCAATGTGGTCCAAAAACAACATTAGACCCTCTTGAGAGAGAGGAAAAAAAACAGGCATTTTTCAAAATATCTACTTTTATGTTCAACGGAAAAAAGAAAGTCATACAGATTTGGAACAACGTGAGAGTTAGTGAATAAAGAAAGAACTGTCCTTTTCGAGTGAACTATCCCTTTACAAACGGACTAAGATGCTAAGAGTAGTAAATAAACATTAGATTTGACACACAATCCTTTAAGTATCACATAAAAGAAAACATACAGTTGCACATCTTGTGTGACCCACTCATTTGCTTAATCTTATCTAAACTGACTCAGATATGTTGAGTTCAGCTTTAAACCCAAGCAGAAATGTTTCACGTCTCAAAACGACCTGCATTTCTCTCACTCCTCTCGTTTCTGAACTCCAGAAAGCCCCGAGGCAAGCAGCCAATGACGTCTGTTTAGTGTTTGGAGCAGGTTTCTCCACAACCAGGAAGGACAGTCAAAACAGCAGCATGGACCAACATAAACAGATCAGTCCCAATGACGTAGTGTGAGCGCAATACTCTGAGTTGACTGCCATTGTGTTACAAAAGCATAACCTTTTAATTCAAATTTTGACATTAAGTATTGATTTACTTCTATTTGTATTGCCCTTTACTGTATTTAAGCACGACATACAGGGTTATTAGTTTTAAATCATAGTTAATAAGCAACTGAATAAAGCCTGGGACCTCTTAAAAGAGACCTTGGCTGTTTTCAATGCTCTTAAAGACTCAAGTCAATATCCTCTTGTAGTCTCAAGTGGATCTCAAGATTGCAAATGTTTAAAGCAACTGGTGTGTGGGGTTCATTCAACTGATTGTGGGGTTAGAGGTTCAGTGCATAACTCCAGAAGTTTTTATATTATTCCAAAATACTTTAAAAATGCAATTTATAGAAAAACTACATAAAATATAGACAAAAGGTGGTGTATTTTAAGCTGTCCAGAGCAGTAAAAAAAACAAAAAAAAACATGAAAAATATTTCAGTAGCACTTTATTTTGATGATCCACTTTAGACATTCTACTAACTATAACTTCTACTATAGAGTATTAGTAGACTGTCTGCTTATAATATCAGCTTACTTTTTATTTTGACTATTGGTAACTTTGCAACGTCACCTTATTCTAACCTTAACATCTAACAGTCTACTAATACAAGAGTTAGTGTATGTTAACTCAAATACAGGAAGCCATTTTGTAGTCATGTGATAAGATAACCATAAATGAGGAACTTATTGTGCATTCTCATCATGACGGGATTGCTGGATTCAGATTTGTAAAGGTGCTCACGTCTTTGTCAAACTTCATAATTGCAACTTGTGAAATTGGAAACTTTTTTAAGTTTTAATCTTATTTGTCATCTTGTAACTACAGTAATTCCAACATGTTGTGAAAACCCTGTTATATCACAGAGACCTCATAGACCCTCATGACTATAATCAAGGTCAGAAAGTTTTGTTGTTGTTATTTCAAAATACTAGATACTTTCAACTTTTTTTAAAAACGGATAATAAGTGGTTAGTTCACCTTACTAGAAGAAAACTTTTTCTCAATTTGAAAAATAAATATTTATTTTATAATTAAGTATAATAATTCCTTTTGAAAATAATGAAAGAAAGCATTTTACTAGTTTTCACTTACAAAGTTTGTGACCAACATCCACCTTCTACCTAACGCTCCTGCAGTGTAGATTATGGGAGGCACTTCCGGTTTGGGAAAATTTCACTCAAAAAGACTGAAACAAATCATTTCAATTCAAGGTTGCGCTAAAAAATAATCCTCATCTGTCAGTTTGACTGAATTAGCTGTAGAATTTCCTCCATGTTCTTTTTTCAGACTTCAGGAGAACATGATAGCTATAACAGGAATATCAAAGAGCTCTTTTCAATCGCTAAATTCTTTTCCTCCTGATTATCCCCCCCCCCCCCCCCTTTGTAGTACTCTGCTATAACAGTATGAAAAATACAACAAATTCTGTGCATTTGTGACTTGCTCTCCCGATTTATTTTACGATATATACAGTCGTGCTTAAAAGTTTACATACACCTTGCAGAATCTGCAAAATGTTCATTATTAATGCAAACTTTAGTTACCAACATTCAAACGATGCAGTGTTTCCGCAAACCGTAGTTTCAACAAACATTCACGAACAGCGTCTCAAACTTGGGTGATTGGAACTCAGCAGAAGTTAATACTCCATCACATGCACCTCACATCATTTACAACAACCCTTTATTGTTGAACCAATGACAGAGTTGCGACCATGTTACTTCTGATTCGTAAACCGTCGTGACTGGGATGTTAATTCCACGTTAGTCCGCGATTGTTGGCTCACTCAAGTCAGTCATGTTGCTATGTTGATATATTGTGATTTTGAAGATTTGGACATCTGTGATACAGTATGTGTGCATCATGTGATAATGTTAGCTCATTATAACACGCCCATCCCTCAACATTCCACCTCAGTCAACGATCAGTTACACTTGGCGCCCTTGAGTTGGTATGTAGTCTCCAGATCATCTCTTTGATTTCTGAGCCAAAGGTTTCAGGTCTCAGATCTCATGCGTCACACCAACCTGAGAGAACTTCATGTGACACATCATGCCCCAGATTGAGAAATGTGCAGTGTTGAAATGTCTTGCCCCTCTCACGAAGTCATGTAACTTATTTCTGTGGCTTTTCCCAAAAGTGTTTGCGTTCATATTTGTGGAGAGGCTTTATTCGCCCCAAATCCATCCAGACATTGGCCGACCTTTGCTCATGTTCTGCAGGCATTCAAACCGCTGCTCGTAAAACTTTAATTGGATGCGATTTAGTTGTAGAACACTGATGTTTTTTTTTTCCTGAGGATTCGTTAGGATTTCAGAGAATTCACTCTACAAAGATTTTCTGCAAGTTCAGTGTCAACATTGTGGTGAAATGCAGATGAGATGTAAACTAGAGTAATCTGTTCACTTTATCATGTTTGAGTATGTTATTGACAAGCAAAAACAATACAGCAAAGCCACAGTTTATGTAGTGAAAGCATTTGTCCTACGTTTGAATAAACTTTAAGAGCTGTTTCGAAAACTTGCTATTGTAAATCTGTGTATTTGTATACAGGCTCTTCAAATGTGATATAGAGCAGTGGCTCAACTGCTGGGTCATGACCCTAAAATGTCCCACAGGTTTTGATAGGGTCTTAGACAGCAAACTAAATCAATGATAAATGCAAGTAGTAAAATGCATCTAACTAGTTGCGGTTAACTACAGTAATATAATTGTGCATGGGATAGCCACATAAATGTGTCCTGTCAAACTCTACAGCAAAGTTCCTCTAATCCGGCCCTGGGGGATTTTTTTAGCGCCAGCCCTAATCAAAGACACCTGAGCAAGCTAATCACAGTCTTTAGAGTTACTAAAATTCATTGAGGAACCCTGAACCCCAAAAGTATTTTTCTCCAAATGTATAAACTTGTCCAGTTAGGCAAATTCCAGTGGATAGGTCACATGGTATCAACATGTCCTCAAATAAAAGAAACAGGACCAGATTACATAATTGTTTTAATTAAAACTATTAAAATAATTTAGTTTAAATAAAAAATGTTAAAAAAGATATTATATGAGAAGAAAAACAAATGAAAATGACAAATGTTGCCATGCATGTACTAAATTACTAAATTACAAAAATATTTGTAATAAAAAATTTTAATATTAAAAGTGACAAAATCACATATTAAAATAACTTAATTAATATTGTATTCTAAAAAAAGAAAATAAAGGCAATTCAAAATATTGATAAATACTTAAATAACGCTGGACTACATTCAATTCTAAATGAAATACAAAAACTTACATTAACTTATATCCTTGTGTCTGCAGTTTATGGTAATACAAATAATTTCAATGGTTTTTAAATACATCGTTTGATATTTGTGGCTACAGTCTCAACCAATATGATTAAGAGTATAGTTCAAATTCTGTCATAATTTACTCATCTTAAATCTGTATGATTCACTTTCTTCTGTGGACTGTAAAAGAAGATATTTTGAGAAATGTCTCAAGTTTTATAACATTTTTTTATTAACAAGGCAATGTTTTGTTTACCATTTTTCAGATTAACTGCAGAAATCATACAGGGTTGGAACAACATGAAGATGAGTAAATGATTTCAGAATTTTCATTTTAGGGTGAACTATAGCAATGCATTGTAAAAAATGATTGAGAATCAAAGAGCGAGAATATGCCTGAGGTCCATCAGATAACGTACAGTTTCCTCCTTTTTGAAAAGTAAGATCTGAACATGAGCTGATTTTTACTTTGTTAAATTTCTCTCTGCATGGGGCCTGCTGAGGGTTTTCAGCCAGTTCTGGGACTGCTCCAAGAGAAATATTGGACAAAAAAAATATTGGGGCATGCACATCACTGAACAAACAGCTCAGAAATATGTTCTTGGTTTTTCACTTCTCATAACAAAAGCAGCCTCACTTGGTCACAAAGGTCTTCAGGAACAGCCTCTCCGTTATCCAAGAGGCATGTCATATTAAAACTCCAAAACATGCCGAGGCCATTCTTTATTCCTGAATCAGATGTATTCATCGTTCCCTTACAGATTCATGGTTGGAAAACACAACGAGAAACATATGCATGGCTACAAATGCCACTCACCCTGCATATAAATGATCAGTGAGATATGGGTCTAATTACAAACAGTCTGCACAAAGACTACAGGGCAAGTGGTCTTACCTCAAGTTTTGGGGGTTTATGACTGGAAAGGATGGTGTGCATCTGGTTCAGGTTATTGTTGTTGTATTTATGACTGGTATGACATCTCTAGATAGAATGATTTGGGTTATCCATCAGGAGCAGGGGGACTCGCATTAAAATCGAATCCCTCTGTGAGTCCACAGGTAGTTGGGGTCAAGTTTTCGCATGTTACCCTGAAAACATTTTAATTATGTACCGATGCCCTCATCTGTTTCCTTTAGCTTGAGACTGACTGGTGAATATAATAATTAGGGCAAAGCATGATCCTTTGACCTCTTTGCTGGAAACGGGATATGAGTTTAAGTTCGAGAGCTTGAACAAACTTAAGTTGACTTCTTTTGGGAATTGTGGCTTGAATTTCACACTCAAATAGTTGAGAACAGGGTGAAATTCAACTATTATGATTAATAATAATAATCTTTAAAAAATGCATTTTTAATCCTAATGGTAGGGCTGTCAATTCATTTTCTTAATGCAAATAATGTATAAACAAATTCAGTTTATTTTCAAAAAAAGAAAAAACATGTTATGCAATCATTGGCAAATCTGCAAAAATTAAATACTAATAACTTCCCGCATACTCGATGGGCTTAATCTTACATCTTTGAAGTTGTCTGCTGTTTCCATTAACATTTCTATGTTAAAATGAATTCATGATATTGGCATACGAATATGTATATGTATACAAATATGTATCATTTAAAAGTTTGCTGTCAATAAGATTTTTTGGGGAAATTAATACTTTAATTCAGCAATCACACATCAAATTGATTAAAAAATGTCATGACTATAATGTCATAAATTATTTTAAATAAATGCTGCTTGGAACTTTTTTATCAATCAAATAATCCTATCAATATCCACAAAAAAATATTAAGCTACACAATGAGTAATGATACTGAAAAATCAGCTTTGCCATCACAGGAATACATTACATTTTAAAAATAGAAAATTGTTATTTTAAAAAGTAATAATATTTCACAATATTACTGTTATTTTGTATCAAATAAATGCAGCCTTGGTGAGCATAAGAGACTTCTTTCAAAGGCATTACAAAATCCAAGACATTTGAAGGGTAGTGTAGTTATACACTCGGTAGTGTATGTACAGTAAGTTAATACGTTAACTTTAACAGCCCTAGAAATAACACCACAACTCAATTTCACAATTGTCACAACTCAAAGTCAGTGGAAAGTGTTAACCACAAACATCAAAACAACGTATCTCCATTCATCCATTTATTGAGTAATCATTCAATCCCAGCTGAACATGTTTAAACACATTCACAATAGATACGGTGTGCCAAGAGTTTACTCTGATTCCACCACTCTCCCAACGAGACCTTGTGTTGCCAACATGCCAACAGACTGTGCAGACAGAGACTTTAATGACTTGTCTGGACTCACTGACCATCACTCTCATAATTACACCCCAGCCACCTGAATCTTATTAAACATAATGGCTTATTGTTTTCCCTGCTGAAACACCATATTTGAACATTGAAAGATTAATGTCACATGTTCGCCAAAAAAAAAATTGTTTCCTTTATTATATAAAAAAAACTGAATTCTAAGAATGCTGGCTTTAACAATATACGATGCTGAATCACATTTTTATGTTTTGTTTGCCAATCCTTGGCCTACTGATGCTGAATCTTGCCTTCAGCTTAGCCATCTCAAAGAGTTCTTAATCTTACCAAAACCTCACCACTAACCTCTTGCAAACCCTTATATGTGTATCATGGCTCGGTTCCTTCAGCCTCACTGGCCGAGTGAAAGCCAGGCATGAGTGTGTCCCAGAGTTCCAGTGCTAGCATGCAGAGAAAGGCTGCTGTGCAGAGAGACCAGGTGCAGCTTTGTTTATCCTCCCCTGCTAATTATGTCAAATATAATTTCAGTCTGTCTGTGTGTGTGTGTGTGTGTGTGTGTGTGTGTGTGTGTGTGTGTGTGTGTGTGTGTGTGTGTGTGTGTGTGTGTGTGTGTGTGTGTGTGTGTGTGTGTGTGTGTGTGTGTGTGTGTGTGTGTGTGTGAACTGTACACCAGCAGGATGTTTCAGTCTTGTTATTCTTCAGAATGATCTGAGATTTTGAAAGACTGTGGCATCTGTGACAACTTATGTTTAATCACATCATTATTCTTTGCTTATTTTGGAATAAAATGTATTTATTTATTTATTTACTTATGTATGTATTTATTTATTTTAATTGCGTCACAATTGATTAACTTTGCAACATGACATTGTTATTGAACTGAATTGAATCAACATTGAACTGACTTGTGCTGCATTCACAGCATCATATCATATTGACCATAACTAAATAGGCATTTCTATGGCAAATGACTTTTAACATATTTTTATCTCAAAACTCACTTTCAGACAGCAGCAAGTGTTTAAAAATAACTTCTGTTTGTGATCCAAAGTGGATTCTAATCCACGAATAAGGCAGAAATGTTTATACGCGGTGCAAAAGACAATGCGGGCTAATTATTATATATAACTAATATGACCGCTTGAAGAAATCAGACAAATCATCTAACACAATCACGTATTTATTTTATCTGTCAGTATACGTCTCGTCTCTTTATACCAGATTGTCTGATTTCCATATTTAGCTCTGCATATGCCATAAAATAAAGCAACTCCGGTTTTTCAAGAACTTCAGTTTCTCTGACTGAAAATATAATTGTATTTGGAGAGAGCGCTAAAGCTCCTCAGTTCGTATTTTCGGTGACATATTTGTAGAAATTATTATTTTTTTCTAAATGTGATGTAAATATGTCCTGTGACAATAAATAAACAGAAACAGACCTGAGTGAATTCTCGAATTAGTAGGCTACGTGTCCTCTTTCTTTTATGAAATTTACATTACTTTACTAAATTTCTTTTACTTTATTTCTGTGTGACTAATGTGCAATCTTGACAAAAGTTAATTCATTATGATCAATGGATCCCTTTTTATTGTAAACCTGTGGTAAAACATCGATGCTTGGGTTTTAAATCTTTAAGTAAACAAAATGCCAGCAAATGGTCACTTTTATCATATTCGTTTTGCGATCCAGTGATTCTTTCTGATTAGTTTTCTGATAAAACTTCCATTTGTTGGTGAAATGATGGGTTTGTGGGATGTTGTTTCAAAGAGGCGTGTTACGGGCTGGTTTTAGTGAAGCGCTGTGGACCTCCTGGCCCGACGGTGGAAACGCAGAATGGTTTTGGGCTAGGGGCTACAGGTCCGAGGCTATTAACCCAGAGCGTCCCGTTTAAAGCCCTGGCTCACACTGGCCCGACAGTGGAAACGTGTACTGATACTTTCTTGCTACAGTTAGGCATCTGAAGAGGCAGTACAAAAAATCAGAGCTAACAGTTCAGGGTGTCTGTCTATCACTCTGCTCTAAATGCTGCGCGCAAGGAATACTACTCCAAAACCATTGCCGATGCTGCAACTAATCCCAATTCTCAATCAGTTTAAAACCGTCAACAAGCTTCTTAAACCAGCTAAGGAATTCTTCTATTGATCAGTGCAATAAGTTTCTTACTTATTTAATTGATAAGATTGAGGACATATACAATTCTTTAACCTCCATCACCCAAGCTGAGCTGGTTGATATCCAGCCTTTAAACCCTCTTATCACTACTTTTTCAAATTTTACAAAGGTTGGCATTTACTTTATTGTAAGAACAGTTAAGTCCATGAAAACAACTAACAGTATTTTAGACCATCCTTTTTTGCCATTAAGAACTGTCTTTCATTGATCAGATCTTATATTACTTTAATTGTGAATTCATCACTGAGTTCTGGATCTATTCCTCCAGAATTAAAATTAGCTGGCATTACACCAGTCCTTAAGAAGCCTAGATGTGATGTTTCTGACTTATTATAGGCCTATTTCTAACCTCCCATTTCTGGCAAAGGTCATGGAGCGTGCTGTGTCAGTCATACTGTAATTACTTAGCACTAAACAGTCTCCTTCAACCATTTCAATCAGGTTTCAGAACATGGCATAATCCTGAGACAGATCTGGTGAGGGTCAAAAACTATCTCCTTACTGCAGCTGATACTGGTGTATGCAGTATCTTGGTCTTGTTAGACCTCAGTGCTGCCTTTGACACAATACATTAATTCTTTCTTGCTGGACAGGCTGCACAGCTGGCGGTTATATTTTATCTTGTAATAGTCACAGCAGAACAGATGAGAACCACACGCTAGAATCAACTGCACTTATATTTTTCTTTTATTTTTCTTCTCTTTTGCATATCATACAGTCCCATGAGAGCTACGTCGCCCTCTACAGGTTACAACCGTAACTCAATACACAACTTATTTCCCCTCTTGTTTAGGAAGCTTACCAGGTAAAATTAAAATGACTACGCCGTCTCTTAAATCACTTAGACCTCGGCTGTAATATAATACAAACTTAAATGTTTATTTTTTTTTTTTAACATTAGCCTCTTTCTTTTCGGTAGTTGTAACCATTTAACAGTAGGCTATAACATGCAACCTTATGATGATCACACTTCTAACAGAAGCGTTAAACTTAAGTGAATTTAAAACAAACAAATTCACAAGCAAAACAGCATTCAGATTATTGTTATTTTTTCAGTGACATTTCAATGTCCTCTTTAGTCCCCCCCCATGGGACCATGAGAAAGATTACTGTACGTAATCATTAAGCCATGCAGGCTTTTTTCTGACCCTGGCAGGCATCCGCACATCACCCGAGGATTGTACAGGTCCCGACTCAGGTACTGGACCATCCAGCGTTTGTGCAGGTCCCAGCACAGGTACCGGAACAGAACTGTCAATGGTATCTTTTACCCTGTCAGGAACCAGTGAAAGATGAGTAGCGTTCCAAGTGCGTCCATCTTCCAGCACATAGGCATATGCACCAGCTCTCCGTACCACCCTGGCAGGTCTATGGAACTTTGACAGTCCTTTCTTGACATGGAAGGGTTTCCGTACTCTTTCTAGGCTTCCCTCTTTGATCTTTGGTACTTGTGCACCTCTCCTCGCATCTGTGTAAACTTTTGATGCATTTTGTTTAGAGATGACACGGTTGCGCAGTTGTTTTTCTGTCAGCAGAGTAGCTTTGCTTGCTGGACCGATGTTCACCTTTGTGCGCATTTTCCTATTGAACATGAGTTCATATGGTGACACTCCTGTTGTACTGTGTGGAGTTGCACGGTATGTAAGCAAGAAGTCCTGTATGAATGATTTCCACGGTTTCCTCTCCTGCTCAGCAGTAAGAAGAGTTTCTTTGAGAACGCAGTTCCAGCGTTCAATAGCTCCGTTTGCTTGTGGGTAATACAAAGACACTTTCCTGTGTGTAATATCTCACTGCCAGAAATTCTGTGAACTCGCTGGAGGTAAACTGCGTCCCATTGTCACTAATGAGTTCTGTGGGGTTGCCGAAGCGGGCAAACACAGCAGACACGAAGGTAGTGGCTCCACTGGCTGAAGTGGAGCACCATGCGTCTTAGCGCTCTTATCATTCATCTGGCAGGTCACACATGCACTAATGCTGTCCTGCACCAACATGTCCATGCCGGGCCACCAGTATAAGTCACGCAGCCTCTGCTTGGTGCGCACAACACCCTGGTGAGTTTCATGTGCCAGGTCCACCAGCTGTTTTCTCAGGGCCACAGGCACTAGCCGTCGGTGAGGGCCCCTGTATATTGTCACATCTTGAACTGAGAGTTCATCTCTAGTAGCGAAGTAGGGTTTGAGCACTGCAGGTAGAGACTTTGCTGTTTTAGGCCACCCCTTTTTCATCTGTGCCCTGATGGCAGTAAGCTCTGGGAATGCTTCACATGCCACAGCGAAGTCCTTCACTGAGAGAGCTTTCAGTTCTGTGTCCAGCAGAGCTACAAGTTCGGGTTCAGTCACTGGCTCTGCATTATCTTCTGATGGTAGAGGCAGACGGGAGAGACAGTCAGCAGCATAGTTTTGTGCTCCTGCACGATACACCACGTCGTACGTGAAGCAAAGGAGTCTGGCTGACTGTTCCTGCGCGCCCAAGTCCTTTTGTGTGTAGCAGTGTAGTCAGAGCCTGGTGGTCTGTACGCAGTGTGAATCTTGTCCCCCATAAAAACGTCCTCCACTTTTCCACAGCCCACACACAGGCTAACACCTCCTTTTCCACAATGGAGAATTTTCGTTCGGCAGGGGTAAGTGAACGTGAGGCAAAAGCAACTGTGCGCTCCGTGTTATCAGCATGCATTTGTTTCAGTATGGCCCCCAACCCATAATCCGAGGCATCTGTAGACACGATCGTAGTAAGGCTGGGGTCAAAGACGGATAACGCTGAACTGGTTACAATGCGAGTCTTGACCGTGTCAAAGCTTGACTGTGCTGCTGCCGTCCACTGAAATGTGTCGTCACGCAGGCAGTCTCGCATGGGCTCCACCAGAGATGCATATTTTTGCACAAATTTTGCGTACCAGGCTGTGAGCCCCAGGAATGAGCGCAGTGTGGTGGCGTCGCTAGGCGCTGGAGCCGCTGTAATAGCCTTGAGGTGATCTTTGTCTGGCAGCAATCCCTGAGCTGAGATGGTGTGTCCAAGGAACCGTAAGCTTGTCTGGTTGAAGTGACATTTTTCATTGTTGAGCTGGAGACCAGCTTCCTTTAGAGCAGCAAGCACCATCTGCAGGTTACGATCATGCTCCTCCTTTCCTGTGCCATAGACTATTACATCATCCAGATAATTCTGGACCCCCTTGAGGTCTTTCAGGACCAGAGACATCATTTTAGAGAACGCACTTGAAGCTGAACACAGTCCATATGGAACCCGACGAAACCTGAACAGCGCTTCGTGCATTGTAAATGCAGTCATATCTCTGCTTTCCTCTGGCAGTAACACCTGATGATAAGCATTTGCTAAGTCAATGGTGGAAAACACAGTCGCTCCACGCATTTCAGAGAAGAGATCATCCATATGTGGAAGTGGATGACGGTCCATCACTACCGCCTTGTTTGGTTCACGTAAGTCCACGCACATTCTCACTGCACCATTCTTTCTTCGTGTGACAACGATGGGTGATACCCATGGAGATGCGTCAATTCTCTCTATCACATCCATTTCTAACAATCTCTCCAATTCAGCAGAAACAGCTTGTTTAACAGAAAGTGGAAGTCTCCGCAACTTTTGTTGAACAGGTTGGACGTCTTCCCTGACTTTTACACGGTGAATGAAACCTTTAGCAAGTCCTAGCTTCTCCCCAGTCACAGATCCGGCTTTGATCTCTCTGATCTCTGTTACTGGACCCACAGGTGAGAGCACGCTGTTGTTGTCAATAGAAAGTCTCAGTGTTCTGAATAAGTCCATTCCCAGCAGAGCCGTGCCTGTCTTCACGATGTACAGTGTAGCTGGTACTGTAATGGTCGCATACTGCACTGTAGTTAACATGCAACCTAGCACTGGAACGTCAGCTTTGGTGTAAGTCACTAACCTTTTTTCTGGCTCAGAAAGCGGAACACCACTGAAGTGCGTTCTGTAGAGGTGCTCAGGAATGATTGACACCGCCGATCCAGTATCCACCACTAACTCCACAGTACGGGAAGTTGCTTTTGCTTTTATGGCTAATGTGCATGTAATTTTGTCATCTCGTTGTCCATTCTCTATCATTCACCGTATTCATTTCCAGAATAACCACTTCTCCTGTTTTGTTTGGACTTACATACACGGGCAAAAATGTCCAACCTTATTACAATTTCGGCATGTCACTTTCCTTGCAGGGCAGTCCTGAGCATTTGCCATGTGAGCAGCTGATCCACATCTAAAACAGCTTTGATCCTGTCTCAGTGCTGCTGCAGGCTCTGTGGAGTAACTGCTCTTTGCTCTGGTTATGAATGGACGTTTTGGTCTGGCCTTCACCACGTGCACTGGAGCATGGGGCTCCGAAGCAAGAGTTTGAGCATGTCCGATAGCTGCTTCCACTTGACACGCCAACTTTACTGCTGTATCCAGAGTGAGGTCTGCCTCAGTTTGTACTGACAGTCTCTCACGTATTTTTACACAGCTAGCGTGCTCAATAAGTTGGTCCCGTATCATTTCATCTGTATTACCAGCAAACCCGCACGTAGTAGCTAACTCACGTAGCGCGCCCACATACTCAGCTACAGTCTCATGTGGTCTCTGTACTCTTTGCCTGAACTTGTGTCGTTCCACCACGACATTTATTGCTGGACTGAAGTGTGCACGCAGTGCAGCCACTGCTGAATCATAGGTTGTACCTACGTTCGTGAGTGTATAAAATACACGTTGGCCTTCGGTGCCCAAGCAGTGTAGGAGAATTGCACGCTTCCTCGTATCGGGCCAGTCATCCCCCTTCGCGTGAATCGCGAGCAGGCAATTCCCGAACATTTTCATCCACATATCGAACGGGATAGTGGGTTGTCCACTGCATGGCAGGAACAACGCAGGGAGAGGCACACCGGCAGTCGCCATCCTCGTCGCCAATTTGTTATATTTTATCTTGTACTAGTCACAGCAGAACAGACGAGAACCACACGCTAGAATCAACTTCACTTATATTTTTCTTTTATTTTTCTTCTCTTTTGCGTATCATACAGTCCCATGAGAGCTACGTCGCCCTCTACAGGTTACAACCGTAACTCAATACACAACACTGGCTGAGCCTATCCAGGATAGTATTCAATTGGGTTCAGTCTTACTTAACTAATCATGTCCAGTTAGTTTGCCTGGGTAATCATAAGTATGATACTGTGCCAGCTTGACAGGGAGTTCCTCAGGGTTCAGTGTTGGGCCCAACTCTATTTAGCATATATATGCTTTCACTTGGACAGATTATTAGCTTGGCACCACTGCTATGCTAATGATACTCAAATACATCACCACTAGCTCTGATGTCCGCTCCACATTAACACATCAGAGTCTGAAAGCAGCAGAACTTCCTCAAACTGCATGGTTACAAAACTGAGCTTATGTTGATTGGTACGATGACAACTTATATTCGTTTTTTTGTCGATTCCAACATGGTACTTCCCACTTCACATGTGCGAGAATATTGGTGCCATCTTTGATCCTCATCTAACATTTTATGTTCATATAATATATTTCTCAAAAATCGCCTTCTATCATCTTAGAAATATTGCACCAACTTCGACCTTTTCTCTGTTTTGCTGATGCAAAAAGGCTCATAAATGCCTTCATTTAAACCAGGTTGGATTATTGTAAATGCATTGTTCTCTGGCCTCCCAGCTAAAACTTTAAATAGGCTTCAGTTTATTCAAACTCTGCTTTTTAACTTACTTGCTGTTATTGCTTGTGCATAATGAAATACAACTACATAATATATAAAGTTCATAGAATAGAGTTAAACATCATAAATGAAGTACGCTGGTAGTGAAAGTACATGCAATTGTGCACGTGTCTGTGAGTTCTTTAATGCCTATGAGGTGTTGAAATATTCTGGGCTTGGGTGACAGTATGAGTAATAGCGTTAGAGTTCAGAGGCCCTGCCGTTCTACTCATGCCACTATGCTGGCGTTTGGATTTAGTGGTTGGGGGTAAAGACCCTCAGGCAACTGGATATTCATACCCAATGGCATTCTGAATGGATACATGCACTTGAGATTGGAGAATGTGTATGGAAAAGGTATCAAGTTCATATGCAACTTGAAATAAACAATTTATGGGTCTGCGATAAGAGGATAATTGCGGTCATGGAACACAGATGAATGGATAAATAAGGTTAATTAGCATAGTTTCAATTGGCCACACCCCAATTTTTAATGAAAGGAAGAATAATTAATCTATCGCTGTCTGTCTGTCTGTCTGTCTATCTAATCAAAGCAAATATTTTCATCAGTAGTTAATGAGTAAATCCACCTCACTGTTTCTGTCTCACTGTCATCAGACTGTTTATTGATGCCATATTGAGGACCATACCTGTTTATTGAGGACCATAACTGTAAAGCTGGACCCATGTATTGAGTGTCTCTGGCTGACAGTGTTGCATTGTGTCATAGGTTGTATAACAATGGGTTTGATCCTGTGAATTTGGCAAACATAAACTGGCTGTTGGCTTTTGATGGATAAGAGATGGCTATAAATGTTTTTTTTAACGTGGTGAGAAGAAGCTTTGGTGCTGTTTTAAGAATGAGTGACCAGTTTCTCTCTTTAATACACATTTTTATCACCAAACTTTTTCATCATGTTTTCTTTTATTTGCATACATGTTGCGGAATGAGTTTGCATTTCATTATGTTTGAATGTGAGCTAATGATCTGCATCTTTTAAATGAACAGAGGAAAATGACCTCATCTCTGAGCTTTAGCCAGTCTTGTTCTTTTATTATCAATAATAAACTGCAGGTAACAAATAATATTTGGCTTTCTGTGGTTTCTTTTGGCAGTCTTTGTCCTGTAGTGCAGACATGCACAGGGGGAAAAAGTTCCCTTGATGCTTCATTTTGCAGCCCATGGAGTTTATTTTTCTGTGTGGGTTTGTCCTAGGGCATTTTGGATCCACCCAGTGGTCGGAGTCTTGGGGACCCCTTTAAACACGGTGTGAAGTACATCAAAGACGCTTTCCCAGTGTGTGTTTGGAGCATATCATCCCAAACATCCTCAGCCAACAGCATCCAGCAGCCTTCTGTCTTTGAACCAAGATGGATACTAACAGCGAGGGCAGGGACAATGGGACAACATGGGGCAATACAGTATGTTTTAGTCTTGTCTGGCCTGTGGGAAAGTGACCTCTCATAGACATCAGGGCATTTCGGTCATATTACGGAAGTAGTAGGGATTCATTACACTTTTCCCAACAAAACTGTGCTATATATTGGCTTGTTTTTTTTATTGGAATTATACTGATCACATTCATAGTCACATTTGTTTGGCACTGACGATGTATTGTGTATCCCAGATGTAAATTTACTAACCTGCCCACAAATAAATATTACGCAAAAAAGTCTTACGAGTTTTGTAAACACATTTTAACATCCAAAGTGATTTAATTTAGCATCTTTATGACACCCTAAACTGCTTTAATTCAATGTTCCAAAGCTATTGTGAATCCAATTCATAGAAATCAATTCACACATATACAATATTTGAAAATAAAATCTTTTTTTATTACAATAAAGAATACATTTATTTTTACTATTTTAACATTTATAAATCATTATGCATCATTAGTTATTTAAATATATAAAATGAATAAAAGTAATAGGATTTGTTTTTTGTTATTTGTGTATATATATATAGCCTATATATATATATATATATATATATATATATATATATATATAGGCTATATATATATACAAATAACAAAAAACAAATCCTATTACTTTATTACTATATATATAGTATATAATTCACGTTCGGTTCGATACACTGGTGTCACGGTTCGGTACGTTTTCGATACAGCAAAAAGTTTTTATTTTTTATTTATTAAAACTAACATCATAAAGTATGATGATTTTTTACTTTGAGCAATGATGAGCTATACTTGACTTTTCTTAGGAGCATATAAAACAACAGCTCCTTGCTCCTTGAAAAAAAAAATTAATGTAATATTGTAGTTGTTATAAACAAAGGTTTATTTTTATTTCAGATTAACATTTGAGGGCAGCAATTTTATTCATAATGTCGAAATAAAACCGACGTTACTTGAAAGCATTGTAGCCTATTTCTGCCAAACTTCCATGGTTACAGTGAGTGTTACTACAGTAAATCCATGCGATGTTGCTGATCTGTGGACACTGGATAGTTCATTCATGGCACAATGTTTCTTCCGGGTTTCCACGTCAGCGCTGTTTGATCCGTTAATAACGGAGAAATGTGAATGCTTCTCACCAGATCTCGCAGCGATGTTATCACTTCAGTGGCGAATTAAAATGCTTTCTTTACTGGATGTCTTAGCGCTGTGTGGTAGGCTAGCCTAACCGCGTCGCCTGATCAAGATCAGCTCGTGCTCAGACGTGTATTACACCCCTAATATATATATAGGCCTATATATATATAATATATATTTTGAAAGGTATGATAGTTCCCAAATCACTGGTTAATTTATGATTTTAACATCCAAAATTGTTAAATTGATGTCTTTATGATATGCCAAAAATTGAGCGTCAGCGTCAGTTCTGGCAGGCCAGGTAGGCTAGTCAAGAGAATCAAGAGATGCTGCTAACGCTACTGGCCAACAACACGGTGTCATCAGCGATCTGCTCAGCTGAGCCGCATCAGCGCATCAGCTGTTTCTCTCCCCTCGCTGCTAATGAATACGCTCAAATAAGGTCGCCCTATTTGAGCAGATTCAGTTCGCTCCTAACTGCTTGCTGCTCGCTCTCTGCAACCCACCACCTCCCCAGCTCCTCCTTGTTGTGTATAAGGTGGCATGTGCTATTCTGTCATCACTGCTGCTCGGCTCATGGGGGAATAGTTCTGCTCTCCCAGTACTAAACTGTGAGCGTTCCCTAATGCTGCTGCTGTCCTCTGACTGTCTGCTATTTCATGGTGCTCTTGAAAGGTCAGAGGACTCCCTGAACAGAGCCATACCGCCAAATTTTAATTATCAACTTGAATTGCAATTTATCAATACAAATTTCCTAATGTTTATTGTCATGTGTATTCTTGACTTAATGGACCTCAGGCCCGGTTCTACGGGGGTGCTAGAGGGTGCTAAGCACCCTCAAACAAAAGTGAAAGCACCCTCAGATGAAATTATTAATAGCACACATGTAAACGAGATTTCGCCGAAAATAGAATCACAGACGGATTTCACACACATACAAAATAAATCCATTTACACGATTTTTCAAATCAGAATTTATTTAATTATGCTTTCATGTTTAATGCATGTGATTGGTTGTGTCCTTTGCGATCGTGATAGGCATAGGTGAAGCTGTCTCTTAAATTGCCCACTTTGCTTGCGTGTGTGCGTCCTGCTCAGGAAATTAGTTCGCTGACTTTCTGAGACGGGGCTTTAGGTAGCCTAAAAATATGAATTGTCCATTTTTCATCATGGACATAAGATATTGGCTCAAGAAAGCTCAAACCTCTAGTAAATCACAAGATGAAATGAAACCGCCTGCCGATGACAGCACCGAACCCCGGCCTACAACCTCACTCTCACCGCTTGACACCCCTGCAAACACCGGCGACAAACCTAGTGTCGCGGCCGATGGCGATGGCGCCGCCGCCGAGTGACCTTAATCTTTAAATCAGCTGTTTCGTTCAAAAGGACTGATTCATTGTCGTCAGAAACTACGCACTTTATGGCGTGTAATACGCATGCACCCCAATCCAAGTATCCAAGTACTTCAATCCAATATATATATATATATATTGTTTTCATCATTTTAAATCCTTTTATTTTTGATGGACATGCCAGAGAGAATAGTGCTGAAAGATTTTTTGAATGGCATATGAGAATCTGGTGAGCTCATGAAAATACCATGTGATCACTTAATTGCATAAAGCTGGTTAATCAAATGACATCACCAGTGATATAACACAGTGCTGTTAAAGAGCAATGCAGAACAATATAATTAGTTCTCATTAACAGATAAACGGTGTTCATGCAAAGTATGTCAAACATCATTACAAGGAATCAAACACTGGTATTTGATATATTTAAGTGCACTTAATAATTTGGCTATGGAACACTGAACAGCTTCAGGACGTTCTCTAAGTGCCAACCATGTGCACATTTTGTGTTTATTCTAAAATGTCCAACCAAGAATTTGAAGCATGCAAATCCTTTTGAAAACTTTTTGGGCCACATGTTTGAATTTAAGTGTGTCAGCTGATGAAGAAAGTGAGGTTGTTATTTATATGACAGATTGTGGCATAGGGTGGACAGGAAGGGGGTGAGTAATCTGTTAATTCTGTGTATATACATGGAGAAGAATGGCTGTTCAACGTTACAACAGAAAAATCTGACAAAATGTGTTGTTTTTCCCCTAAGTCAAACATGCATGTGCATTTTGCAGTTTCTGCTCTGGTAGTAGACTTGTGGTATGGCTTTGTGCCTTTGAAAATACAATAGAGATGATTGATGAGCTAGAAAATCTATAATTTTAGCCGCAGGCGAAGCGATGTATTTTTTCTGAATGTTTTCCTTTCTAAAAATCACGCAATTGTTCTTATGATCCTGTCAAGTAAAAGAGAGCATAATATTAAATTGTCATAGACAACTATTATTGGCAGGTTTACAAATTCTGAAACGTTTGGCAATTGTGGCTTTGACGATGCAGAAATCTCTGCAGACTTTGTCGTCCGCAGTGTACCAACATTGGCTCCTGTGTGGTATTGTGTAACAGTTACACAACATGCAATTGTACTGTCCCAACATCCCTAAGGAGTGAGCGGACAGCTTGATTGTGGTCCACTGTTTCTATGGTCTGTTCTTTTTAGCATCATGATCCACGCATCGAAGCAGAAGAACTAGAATCAATCCCCTACTCCCCTTCTCTTACATCTATAAAATGTTCATTAACAAATTATGTTAACACTTTATTTTAAGGTGAAGTTGTTATGTAATTACTATAGAATTGACAGTATTAAATTAAAAGTAACTAACCCTAAACCAAACCCTAATCCTAACCGTAACTCTATAGTCAGTATATGTAGGTAATTAATATAGCACAATGTAAATTCACCTTAAAATAAAGTGTAACCCAAATTACTCCAACAGACCATATTACGGACGTGTTAAATATCACTGTAATAACTGTATTATGTAACATACGTTGCCTTAAATTGTCCTTAACATGAACATTGAGTGATATTAAAGTGATTTCCGGCATTTTTATTTATTTATTTATTTACCTGCTTTAGAAACATTCCAGTAAACATTGCTAATATGATTAGAAGTGAAAAGAGGAGACAATTACATTTTAAAGCATATGTGTGAAAACAAACCTGGAAAGAGACGTAAGGATTTGGGGAGAATGCGAAAGATTCTTCATGCATTCCAGTGAATTATTCATGGCATATATATCGTAAATTAAATAGGGAGAGCAGACCACAAATGCACCGAATATGTTGTCTTTTTTCATACAAAGGGGGGGGGGGGGAGAAAATACTGAAAATGGTTCTTGTATACCATGTCACATTAAAATGCCAAACGTTACGTTATTCTCCTGACGTCTGAAAATAGAATGTGATGGAAATTCTATAGCTAATTCAGTTAAACTGACAGATAAGAATTATTTTTAGGCAACCTTGAATTGAAATGATTTGTTTCAGTCTTTTTAAATGGAACTTCCCCAAACCGGCCTCCTATAATCTACTGTACAACACAGTGTCAGGAAAAAGGTGGATATGAAAAAGTCCTTCATACTAACACAGTCATTTTATTATTGTCACAATAAAGAATAATATGCCAAAAAAATAAAACCAATTATAATAAAATTACATAATATAATATTATATTATTAATATTAAAATGTATATTATTTCATATTAGAATAATGTATTAAACTCTACATCATGCTCAATGGGATGCAGATTTAACTTTCAATATTCAATCCATGGACTAACCTACCCTAAAAAAAAAAAAAGAAAATGTTTTTTTTTCTATCCTGCTGCAAGTTCTGAGATGAACAAATATGAGTGTGTTGACAGGAAAGAAACAAAAGGATGCGAGGTACAGGAAAACAAACCAAAGAGAAGGAGGCCACAAACAGCACAGGTGCAAAACCAGATTCTTAGATGTCAAGTAATATAACAGGTTTACCACTCATGTCGTTCACTGTTAAAAGGATATCCTCATTTATCTCTCATGTCATCACCTCAGAAATCAGATGGAAAACGTTGTTTATGGTTTCCATTCTTTTAAGCCACCTTGTAATGGATAAAAACAATCTGCTGAAAAATAGGTGTTGAATTCTAAAACTCAGGTTAAGATGCAACATGCTGAACTAAATTTGCATAATGAAACATTGCCAGGAATGATATGTAGCAAAAGTAAGAGTAATGAGAAGCAATGAGATAAATTTCTCTGTTATTAAATTGAAATATCTATTTATTGATATCAATAATAACAGTCAATGAAAATTTTAATGGATGCCTTTTTTGAATGCCTTTTTTATTGCGGTCATTTAACAGTATAGCATGCCAGACCCTTATATGATAAAATTGATGATAGAACCTTCTGCTATAAAATTGTGATGACAGAAAACTTGGGTAACACTTTATTTTGATAGTCCACTTTAGACATTCTGGTACTTGGCAAGTACATGTTAACTAACTCAATAACTCTTTATTGTGATGGTCCTCCAACAGACATTCTACTGACTATAAGTAACTTTGCAAGTGCATGTCAACTTATTCTATAGCCCAAACCCTAACAATCTACTAATGCTCAAATGGGAGTTAGTTGACATGTAGTTGCGAATTAATGAGAGTTAGTTGACATGCTGTTGCAAAGTTACTTATAGTTTGAATTTTTTAAAGTGGACTATTGAAATAAAGTGTAACCAAAACTTGTAATATGGTGATATTGGTGGGATTGAAAAAATAAGATTTGAAGTTGGCTTGCTGGCACAAAAATGCAACTTCACATTCTGTTAGAGCATCTAGCTTACTCTATCTTCATTTTCATTTTAAAACAAGACCCTATAGCAATCAAGGGACCCATTATGCCTTTTTTTCCCGATGTACAACTCCAGTACCATCCTTCATTTCAGTTTTCACAAACCCTTTAGTCTCATCCCTCACTGTTCTCTATTTCATTTGTCTCAGTCTATTGATGTTTTTCTATCTCTATTATTTTAAGCTAAAGGTGAAACATGCATTTCGTTTGGTTTTTCTGAGAGAATGTAACTCTATCTCTCTTCACTTCCTATAACAGTAGCTGAGGGATTAAAAAAAAAACTATTATCAGATTGGCACTATGCACAGACACTAACACAAACACAGCTTGTATCCATGACAGCTTGTTCTGTTATTCTACGGTTTAAAGAGATGGGATTCAGTCTTTCATCTAGAACAAACTGTTTGATTCAGCAGTATAACTTAACAACATCCACTAACGAGGAGCAGAAGAATTAAATAGAAGATTCGTCAATTGGAAAACCTCAAAAGACACAGACTGTCATCATATGTTCAGCAGTAACATCAGATATATACAGTATGTATATATATGTATATATATATATATATATATATATATATATATATATATATATATATATATATATATATAAGAATGTCTGGTTTACCATTCATTTTTTGTAAAAAATTAATTGTATAGGATCGCTTATGACCTGAGGTGTGTAACAGTGTAAGTATATATTTTTTCTACATAAAAATAATTGAATCTTTGATTACTAAATAAGTGCAATTCCCCTTTATTCCAAAAGGCGGTAATGTCTGATACACAATGATGAAATGACGTTCCAATCATGTAGTCACCGCTGGCAGAAAACAAAAGAATAGGAAGTATCATCAGTAAAACTTGAAATGGCTCAGTGATTTACTGCAGAACAAGAACACAAGCATATATTAGTGTCTCTGTCACTTGATGGTGGATCTGGTGAAGAAGCTGTCAGCGATCAAAATATTGATTTTTAAGATGTTGAAAATGATAGTTTTGAGAATATGTTTGAGATTGCGAATATGAGCCAGATGCTGAATGTACTGGGAATTGAGCTCTGATAAGGACAGTGATGATGGTATAAAACATCTCCTCAAACTGAACCCTTCCAATCACCAAAGGGTAACAAAACATTCTTTATTTTATTCTTCATTAATTGTTACTCTAATATCAGGAGAGTTTTTTATTATCGCAACATAGAGATCCATCCGTGTTAGATTTAGATCTGGGTCGCTAAAGACTTGAATATTAAATAATGATTGGCGAAACATTCATGCATTTAAGGGTTAAAGAGCACCAAACTTGCATTCACTATTTTAACTTTGTGATAAAATAGACATGACTTAAAATCTGAAACTTTGTTTCTTGGCAGAGAAACTGCAGACTTTTTTTTGAATAAAGTGAAATTGCTGAAATCACTTTAACTTTGACAGCCCTAAATTCTACACAAAATACATTATCCTCACGCAGAGACAAAGAAATTGCTTTTATCAGCTGATAAAGATGCATATTTTGTAACAGCTTTCATGCCTATGAAGCCTTAATGTAGATTATTGCAAAATGAATGTACCATTCACAGTGGGTGGGTGTTAGTGATTATTATTATATGTACATCTCTCATGAGCCAATACATCACCACCATCTGGTTCAATAACGGCAGATGGATGTGGAATTGGTATAAAGTTCTGAGTTACAATATCACCATCTGGAAAAAATGTTATTCATATAAGAGCTTGTTTATCGTCATCCCTAGCTAAGCAATCTTCCTGTGAACTTCTTGTGTATTGTATGACAGAGCTGGACTCTCTTGTGAGAGCACCTCTGAGGATTTGGGGTTTGTTCAGGTTCCACAGAAATGGAGAAAATGCCAGTGATAGACACAAGAGAACCAGATGCATGACCTTAATCACACATTCATTTAAATTGGGAACACAATGTAGGTGGTTGTGGTTTATGGATGCAAAACCATTCCACAATAAGTTTTTTTCTTTTTCTTTTTTCTGGTACACAACAAGAAATCTTAGTCTAGGATGATGTTACATTAAATGACAAAAAAAAAAACAAAAAAAAAAATCTACGTCTGTGTTGGTCTGGATTCTTGTGTCCAGTTTTGGTTGATAAAAAGTTATAAAGTAGGCCTGGTTCATACAATCCTAATGTAAATGGATCAAGTTAACTTTTTAAAAATTGTAATTAATAGGACACTATGAAATTGTCAGATACATATTTGGTTGATTGTGTTCTGTTTTGCTTTTGTTTTTATTCTGTTCCCGGTTGCAGTTTGCACGAGTTCGTTCTGCTAAGTTTTTTCCATGCTTATTTGCACACCGGAGGCCTGTTCTATAAAGTGAAAACTGGGGAATACAGTCCAAAACCTGACTTGAATTAACATAAAAGTCAGTCGGAGCTAAAGCGGTTTCATAAAAGATCTTTTAAGTTCACGCAATCCTACAATCGAATGAATTTGACCTGCAGGTTCAACGATATCATTTGATGACATTCACTCTATTCTTTAGCAGCCCTGAAGGTTGATTATGGATCAAATCGGTCCGCCATGGCAAACAGAATAAATATTTTGTGCTGTTTAATGAGATTTGGTGTTTTCCTCAGTGCACAACTTGCATTTCACAGGTATATTCTTCATCTGTTACTGTATTAAAGAGTTTATCTGTTATTTCCTTACTGTTGTGCGCTTCATTACTACAGCTACAGAACTTAACGTTACAGAAATCAATGCAGTGAAATTAAAACAAAATGTTCAGTAATTGTGTTGCATTAGCTCATTTAATTAACTAAACTGAACAAGAAGAAAAATCTGCATTTTGTGTCTGCAAGAAAAGAAAAGGGGACCAAAGGAGAATATCTCATTACCTGGATTACTATTTTTGAAAGATATTAACACTTTTATTCTTGTACTGTTGTTTTGAACTTTCTTATCATCAAAATGCATCATGATTTCCAGAAAACAATATTAAAGGGTTAGTTCACCCAAAAATTGTCCCAGAGGTCACTCCGGAACGTCTCGGTTACGTATGTAACCCTCGTTCCCTGAGTAGGGAACGGAGACGTTACGTCGGATGACGACGAATGGGGTTTCGCTTAGAAAGCCTATCAGCTTCGAGTATTACAAAACGAGCCAATGGCAAAGAAATGCCATGGGTCTGCGGAATTTGCATGACGTAACTCCGCCCCACCTCGTGGGTATAAAAGGAGGACGCTAGCAACATGCAGTTATGTTTTCTCGCTGAGGAGCCAAGACTGAACTCAGGCGATCCCCGCGAAACAGCGGAAGTGGCAGGAAGACGTAACGTCTCCGTTCCCTACTCAGGGAACGAGGGTTACATACGTAACCGAGACGTTCCCTTTCGTTGTCACTCCGAGTTACGTCGGATGACGACGAATGGGGTTACCAGTCCAGTCACGCCACCTTCACAGCTGTCTTCCAGCGCCCTGCGAAAATCTGAGCCCTCGAGATATTAGGACGAAGGACTCCTATTTAACACAGGAATACCAAGGTACAATGGGAAGCATATCCCAAGCTTTTAAGGGGAAATATGCAAATATCACCAACCCAGTGGGGGGGGCATTTGAAAATACACATATGACCTGAAAGTAACATATGGAGAAACTCTGAGGTGTCCAGCCGCATGTGGAATATTTCAACCTCAGGGGTGGCAAGGTGGCTTGCCGAGGGAAAGACACATGCTCAAAAGAGGCTTACAGTGGAAATACACGTGTGGGGGTAGCTCATGGGAGGGACCATGCACACGGAGGCACCTAGCCGACGCCCAGGCAATAGACACTGGCGCTAGCATCAGGGGTGCTGGAGGAGCTCAGGGCTTTCGGAGAAGCTCACCTGAGCAGAATATCGCACGTATCCAGTCCGCGGAGTGGAATGGCGAGCAAGCGAAGACACCTGAGCGGGTCCGGAACTAGCTGTTTGAAGCGAGAACACGAGAGGACACTGGCTCCACTCGGAGATTATAGAATCTGGCGAATGTGTTAGGTGTCGCCCAGCCTGCAGCTCTGCAGATGTCTGCTAGCGAGGCGCCATGCGCCAGCGCCCAGGAGGATGCCACACTCCGGGTGGAGTGGGCGGTCACACCAAGGGGGCACGGTCGGCCTTGCTGCTGGTAAGCCAAAGCAATGGTGTCCACGATCCAGTGAGACAACCTCTGCTTTGAGAGAGCCTTTCCCTTCAGCTTCCCACCATAACAGACAAAGAGCTGGTCTGAGGTCCTGAAACACTGCGTCCTGTCTACATAAGCGCGGAGAGCGCGTACTGGACAGAGCAGTGCCAAGGCTGGGTCTGCCTCCTCCGAGGGCAGCGCTTGCAGGTTCACCACCTGGTGCCGGAAGGGAGTGGTAGGAACCTTGGGCACATATCCAGGCCGGGGTCTCAGGATCACGTGAGAACCGGCCGGCCCGAACTCTAGGCACGCTTCGTCAACGGAGAATGCGTGCAGGTCCCCGACCCTCTTGAGAGAAGCCAATGCAATCAGGAGCGCTGTCTTCATTGACAGGAACTTAAGCTCCACTGATTGCAAAGGCTCAAAGGGAGCACTCCGCAGGGCACTTAAGACCACTGAGAGGTCCCAAGAGGGAACAAGAGGAGAGCGAGGAGGATTCAGTCTCCTCGCCCCCCTCAGGAACCTGACGATCAGGTCGTGCTTCCCTATGGACTTACCTTCCACTAAGTCGTGGTGAGCGGCAATAGCGGCAACATAAACTTTGAGGGTGGAGGGAGACAGCCTTCGCTCCAACCCATCTTGAAGGAAGGAAAGCACGAAACTGATCGAACAACTCCGGGGGTCTTCTCGGCGAGAAGAGCACCAATTGACGAATAGGTTCCACTTCAACGCGTAGGCATGTCTCGTGGACGACGCTCTAGCGGAAGTGATGGTAGCCACCACCGCAGGTGGTAGGGTACTCAAACCTGTCTCGTCCCGTCGAGGAGCCACACGTGGAGGTTCCAGAGATCGGGACGAGGGTGCCATAGAGTGCCCCGTCCCTGAGAAAGGAGGTCCTTCCTCAGAGGAATTGGCCAAGGAGGTGCTGTCGCGAGGAGCACTAGTTCGGAGAACCAAGTCCGGGTGGGCCAGTACGACGCAACCAGAAGGACTTGCTCCTCGTCCTCCCTGACCTTGCGCAGGAGCTGCGCAAGAAGACTCACTGGGGGAAACGCATACTTGCGGCCCCGCGGCCAGCTGTGCGCCAGTGCATCCGTGCCGAGCGTGCCCTCGGTCAGAGAATAAAACTGGGCGCAATGGGATGAGTCGCGGGAGGCAAACAGATCTATCTGTGCGTCGCCAAACTGGTCCCAAATCAGCTGGACCGACTGGGGATGGAGTCGCCATTCTCCAGGGAGGGGCTGAAGCCGTGACAGCTCGTCGGCAGCACAGTTCAGGGCTCCGGGAATGTGAATAGCACGAAGGGACCTCAGGTGCTTCTGACTCCATAGGAAGAGGTGGCGGGCGAGTTGCGACATACGGCGGGAGCGTAGACCACCTTGATGGTTGATGTACGCTACTGTGGCGGTATTGTCTGATTGGACTAGTACGTGTTGACCCATGAGCAGCGCTCGGAAGCGGTGCAGAGCAAGGCGTACTGCCAGCAACTCGAGGCAATTGACATGCCATAGGCGCTGGGGTCCTGTCCAGGAGCCCGCGGCAGCATGACCATTGCACATGGCGCCCCAGCCCGTGGTGGAGGCATCTGTTGAGACAACAACATGCCGAGACACTCGTCTCAGGGGGACACCAGCCCTGAGAAAACTGAGGTTCAACCACGGGGTGAAGGTCTGACGGCAGCTCGAAGTCACTGGAACTCGGAGCTTGCCTTGTTGCCATGCCCACCTCGGGACTCGGTCGCGAAGCCAAAGCTGAAGCGGTCTCATATGAAGCAATCCGAGCGGCGTGACCGCGGCTGCAGATGCCATATGCCCCAGGAGCCTCTGAAAAAGTTTCAGTGGAACCGCTTTCTTGCCCTGTATTTGTCTCAGACAAGTCAGCAGTGACTGCGCGCGCTTGCTCGTAAGCTGCGCGGACATGGCGACCGAGTCGATGTCCATACCGAGAAAAGAGATCCTCTGCACGGGGCAAAGTTTGCTCTTCTCCCAGTTGACCCGAAGGCCCAGACGGGCTAGGTGCCGGAGCACAAGGTCCCTGTGTTCGCAAACCTGGTCTCGAGAGTGAGCTATAATCAGCCAGTCGTCGAGATAGTTCAGGATGCGAACCCCGTGAACCCGAAGGGGAACAAGGGCTGCCTCGACGACCTTCGTGAAGACGCGAGGAGACAGGGCTAGCCCGAACGGGAGAACCGCGTACTGATATGCCTGTCCCTCGAAAGCAAACCGGAGGAACGGTCTGTGACGAGGGAGAATGGAGACATGAAAGTAGGCGTCCTTCAGGTCGATCGCTGCAAACCAATCCTGGGGCCGCACATACTCGAAAATGTGTTTGGCGGTGAGCATCTTGAACGGCATCCTGTAAAGGGAGCGATTCAATACTCGCAGGTCCAGGATTGGTCGTAACCCACCGGTTTTCTTGGGGACAATGAAGTAAGGGCTGTAGAAGCCGGACCTCATCTCGGCTGGAGGGACAGTCTCGATTGCACCCTTCGCCAGCAGAGTGGCAATCTCTGCTCGCATGACCGGGGCGTTGCCACCGACCAAAGTGGAGCGGACTCCCCTGTATCGGGGAGGAGACCGTGCGAACTGAATCGCATAGCCGAACCGGATGGTGCGGGCGACCCAGCGGGACAGTTGGGGAAGCTCTAGCCAGGCTTCTAGGAACTGCACCAGCGGGGTCATGCGGACCACCGGCGTCCCCCCGGAGGGGCAGCGAAGCGGAGTAACTGGCCCGGACGTGGACGGCATAGCGATCCGGTGTGGGGGCGCAGTTAAGCTCCGCGCCCTGACAGAGGAGGCCAGGGAAGGACCAGCGTTCCACGGGGGCCTGCTCTGCCAGGGGTCTGGCGACAGAGTGGGACAGGGACGAAACGGCCCTTGGGCGGCACGCCGTGTCAACCGACTCTGGGACAGAGGGGGACGAGGAGAGCACGGCTGGTGGGCGGCGCTCTGTGTCGTCCGAGAACTCTGTGTGCTCAGGGGTGAGAGGTCTGTTTCTGTCTTTAACCACATTAGGGTGCTGCCCACCCGTGGGTGAGCAGCGGGGAGTGGAGAACAAAAGATTCTCCCCCGGCCCTCCACCGGGGGAAGGAGTGGCCCTGCTACCATCTCCTGAGAAACAAACGTCATCCCTGAGCAGCCCGTCTCAGGAGCGCCGCTTGGCCCGGCGCTTGGCAGGGGGCGGGGCTGGAGAGGGCTGTGGCGCCTTCCTGCGGCTTCCTCCTCGCGTCGGCCTGGGTGAAGGCTGCTGCTTTGGCCTAGCGGGAGGGGCGGGAGCTTTAGGAGGGCGCCCTCGGCGGGAAACAGGCTGAGGCGTCTGCCCGACCGACGACGAGGCAGCAGCGGGTCGGCGGGGCAGAATGTGTTTGATAGCCTCAGTCTGTTTCTGTGCAGTTGAGAACTGTTGGGCAAAATCCTCAACTGCGCCGCCGAGTCCGCTCGGAATCCCGCATGTCAGCCAGGTTCAGCCACAGGTGTCTCTCCTGGACCACCGCGGTGGACATCACCAAACCCAGGGAGCGCGCGGCTACCTTCGTCGCCCGGAGAGCGAGGTCGGTTGCGGCACGCAGCTCATTGAAGAGCCCTGGGTCTGTCCTGCCCTCGTGCATGTTTCTGAGCATCTGGGCCTGGTAGACCTGCAGAGTGGCCATAGCATGCAGAGAGGTAGCCGCCTGTCCCGCCGCTCTGTAAGACTTCGCCGCCGTAGAGGACGAAAATCTACAGGCCTTGGATGGATGCTCAGGCTCGCCCCGAGAAGAAGCACTCTGAGGACACAGTTGCATCGCAACAGAGCGTTCAACCGGGGGAAGCCCAGTGTACCCACGGGCGGCCGCTTCATCGAGGGGAGGAAAGGCGGATGGGATCAGCGAGCGGTCCCGGGAAGACAGGGGGGTCTTCCAGGACTTCGAGATCTCATCATGCACATCCGGGAAGAATGGTATTGGGGTTTGCCGTGGACCACGGGGGTCGGCAGCCTTACCCAAAAACCAATCGTCCAGCCGCGAGCGCTCGGGACAGGGTGGAGGCCTCCACTCTAAACCAATGCTCGCGGCTGCCCGGGAAAGCATGGCCGTCATTTCCGGATCCGATTCAGGCACAGCCGTATGCACACCGGAAGGTGGCAGCTGCGCTGAATCTTCACTTCCGGAAGAATCAAGCCCACCTTGTGATGCTGCTACAGACATGGCATCTTCCTCTGTAGCTTCAACCGAAACCCGCGGGGCACCCGAAGGTAGACCCGCGGGAATCGGAGGCTCACTAGCGGGCACAGTCACTGAAGAGGGGGGCTGGGGTCGCGGACACATAGTCGGCGCCTGGTTCCAGACCGTTACCCTCAGGTCACCCTGGCCACCAGCCGAAGTAGCACTCCTCGGGGGAGCATTAGATCGGGGTGAGGATGAGGGGACTCTCACTCTTGCGAGTTCATTGAGTCTCGACCTTAGTGACGCGATGGTCATGTTCCCACAGAGAGAACATGACTCATCCACGAGCGCTGCTCTAGCGTGTTCCATGCCCAAACACACTAGGCAGCGCTCGTGCCCATCAGAGTCAGACACATATCTGCCGCAACCAGAAGTGCACGGGCGAGGCATGTTTAAAAAGACGTGCCGCGTGCAAGCTCTTTTGTGAGAGAGAGAAACACTCTGATGTCGAGGCGCCCGGGGAGACACGCACTCTCTGGCAAAACCACTGCACAGATCAGCAGGAAGCGCGCGCTCGCTGGATATCGCCCACAAACACCAACACCAGAGGAACTCGTTTGTAAAAAGCTGACAATTTCAGAGATGGCTTTGTGGAGTGAAGAGATGCTCTTGGCTCCGAAGCGAAAACATAACTGCATGTTGCTAGCGTCCTCCTTTTATACCCACGAGGTGGGGCGGAGTTACGTCATGCAAATTCCGCAGACCCATGGCATTTCTTTGCCATTGGCTCGTTTTGTAATACTCAAAGCTGATAGGCTTTCTAAGCGAAACCCCATTCGTCGTCATCCGATGTAACTCGGAGTGACAACGAAAGGGAACCAGACTCGCGTATGGACGTTACTGGAAGCCAGTGCTTATAGTTTATAAAGTTATATATATGGATGATTTTTCTTGCAAAAAGACATTGATTAACTTATAGAAGGCCTTTATTAACCCCCTGGAGCTGTATGGATTACTTTTATTATGGATGGATGCACTATTTTTGGGCCTCAAAATCTAAGCTACCATTCACTCCCATCGTAAAGCTTGGGAGAGCCAGGCTATTTGTTTTAGATAATTCCGATTGTGTTTGGCTGAAAGAAGAAAGTCATACACCTAGAATGGCTTGAGGGTGCGTAAACTATTGGAGAACTTTTATTTTTTACTATCCCTATTGCCAGCAGTCATATCACCCTGTAGCCCTAGACTGGTTGCCCACTGAAGCTAAGCAGGGCTGAGCCTGGTTAGTATAGGGATGGGAGACCTCCTGAGAAAACCAGGTTGCTGCTGGAAGAGGTTTTAGTGAGGCCAGCAGGGGGCGCTCACCCTGTGGCCTGTGTTGGTCCTAACGCCCCAGTATATTAATGGGGACACTATACTGTCAAAGAGCACCGTCCTTCGGATGAGACGTTAAACCGAGGCGTAAGCTGCTTTCCGACCAAGTAGGAACTTATTTATAGGAACTGTCCACTTCTTAACAGTTCTAAGAACTATACTCTTCCCCAAGCTCGGTTTTGCTGTTTGAGTTCGCACTGGCAAAGTGGCCATATGAACAGGTAGGAGGGGTAAGGGAGTTGACGCAAGCACTGCGATGGTCTTTATGGCGTCATCACTAGACGTAGCGCGGCCACATACAACAACAACAACAAACCAGCATGGAGGAGGCTATCGGAATGTAGCTGTTCTGCCTTGCCGGGACCTTAATAACGGAGTACGAACGGCGGCGTTTAAAGACTATGCTTGAGTTCTGTACAGAGAAACACAGAAGACGAAGGCTCCAGTGTAATATGATCTTAATATGATTTAAGAAGATAGAACAGCAGAGCGCAGGAGGAAAACAAAACGACAGGTAAGTTTAGCTAGCATTAGCAATTAGCTGGTTGAATGCGTTATGTTTGGCAGACAGCACGCTGCAAGTTCCGTGTTGACAGTGGGCGTGACTTATAAGTTTAACCAATCAAAGTAGACCTAGGTAGGGAACTAAAAAAGTCCTCGCTCTAGACTAGGTACTGAAAGAGTTATAGGAACAACGGTCTGAGGAACTAAAAAAACTTACTCCGGTCGGAACACGGGGAAAAAAGGGTTATAGGAAAGTTAGGTTCTAGGAACTGCAAAAATCCCTCCGGTCGGAAAGCGGCTCATGACTCTCTGTGGTCACAAAAAATCCCAGGATGTCTTTCGAAAGAGTAGGGGTATAACCCCGGCCTCCTGGCCAAATTTGCCCAGTGGCCTCTGTCCATCATGGCCTCCTAATCATCCCCATATATATATATATATATATATATAAACTGTTTGGCTTCATCACTGTCTCCTCTCCACCAGTAAGCTGGTGTGTGGTGGGTGTTCTGGCGCAATATGGCTGGCGTGGCATCATCCAGGTGGATGCTGCACATTGGTGGTGGTTGAGGAGATTCCCCCTTCTATGTAAAGCGATTATTAGTGCAGAGAAAATCGCTATATAAATGTAATGAATTATTAATTATTATTATTATTTAAGCATGTACAACTGTTTTCAACATTGATAATAATAATACCTGTTTCTTGAGTAGCAAATCAGCATATTAGTTTTTTGAAGGATCATGTGACACATGTGACACTGAAGTAATGATGCTGAAAATTCAGCTTTACCATCACAGGAATAAATTACTTTTTAAGTTGGCCGAAGATTGATTAGCTGGTCAGTAAGTATGACAAGAACAGAACATTTAAAACATTATTATTATTATGTTAAAATAGCATAGTTATTATTTAAAGGCTGAAAAATGTTCTCTTAATTGAATGAATTTGAATTATTTGACTGTTTTGTTCTCTTTCCTTTTTTTTCAAACCACCTCCATTCTGGACCAGCCCTGCTGAATCAAGCTAAAGGAAGATCAATCAGCACTGCACTGTGTGTGTGCGTGCGTGCTTGCTTGCGTGCATGCGTGTTTGTTTGTGTGTGTGTGTGTGTGTGTGTGTGTGTGTGTGTGTGTGTGTGTGTGTGTGTGTGTGTGTTTGTGTGTGTGTGTGTGTGCGTGCGTGCGTGCGTGCGTGCGCGTGCGTGCGCGTGCGTGTGTGCGCGCGTGTGTGTGTGTGTGCGCGTGTGTGAGAGCGCAGCTGTGTAGGCAATACTGTCAGCTGGACCTCTCTGTTTTGGGTTGTTTGTGTGTCCAGTATATTTCCCCAGGTGTTTTCCTGCTTTGATGGTTGATGGAAAACTCTTCATAACCTCAGTAAACTCACTGAGCACTGTTTCAGTCACCTCATTCTGTACAACAAGATTGTAAATCCACAAAAATGTAGTTTTCCTGCAACTGTTTCGTGACAATTGCAGTTTCCACCTAAGTTCTGTTCCTGCACATGACAAAGTGCACAGTCAACAAGGTTAAGGAGAAACTGAATCTCTCGAGCCAGCGCGGCCAACAGTTTGTGAATAATGGGAACCACGTATATGAAATTTTGATTTAAGTGGTAATACATAAAACTAAAGCTTCATCTTTTCCTGCGGGTTCTCTGTAACCCTAGCTCTCCTCAGCTACTCTTCAGGCAGGAGGGGAGGAGATGTGAGGTCAGTCCCCATGGTTCCTGATAGTGAAACTGAACAATCAGGGAGAAAAGACAGACTCATCATGGCACTCGCTAGCATTTTCTTTCCAGAGTAAAAAAAACTTTAATTAAAAATACAAATTTTGCTTATTGGTTCCTCAAAAATCTTATTAGACTCATGTGAATGTATTAGATGTCATAAAAAGCCATAAAAAGGGCAATTTTATTTAAAATTGTATTTCTATTTTTATACATATTTCTATACATATATATATATCTATACATATACATATACATATATATATATATATATATATATATATATATATATATATATATATATATGTGTGTGTGTGTGTGTGTGTGTGTATTATCATATATTGACCCATATGACCCACACTGGGGTCGTAACAATGATTTGCAGCGAAAAGGAGAAAAAAAGCAGTTTATGCAGGAGGAAATATGGTTGGGGAGATGAGGGGAGCAAGGACTGTGTGTTACTGCAAAGAGAGTTGGGGGTAAATACATAATTTTGCATTGTGCTTTTGCTGCCTGTCAAGCAAATGGTTGTGCTTTGTTTCTGTTTGATATAATTGTAAATATATCTATTAAAATACTGATATTCTGGTCTATAACTCCTCCCCAAACATCCCACTGTCCCGTATCTTGCTCTCTCATTGGCTGCAGGTCATCGCCGATGTAGTTTTCAGTCAGAACACATTCACACAGCAGGATTGTGAATCGCCGACATGTCCAGATATTTAACAAGCCAGATATCTCCCGGGCATCGGGACTTGTCGGCGATTCTCTCAGATCGCGTCTTTGATCATTCACTCTGCGTGATTGTCACTCATGATTGAACGAGCATCGATTTGCCTATGATTTCGGGCATTTGTCGGCGATCTCACAAAACCTGTCGGTGAGCGGAAATCGGCCCTAAAATCGTTCAGTTTGAACTCGGCATAAGGGTAGCTAAAATTGTTTGCGAAATGGACTGAGTAAAAGATCTAACATTTCTGCCTTGAAGGTGTAGTAAAAGTTGGACATTTATGCTAAATGAATAACTGTGTATGAAAACGTGAATGTTTTCCTCATGTAGTAATCCCATGAACTTTTTGTCTTTTCATAAAGTGCATGTTATTACAATGTAATAACACAAAATGTGAAACACTAATTTTATGATCCTATGGGAGCGTTTGGCTCATGACTCTGCATTATAAAACATCTTGCCACCACATAATTGTGTTTAGGTATTTCACTGTTGGTTTGTGACCTCTGGCTTTATAAAGTAAATATTTGATCAGAAAAGACCAGCATAATGCTCTGCGCTGTGACCCTGGATATGAAGGGAGTAAACTGGCTATCCCTTTGGTTCACAGAGAGTGTATTTCAGTGGGAGCCAATAAACGTACACCACAGGTTATTACTCAACATTAATTTAATAACAATAATCTCATAATTCTCAGAATACCCCCTGATGACATCCATGTTATTTATTTCTCATAGCTCGTCCTCTGTAGGCCAGGTGCTCTTCAGTTTAAACAAATCTAAACAGTTACAGACCATTTTATTTTTGTTATGTGATAGGGAAAACTGTCAACACAAAGCATCCAGCAAAGACTCAACTCCCACGAATTTGGTACAACGGCACTGTTTAAAAGAGAGAAAGTGTTTTCACCCCGAAAACCTTGTCTTCATGCCCTATGATTACAATGAAATTGAGGGATTGTTGTTATTCAGCATATTGGAACACATTGCAGTTTAATGATTGCGTGTGGAGTGGATTCTGAGAGTTGGAGGGATACCGAATAAGGTAACACTTTATTTTACAGTGTCCTTGTTACATACAAGTACTTAATATAGTAGTAACAGTAAATGATGCATAATTACATGCAACTAACCGTCAACCATACCCTAATCCTACCCTAACCCTATACATGTAGTTACTTAATATTACACAGTATTTAAACATATAATTGGACTGTAACAATGACACCTTAAAATAAAGTGTAACCCAGAATAATGTAGATATGTTACTGCGCAGGCTTTGCTTTCCTGTTACATGCTTTCCTGTTACATAGGTTACATAGAAAATGCTATTTAGGTCAATAAGGTCGTGGTCAGGAGCCCATTTTCTTGGAAGAGTGAAGCCTAAGCACAGAATGCCATAATTGGGACTGAGAAAAGCAACACAGCAGACGGACAGCCAAGTTTGGGAATGCTGTTTTACTGTATTTTTTATTTAATAAATGCAGCCATGGTGAGCACTAGAGACTTCTTTCAAAAACATTAAAACATTATCTTACAGACAAACTTTTGAAATTATTTATTTTTTTGCTGAACTATTCCTTGACTGAAGAATGTCTTGCCATGTCAAGTCAAATCATGTTAGTTTGATGTTTGAAGGTCGTTAACATTAGCCTTTGTTTCAGTATGTGTGGTAAAGTGTGTGTATGCATATGTGGTGTATGTTTGCTGTAGTATTCCCAGAATTCCCATTATCCTTATTCATTAATCAGTGAGAAACTTTATGTATTTTTGAGTGCATGATAGATTTTACCTGTCTGCCCTCCCTTGCTAAAATATTAACAGATTATTGGAACTTCATTTCCAATATTGTTATGTGTTTGGCACTGAAATTCTTACTGAAAGTCTTTGATTCTTTGCCCATTGCATTACTCACCCACATGCTTAAATTTCTTGAAGATGCAAGATTTAGTGAACAAATGCATGCAGGCAGGGTTTTGATTGGCTGTGATGATTATCTTTGATCTCATCACTTAATCAAGCCAAGAGTGAGCGAGAAAGAGAGCTGGGAGGATAAGATCTAAAGAGAGAGACACAGTCTTCATTTACGTCTGGCTGAACGTCTGGTTAGATCACCTCCATATGTACACCCTACTCTGCTAAAAACTGCCAGATCTTTCTGAACGTCTCATGAACAGATTTAGTTAAAAAACGATGTTATTGTCTTTTTTTTGCAGAATCAGAGTTCTCGGTTGGTATAAAACATGGCATGTTGCTTGGATGTTGCTGTAGCAGCAGATAAACTAATGATTACAAACAGTGATCAATGTGTTTTTTGGATAGTTCGGTCAGCTGGTATCCATAGTGAACTAGAAGCATTACTAGAAACTAACTTTTATGTTTGCATACTAAAGTGTTTAATATATATTGATAGAATCTAAAATGTAAATTATTGTTTTAATGTTTATGAGTCCTTTTAGGTTGATCCAATATTGAATTTAATATTATTTACTATATTTAAAGGGATAGTTTACCCCCAAAAATTGTTATCATTTACTCACCCTGATGTTGTTTCAAACCTGTATGCGTTTCTTTCTTCTGTTGAACACAAAAGAACATAAATTGACATCAATTAAATATGCTCAATGCCATCACATTTATTTACTGCATTTGCCTAATTTGGAATTTAAATGGCTTTAATCATGATTCTGTCACTTGCAAGTTAAAATAAAATAAAATAATTGATTTAATCAGTAGCCTGCTTATTGATTGATTAATTAATGATAATAATAATAATAACTTATACTTATATAGCGCCTTTCACGGGACCCAAGGACGCTTTACATATAGCTACATAAAGAATAAAGAATAAGGAACAGGATATATAATAAAATAAAATAAGTAAATAATAATAATTAATCTGTCCTGGTTAAATGCCTTTGTAAAGAGGTGGGTTTTTCGAAGGTTTTTGAAAATGTCCAGAGAGGGAGTATTTCGAATGTCTGCGGGAATGGAATTCCAGAGGGTGGGGGCTGCTACGCTGAAGGCTCTGTCCCTAAAAGTATGCAGTCCGGTGTGGGGGAAAGAGAGCAGGCCCTTGTCAATGGACCGCAGGTTCTGTGAGGGGATATGGGGATGGAGAAGGTCCAGTAGATACCGGGGGGCATTGGCATGAAGAGATTTATACGTGAGGAGCAGGATTTTGTAGGTGATTCGGAATTTGACCGGGAGCCAGTGTAGCTGAATGAGTATTGGTGTAATGTGCTGCCAAGACCTAGTGTGTGTTAGAACCCTGGCAGCCGAGTTCTGGACATATTGTAGTCTTTCCAGAATCTTACTGGGTACCCCATACAGGACACCATTGCAGTAGTCCAAGCGAGAGGTAATGAAGTCGTGAATGAGTGACTCAGCCACAGAGTCTGAGAGTGATGGTCGAAGTCTGGAAATGTTTTTGAGGTGGTAGAAGGCCAATTTAGTAATGCGTTTGATGTGTGACTGAAAGGAGAGGGTGGAGTCCAAAATGACACCAAGGTTGCGGACTTCCTTGGAAGGAGAGATGGAGCAACCATCCACTTTGAGGAGTAGACCACCGACCCTCGAGAGTAGCGGCTTGGGAGCCACAACCAATAGCTCTGTTTTGCTGCTGTTTAGCTTGAGTAAGTTAGATGATATCCAGGTTTTTATTTCATTCAGACAGTCAATAAGCGATGGTGGAGGGAGCTGAGTGGATGGTTTGGTGCTGACATACAGCTGTGTGTCAGTAGCATAACAGTGGAAACTAAGACCATGATGACGTATTATCTGGCCAAGGGGGATCATGTAAATGGTGAAAAGGAGGGGCCCAAGCATTTGAAATTGAAATATATTTATACAGGATTTTTATGTTTCTGCACATACATAAATGTTTTACGTTTTACATGCTGCCAATACGTTCCTATTGCACATCACAGCGTATATCCAGATGTAGGTGTGGAGATGTGTTGCTGTGTGTTGTTGTAGGGTCTGGGACACAGTGTTCTGGCACTTCATGCATTTGATTAAACTCTATTGCAACATTTTATCAAGGACGTCTCTGCAATCATGCAAAACATATACATTATGTGGGGCACTGCATAATTATTCTCTAAGGCGTGTGTGTGTGTGTGTGTGTGTGTGTGTGTGTGTGTGTGTGTGTGTGTGTGTGTGTGTGTGTGTGTGTTAGCACAAATCAACAACATGTACAATAAAGTCATACAATCCATGACTCCTGGAGCTCCTTCTAACATTGAGTTTTCCTGTGAGACCTTCATTCCTCCAGACACAATGGCACTGAGGCAGAAACCAGATACTCATCAAACCTCCCGAGCACCTCTGGCCTTCTCTTCGCTCTCAGGTACATGCCTACAGTCTTGCCAGCATTGTATTTATTGATTTCTCTTTTAATGGTTTAGTTTTTTAGGAGGCAGCTTTGATGGTTTTATAGAAATTTCTGGCATTTGTCAACTTGGCCAGACTGGGAGACCAGCTTAAACCAGGTATAGAACCATCAAACCAGCTTGAATCATTCACTCAACCAATTAATTAAAAACACTGATTCATTCAGGAATATAAATTACTTTATTTATGAGTGAGTCATTGATTCATTTACTCAGCTAATTCATTTATTCAACCAATTTGTAGCGGCTGCAGACCACGCAAAACAAAAAATTGCAGCCGCGAGGGGCTAAACACTGAGAGATGGAAAACACTGTGACGCTCAGCAACTCAGTTCCACTCGACGATCTCATTTCCATCATTTATTCCACTTCAACACACAAAAGTACAACAGGCACTGCAGTTACCAAGTTGTAAGAACTCCATGCAAGTGCGGAAGTGCGCGAGTGCGAGTGCAGATGCGGATGCGGGTGCGGTCAACAGAAAGTGTTCACTCCCAGCCTCACCCCCTCTCTCTGTCAAAGCCATAAACACAGGTGATCCAGTGAAGCAAACATATAGACCACCATGAGTTGCGAGGTGCTGAGTCGTCAACTATGAGTACAATATCTCCAGTAAGGAAGTTGCGCTTGACACCAGACCACTTCTGACGCTCCTGAAGAAGAGCCAAGTATTCCTTAATCCAACGTTTCCAAAATAAGTCAGAGATGTACTGAACTTGTTTCCATCTGCGACGGGCGTAGATGTCCTCCTTTTTGAACTGACCCGGAGGCAAAGATGGCATGATCTTGAGTAGCAACAGATGGTTAGGGGTTAGTGGTTCCAAGTCGTTGGGATCAGTGGATGCCTTGGTAATAGGACGGCTGTTAATAATAGCCTCTGCTTCAGAGAGAACTGTGAAGACTTTCCTCATCAAGGGTCTGCAACTTCAGGGTAGAATTCAGGACCTTCCTCACAGACCTTATCAACCTTTCCCACACCCCTCCATGATGTGATCCTGTGGGAGGATTGAAAACCCACTTAATTCCTTTCTGAAGGAGAGTGTTGTTGATTAAAGCAAGATTCCAACCTTCCATTGCCTCTCTCAATTCTCTCTCTGCACCGACAAAGTTGGTTCCATTGTCTGAGCGCAGCTCTAATACTTGTCCACGTCTTGCTGTAAAGCGTCGAAGAGCATTAATAAAGGAATCTGTGTCCAAGGACGATGCAACCTCGATGTGGATCGCTCTTATGGAAAGGCATGTGAAGAGAACCCCGTACCTCTTCAATGTACTCCTTCCTCGCTTAACTTCGAAAGGTCCGAAGTAATGAACTCCGAACCGAGTGAATGGAGGTTAATCTGGAGAAACTCTATCCTGAGGTAAATCTGCCATCTGCTGTTGGCCTGGAGCTGCGTGCAGTCGTCGACAGACAATACATTTAGACAGGGTTTTCCTTATAGCCACACTAGCCCCAAGGATCCAATATCTTTGGCGCAGGCTAGCTAGCATGTGGTTACGACCACTGTGTCCCACCTTTTGATGTATGTGCTGAAGAATTATGTCGGAAATGTGTAAATCTTTTGCCAATATGGCGGGATGCTTAGCTTCTTCCGGCATAGCTGCTCTGCTAAGTCGTCCTCCAACTCTCATAACACCATCTTCAAGTATTGGATTGAGCTTGTAAATGTGACTAGTTCCTTTCACACTTTCTCCCTTTTGCAAGCTGTTGAACTCTCCTGGAAACCTCCTTCTCTGACAAAACTTAATTATCTCCATCTCAGCTCTTCTGAGTTCATCAACTGAAAGAAGACCACTACCAGTCTGAACCTTGATACTCTGCCTCTCCTTTTCTATTTCTTTTCCTTGTTGGTCCTTATCCAAGCCGGAATGAGCAAGAGTCATGCTCAGTTGCTTCCTCTTCCGACTGAAGTACAATAATAGACTCTTCAGCTTAAGGAACCACCCAACCATCTTCTTCAGACGGATCCAAGAGGAGAAGTAATTAATCAAGCGAGTGACTGCATCGATCTTCTCTTCAGCCTGCACGGCATTCACTATCAAACTCATCTTGACCTCAGGGTCATCTGGCAGGATTCTCATAGAGCCATCTGGGTTTTCAGGCCACCCTTCTTCAGGCCCAACAAGGAACTTAGGTCCAGACACCCATGTGCTATCTTTCATGAGTGATGTCACCTTTACTCCCCTTGAGGCTAAATCAGCAGGATTGCTTGTGGTGTTAACATATCTCCACTGCGATGGATTTAATACACTCAGTATCTTTGAAACCCGGTTGGCTACAAAGGTACGAAACCTTGTGGTCTCATTGCTGATGTACTTCAGTACGGAAGTACTATCAGTCCAAAAAATTGAGTCCTGAAGTTGCATCTGCAGCTCCTTCCTCCACAGCTCATCCATTCGACCTGCAACCATGGCAGCCGTCAACTCCATACGAGGTATGATGATTGGTTTTAATGGAGCCACTCTAGCTTTACCCATAATGAAAGCACAGTGAGCTTGTCTGTCCATGTTGTTTAATAACAGTAAAGTCACTGTTCCATAGCCACTCTCACATGCATCTGCAAAGTGATGTAACTGAGCAGAAATCACTTCCCCAAAATCCATTGGTTTTAGGCATCTGTCGACTTCAAACCTTTTAAGCTACCAGAGCTCTTTCAGCCAACTTCTCCACTCCTGTGCCGACAAGTCTGGTATGAGATCGTCCCAACCAAGGTCCTTTCTGCACAAGTCTTGAAGGATCTTTTTGGCAGATAAGACCACAGGTGCCAATATTCCTAAGGGGTCATAGATTGAACTGACCGTGGAGAGGATCCCTCTTCTGGTTAAGGGTCGATCTTTAATGAGGACTTTGAACTTAAAAGTGTCGGACTGAACACACCACTGTACGCCCAATGCTCTTTCTACAGGAAGTGTGTCATTGTCAAAATCCAAATCCTTAACCTCTTTTGCTCTCTCTGTTGCAGGTATAGCTGCCAGCACGGCACGTCTGTTGCTGATCCACTTCATGAGTTGAAAGCCCCCTTTCAAACAAAGGGCACGAAGGTCTTGGTAGAGTGCTATCGCCTCCTCCTCAGAAGCCACTGATGTAAGGCAATCATCCACATAGAAATTATGCAGGAGTGTTTCTATAACTTTGGAGCTGAATTGCTCCCGATTATCTTCCGCACACTTTCTAAGAGCAAAGCTTGCACAACTTGGCGAAGATGTGGCTCCAAACAGATGCGCAACCATTCTGTGTTCCACCAGGCTCTGCTTATAGTCTCCATCCGGCCACCAGAGAAACCTCAACAGATCCGAATCCTCAGCTGATACTCTGACTTGGTGAAACATAGCCTCGATGTCTGCCATGAGTACAACAGGCTCCTTTCTAAACCTAGTTATGACTCCAATTAGCATGCTGGTAAGATCAGGTCCCTGTAGGAGCTGAGCATTCAAAGATGTTCCCTGGAATGTAGCACCGCACCCTGATCTTTCCTTTCTTCGGGTGATATACACCATGGTGTGGTATATACCATACTCTACTGTCGCTCCGATCCAGATTCTCAGTTGGTACCTTCTCTGCATAGCCCTTGGAGATGATGTCATTCATAAATGCTGTATAATCAGCATGAAATGGAGCATCCCTTTCAAACTTCCTTGTGAGACTCATAGCACGCTGTTCGGCAACTCTTCTATTGTTTGGCATATTTACATCCTTTTTTCTTAAAGGTAAGCCAACACTATAATGGCCATCCACCAATTTAGCAGATTTTGTAACATACTCCATGAACTGACAGTCTTCTCTCGATAACCCCATCTGCTCATCCTGACTACATTCAGGAAAATCTGCCTTTAGCTGCTGTTTCCACAGATCGTTGAGGTTTGCAATAGAGATCCTATTGACAGTGACATCTGGCCGCCCATAAGTAGTTTCTCTACTTTCATTGCCCCTAAGAGGTCCATTTACAGTCCAGCCCAGCATTGTTTTAACTGTGTATGGGCACCCCTCCATGATTCGAACGACTTGCCATGGCTCCAGTGCTCTGGGAACGTTGGTTCCAATCAGCAGGTCTATATCTGAATCAATCTCCGTTATATGAACATGTTTCAGATGTGGCCATCGCTGAAGGTCTTTCTGGCGAGGAATGTTGCCTCGATGAACTGGCATGCTTTTCTGCGTGTAAATATCAGGCAGTTCACATAAACAATCACTATCTAATTCAGCCACTTCTAAATCTGAAACAATATGGCTTCCAACGACCTTCTCCTGACCCATAGTCCGAAGGAGAATACCAGTTCTTCGTCCACTGACATTCAGCTTGTCAGCCGCTCTGTACAGAATGACGCTGAGCTCCCAGGATCCAAGAAGGCATATGTAATCAACACCTTATGCCCTTTCCTATGTTTAACTTGAACTGGAACTATGGAGAGTGTACAGTCTTGGTCACCGGCCCCAGTGAGACCACTGGATTGAACAGAGATCAGAGCACTGCCCACTGCTGTCTTAAATTCTCTTTTGGCTTGCACTAAATCAATTTCTTTCTCTTTTGGATAAATGTGGAGTACAGTGGGGTGCCTCAGACTGCATACTTTGCATGAGAGACGCTTCCTACAGTCTCGACTCATGTGCCCAATGCACAAACAGCCGAAACACACCCCCTCTGTCTTTAAGAAAGTAATCTTCTCATTATGCATCCTACTTTCCAACTGGCGGCACAGACCCAATGTGTGCTCACCTCCACAAAACATACACGCCTTCATACCAACTGAACTTTCCTCTTTTAACTTTGTTACAGGTTCAGCTTTCCTTCCAACTGTTGCAATGGTGGTAGCAAAGCTACTCCCCTTGGCTCTAGAACGAGGCTCAAACCTAGATTTCCTTACGTCCCTGTTTGCTGTTGTTGATGGTGTATCCTGTATATCACCGAATAGTGGATCACTTGCGATCTTCACTTGCCTTTCAATGAAGCCAACAATATCTGTAAAAGTGGCTCTTCGGCCACTCCTTTCCTGCAAATCACAAGCCACAGTTCTCCATCTGTCCCTATGTTTGTAGGGCAACTTTTTTACGATGGTCAGCATAGTGGTAGGCATGTTCAACTGCTCCATATATCTAATATCTTCCATGGCGTTACAACATCCTCATAGAAAAAGACTATATGCCTGTAGAGATTTCACATCTTCAGGTCTTATTGGTGTCCATGAAAGAGCCTTTTCCATGTAAGCTGAAGCAATTTTCTGTGCATTACCAAAATACTCTTGTAGCAAAGCCTTAACCTTGGCATATCCTCTATCTTGTGCCGCATGTTGACAGCTTCTGACAAGCTCCCTTGGCTGCCCCCTGGTGTACTGTTCTAAGAAGTGCAAGCAGTCTTTAGGATTGTCAGCCTTCTCTTCGATGCTGTGTTCAAAAGCCCTCATGAAGGTGTGATATTGCAACGGATCACCGTCAAAAACCTGAATGTCTCTTTTAGGCAGAAATGAAAGCGATTGCTGCTGAACCAATAAAGCAGTTATTTCATTTTGTTTTTCCAAAACCGTAATTATTTGATTTTGATCACTGCTGCTTCTCCCCAGTGTTGCCGATTGATGACTCATGTGCTGAAACAGTGGACGTGACTGTACTGTATCGTGAGGTCCCGTGGCTTCAGGATGTCCTGATGATGTGGGTTGAGATTTGGCTGGTTGTTTAACATTTTTTACTTGAGGTTTTTTACCCAAGAAATGTGGATTGGGCTGTCCCAGTATTGGGATATTCCCATCAGGCACAAATGTTTTTGCATCAGCACTAAGTGTTTTGGTTTTCCTTTGTCCCCTTTCTAGATAAGAATTCATGCCATTGGACTTCACAGATGAATGACTTGAAACACGAGACCCTCCTGAGCCTCTCAGCACATTCACTTTAGCCACTGATGCGCCTATTTCCACTTCAAGTTCAAACTCTTCACGTTTTTTCCTTAGCTGTTCTTCTTGTTCTTCTAATGCGTGCTTGTCTTTTAATAGTCTTTGTCTTGCAATGAGAGCAGCCATATCTGCCTCGGCTTTAATGCGTGCTGATGATGTTGTTGACACGCTAGACCTTGATCCAGCCGAGCTCTGCCTACCGTTAGAACATTTGCTTCCTGTGTTTGACACACTATCACTAGGTTTGACTTCATCTTGTGGTACGGAGGCTTGAACATCTTGCTCAGTGTGATTTGAAACATTGGGCTCATTATCATCATGAGGTTCAACCAACTTGTGCATTGATTCCTTTTGTGATACAGATATGGGAGCATCACTTGTGACAACGTGAGCAATAATACTGCTTGTTGGTCTCCCCAGTTCAGAAAGCCATCCTTTTGCATCCTCCATAAATCCATTGTGGCATTTGAGTACATTCACAAACCATTCATTTTGCTTTTCCTGCTCCTCTTCAGGAAGTATGGGAATCACAGACTCATGTAACGCAGTAGTTTCATCCACCATTTGACCCATTTTCTCAAGATGAGATCGCACTTGTGGGGCATTGTCATCCTTTTGCATGAGATCCTTTATTGTCTTTATTAGACCTTTAATTTTATGAACGTTTTTTCTACGTTCCTTTTGCAGTGTTTCAATTTTATTCACCAAGGCCTTGGAACGGAGTTTGATTTCTCTCCTTTGTTCATCCATCTCTGAACCATTGACATTTAAATTCAATTTTGATCCGCTTGTTGCCATTTCCCTATGTACCACAAATCATCCAAGAATCCACGCCGTTCAATCAATCAATCCTTTTATCAATCAATCCACCGCTGCATCATAAACCACGTCCAAAGACCAACAATAAACAACACTGGCAAGCAACAATACGTCCCCTATGGACAAGCGGCAGTAACCTATTCTCACTGTGTTCAAACAAACAACTTACACAGCACAACTTAACAAGTTACTACATACCGCTTCAGTTGCTGCGTTGATTGTGGCCGGGTCTTTATCCTCTGAGTGGTAATGAATGAACCGCCATCCAATACAGTGGAGCCCCAAACGTTTGCGTGTTTCCTCTGATATCCAAAGCGTTCCGTTGTAATCCACGAAATCCTTGTGAACGGCTCGTTTCCGTAGAACAACACTCTGGTTTAAAAAGCCATTTCTGTTGACTATATGTAGCGGCTGCAGACCACGCAAAACAAAAAATTGCAGCCGCTAGGGGCTAAACACTGAGAGATGGAAAACACTGTGACGCGCAGCAACTCAGTTCTGCTCGACGATCTCATTTCCATCATTTATTCCACTTCAACACACAAAAGTACAACAGGCACTGCAGTTACCAAGTTGTAAGAACTCCATGCAAGTGCGGAAGTGCGCGAGTGCAGATGCGGATGTGGGTACGGTCAACAGAAAGTGTTCGCTCCCAGCCTCACCCCCTCTCTCTGTCAAAGCCATAAACCCAGGTGATCCAGTGAAGCAAACATATAGACCACAATCACTTCCGCCCAAACTCCGGTGGACACGCCCACCACCTACAATACTAGTGCTGTGAATATTATGAATGAGACCATAAACATAAAACACATAGGAGACTTACGCTGGCTCCTACACAATTAATTATCTATATTTATATATACTGTCAATTTTATATATATAATATGGCTATATATTTATATTGCTATATATATATGGCATTATTTTTTTATTTTTTTTGGTAACACTTTATTTTAATGGTCCCTTTTGAACATTCTGGTGACTATAAGTAACTTTGCAACTACATGTCAACTAACTCTCATTAGAGTATTAGTGTACTGTCTGCTTAATATCTGATAACTCTTTATTGTGATGGTCCTCCAACAGACAGTCTACTGACTATAAGTAACTATGCAACTACATGTCAACTTACTCTAACCCTAACCCTACCAGTCTACCAATACACTACTAACACTCTAATGAAAGTTAGTAGACATGCACCGTTACTTATAGTCAACAGAATGTGTTAAAGGGACCATCCAAATGAAGTGAAACCTTTTTTTTTGTCCTACCTCCATACTAACATACTAACATACTAACATCAAGTTAAAGGGCAACAAAATAAGTGTTGGCTTTGATAAATCTGGAACCAGCAATCAAGATTGAATCTAAATATTTGGATGCTCAATTGTGGGTCGCTCTGGACTAGCTCATGATGAGAATTCTGGGAAACTTCTGTGCAGAGTGACCTAAAGTTTACTGTAGAGGATCATGTTGTCATATATTATTACGTACATTATATGTTATTACACCCCATGGCCTGCTCTATATCAATGTTTGCTTGAGTTACCAAGGTTTGCAGCAACAGGTTCTGTGAAAACCATTCATTGCCTGGTTAGAGAAATGACTACCAGATGTCTTCACTGCAAAGATAGAGTACCTGCATGATGGTCAATTCAGGCAGATGCTCAGGGTGTTGCCAGATATTCTCCTCTCATACGGGCTCATCTGCATAAGTAAACAACCTGGGCGGTTTGTTCATGTGGGAACAGAGCAGCTGCCTTAATGGTTAATTGAACAGCCGTGGCTTTCTCTCTGTGCACTTGATTTACACCTCATGTAAAGAGCTGTGAATGGAGAGGGAGAATGAAATGTGCCCTGAGGGGGCAGCTTGCGTCTTTCCTTTGAGACTCGCATGTCGTGGTGCCCATTGTGTGGGGAGATTTGCAGGCCTCTCTGTTTTTGATAGCACCACAAAACCACCTAAAACACAATGAGCTCTGAATCTCTGAAGATCAATGGCATGAACAACAGAAGTAGATCGGCCAGCTGCTCAGAGGAGGTATCTGGACAGATAAGCATTATCAGCAATCTCACAATATTTGATGAATAAGTGTGATGAAAATGACAAAACCTGGAACTCACTTTTTGTTATCTTTTTAGCCTTCCTGAAGCATAAAGAGGGGCACACTTATTAGACCCAAAATACATTTTCCACAAGTTTCCTGAATTTTAAATAATTGTTTCTACATTATGCTTGTCTGGATTGGTTTATTCCAGATGTCGAGTCGTGCTTTAGTGGTGTGGGTTTTTCAGTGAATCTTTCTGCAGGTTACATTGTTATGCCAGTAGGTCTTTATGAGTGAGCCATTAAAAAGTTTACTCAACCAATTCGTTCAAAACACTGATTCATTCAGGAACATAAATGACTTTATTTATGAGTTGTTGAATCGTTCACTCAACCAAATTGTTCAAAACACAGATTCAAAGACTATTCACACCAACATAAATGTTCGCCAGGAAAATCTAACTGTTTTTCACGTGTGATGATTTGTCTGTTCAGAGCAATGCGGGGGAAAAACCCTGGAAGATTTGTATAGTACTTTTTACAATACATATAATTACAAATCAGCTTTACAGAAAATTATTGCTTCAAATGTTACAATAAAGAACCCAGTGGTGACTTTGCCAATGAAAAAAAAAATAATGATGAGGTATTAGCCTTGAGAGGCCCATCTCTGGAAAAAAAGAATATGGCATATGGCAATAATCTATAGCTCTAATGTTAGGAGTAAGTTACAAGTTATGGGTAGTTGAAACTTAGACTTAGGAAAGCATCATTTTGTCTATTTAACCAAATACATGACTTTATGTAACAGCAGCATCTCTGGGCACAAGACAAAATTTTGAATCATTGGTTGGTCAGTTTTATTCGCAGTGTGATGGAAAAGAGAATCTCTCTCTCTCTGTAAAATTAATTCTGTTATTGATAGCACGCAAATGTTCATGTTGGTCCTAACAGATTCATTCACTCAAATATTTATTGAATCGAATTTTCGCATCAAACATTCATCTTATATAAACAGGCCTTTATTCAAGAACGGTGTTATTTATTAGTTTGGACCAAATTTCCGAGACAGCAATATAGTGGCAGCCCAGATCCGGACCACGTCTGGGCCGTGTGGAATCCACGTGTACTAAATGTGGGCCGGATCTGGGCCGACACTATGTTGCTGTCTGGGTTGTTGCGTATATTATTGCATATATGTTGAGCAGAGACAAAGTGAGAGCTCTCTGATATGTGTCCTCACTCTCAAGTAACATTTTTGGAAGGGCTTTTCTTTTTCATTGCTTTTTCAATTTATATTTAATATTAAATAAACTAAATTCCTTTATATCATAGACACTGTTAATGTTGAAACATCAGCAAACAGTTTGCTCTGCATAGTACGAAGTGTGAGTCAAGAGTACGGGTAAACAGTGTCGGACCTGATACCAGTTCTGACATTCTGAAGCATATAGGCCAACCAAGAGCAATGCAGTCACTGCCCTCTGTTTGTATGATTGCATTTCCTATGTGTGTGATCCATTTGTCTCCTTCGCTATCATCCAGGAACGGGGCCCTTTGCATGCTCTGCCCTGGAGTTTAAAATACATGCATGTTCAATTATCAGGCAGAAATGCCTAGTAATTCATATCATTCTCAAGAGCAAGGGTGATGGAAAGAGATGAAAAAGCTAATAAGGCAAATGCATAAATAATGGTTTTGTGTTGTTAGGAGGATCCCTGCTAAGCTGTTTTTGATTACTCTGGCCAGGTGGGAGGGATGAACCCCTTGCTACTCTGGTGTTTACTGCAGCAGAGCATGGAGACCGTAGCCGCAACACTGTACGTCAAATGGGACAAGAATTGTTTGTGTGCTTGTGTGTGACGGGGAAGGCAGGGGTAGTGACCGGGGCTGCTGGAGAACTGCAGTCTGCTTCTTATTAGCGTGAAGAGCATTTGGGTTCTGGTCTAAAGTATCCCAATATCCTCTCGTATAATCCCCTCTCCTGCCGAAGGGATCCAGCTGTGGGTCAGCGCTAGGGGAAGGATACTAGGAGACTTTCGAAATCAAAAGCTGCATTTATTGCAAGAAGCTATGATGGCAGTTCAATGCATCATGAATAAGACCATATGTTTTAAATAAAATGTTACGTTTTAAGTATTTTACTAAGCAAAAAAAAAGTTGTTTACTGAATAATGACAATGAGCTACATGCACTTGATGCATAATTATTGATGTTTGCAAGCACCACTGAAAATTCGGCCCACACAGTATTTATCCCAAGTACATGAATCATATTAACCTTTTAAGTGGTCAAATTACAGTTTTCGTCTGGCACATGATTAAATGGCTGGAAAAAAGCCCATAGACTTACATTGTTTGGGTTTGAACAATATCTTGAGCAATACTCACCCAGATCTAAGCAACCATACATATATTTATATTTTTATACATATACATAGTGGCACACACCCACATCTTGTGCACATATTATATGCCTGAGGAAGGACTATTGACTTAAAAATTGCTAATTAAACACTTTTATGTAAAAAAAAAAAAAAAAAAAAAATATATATATATATATATATATATATATATATATATATATATATATATTTAAAAACATAAAAACTTCATAAAGACTGATGGATTGATACATGATCCCAGTTGGGAAGAGTTTATCTAAATAAAGTATCACATCAATGACTCTGAAGCAGATATCAGGAGCTGAGGATGTTTACGAGTGGAAGCATTCCAGTAAATCTATCAAATACTCGCTCACTGCGATTTAGAAAAAGATATGAAAAAGATCCGTCACTCAACTCTTACACACAAACACTTTTCATGCTCTCTCCCTCGCTCGCTCACTCACTCACAAACACAATTCCTCACTGCTTCCCAGGGGAAGAACTTAGATTTATGTATGTTTATTTACTTCAGCACAGGCAGTCTCCTGTGGTCTTGTAGGGTTCAGCATTCCCAGAGGAAAACCAGGAATTTCTTTCACCACAAATTCAAACACCCGACCGCACAATTCCAAGGAGCTCTTTATTGCTTATTCTCATCAAAGAAAGTCTAGGTTATATCTTGGATCTTAATTTCAATTACTTTGTTAAGAGATATGTGCTCTAGTTTCTCATGTGTTCTAATTTCCTTCTGTCTTTTTCTCAGAACTGATTTTCGAGATTTAACAGGTTAGTTTTATGTTTGCGTCCTGTTCTTAAAGGGAGAAATTGTTTAACTTTAGCATACTTTTAAAAAAGAGTACTAGTACTGCCATACTATATATATATATATACATATTTCAACTTGGATTACTTGTATTATTAAATTACTTTAGATACTTTACAAAAATACTCCACAACGCGAAGCAGAGTATTGCAACTCAGAGTTATGGTGAGGGCCGTGACATTTCTGAAATATGCTTGAAACTGCTTACCAATCACAGCACACTGGTCCAGTGACCAATCAGAGCACACTGGTCCGGTCCAGTGACCAATCAGAGGACACTGGTCCAGTGACCAATCACAGCACATTAAGCTTTTCAGAAGGAGGGGCTTTATAGAGACAGGAATTAAACAGAGCTGATAGACTGGGAAGAGAGGTGCTGCAAAAACATCAAATATGTGAAACAATGTGTTTTTTGAACATTCAAGCATCAAAACCAATTACTATTTCAAACTACTATTCATCTTTTCCTAACAAAAACTATTTCAAACTTTGGAAAAGGGGCCCTTTAAAACATAATGATTCAAAATGTACTTTAAAAGAAGCATTCTAATTTAACATTTTTATAAAGTGGTCAACAAACAGTCATGGAAGTGAAATCTCTTTAAGTAAACTTAAATTGTATTTTATTTAAATAATATTCTATTATCTGCAAGTAGGCCTACATTTTTCAAAAAAATATACTTCCAAGATTTGAAGCAATCTACAAGTAAGATTGCTGCAATAAGAATTCCTTTCTCACAAAGGAGTTCAAGGCCATGATTAAAGAACCGTCTGATGAAAGCATATTGAAAGCATATCACAACAATTAAACACAACTGTCGGATGGTGATTCATATATGCCAGTACTGGGATCCACATTTGGTTCCCAGTGCTGGCACATGAATCACCATCCGATAGTTGTGTCTGAAAGACGTGTGTAAGTCCACAACAACCAAAATATTTGGTCCTTGTCAGGTAGGCAGAAACCATTGAGTGGTCATGGTTTGGTTTGTCTTTCACATAATAAACTTCCCCCATTTTCACTATTGCCATCAGTTTTTAGAACAAATATGAGGCAAAAGGCATTATTTGTACTTGAAGTTTATGCAAAGAAAAAGTGGTAAAATAATAAAAATGCCTAATGTGAAGAATATGTTTACGCTTCCTTTTTCGCCACATCTTCTCCAAGTGTCCCATAATAGGAATAATGAGTCTGAATGATTCGTGAACACAGCACGACTTTACGAGCTCTGTGTTTGTTCTGAGTCCATCGGTGAAAAATCTATTGAGGTTGAAGGAGTTCGTGCATGTCACATTTGTGGTGCACTAATGTGTTTTCTGTGGCGGAATCGGGCAATCAGCCATTTACAACACAGAGATCCTCTTCTCTTAGACATATCACCGTTTTCTTTCTTTGAAATACACTTTAGATAGTTTAGACATCATTTCTGTTGGCCTCGGCACACAAGGGTCCATGTTTTGAGTGAAATAATCTTTTTGTTTTCTTCAGTGTTATGACATTGAATGTGTCAGTATTAATGTACGTTTCATGGAGAGTAGAAAGCACGTTAAGATTTGGCATTGAACTTTATTTATAGAACAGTTAGTTCTGGTCCTTAATTGGTCGAATGGCGTTCCAAGAGTGCTGATATAACAGTCCAAAAGCACTGTTTGTCTCACTCTGCGTGTCTGTGCTTGTTTCAGACAGATCAGCATATGTGTAATGGAGGTGGGTGTTTGTTTTTAAATTCATCTTCATGAAATGAAAATCTATTTTTCAAATGCATATAATTAATCTTACCGGAACGATTCATCCGTGCATGTTTCATTTTGTAACAATTTATTTGACCAATTTTATAACTCGATCTTCTACTTTGCGGAGATGCGCTGCACTGTTAATTCTGCCATGACTTCGTTTCAAACTATTTTGTTGGAGAAGCAATTGTTTCCCTAAAATGTATACTAAATATCAACTTCAGTTTATTTCGTCAAACCAATATAATCGCGCTTGCGGTCAGCACTGCTTGTGTGATAAAAAAGTGCCCCAATTATACTTTTTTGGATATCACCTTTCACGTGTTATATAGCTGCTTGTGATGTAAAAAGTCTGCAAAGTTGATCAAAGTGCATTATAAATAGTTACTGTCTTCCAAAAGAAAAAGAACCAAAACTGCCTGAAACAGGTCGTCAGTAATTCCCGTCTTACTTCCTGCTTGAACCTACATAGGTTTGTAACAAATTTACATAAAACACACCTATTGTTTTAATTGACTGCCTTAGAACAACATCTATCTGTTATGTCCTGCACAAGTCGTGCCTACAATGGTGGTCGGGTTGATCAGATACTTCTTCCATTATCGAACTCTGGATCGAATTGATACGGTAAAACCTACGCCATTGTTAATGTTCACATCACTGTGCATAAAAGTGCTGAGGAAGCCTCCGCAGCTAAAATTCAGATGAGTGTTTCGTTTCCAATACATGCCATAAGCGGTCGACCAATCACAACACTCCAAGCCATCTGACCAATCAGAGCAGAATAGGCTCTCAGAAAGAAGGGGTTTAGAGAGACTGAATCCTTTATGGAACCGTTCCAGACACTGTGAGAAAAGAGGTGATGCTGCAATGTATAACGTGTTTTTTGACCTCGGATGCATGTAAACCTCATAGAGACCTTCAGAACTATTAGAATAGCATAATTAGAGCACTAAAATGTATAAATGTGTAATTTTTTTGAGCTGCATCTCTGACAGGTCCCACCTGTCATGATATATAATATGATAACCCATGTGTATAAAATATACAGCAATGTCTGTTAGTCAGTGTGCTGGTCCTGAATAACGTCAGAAACTCAGTATTGGCAGTAATTGAAAGTGCATAGTAAAATGAAGCAGGTTAGCGGACTTAAAAGCCCCGGAGGCAACTAGAACATTAGCACCACTCAACACTAATTACCCACTCGAACAGGGGCTCATAATTAGTCATGTCAAAAAATGTGATTAAGCACCCTATCCACGTACATACAAATCCCTGTATCCATGACCTCTGCGGCTCTGCCCGGGATTTGCCCCGCGATGTTAAAACTATTTAGTAGGGTGTAGCACCCATGCAGCCAGCAAACAGAAAAACTCATGATGAACTGCAATCATAGATATATGCCAGATGTTTGTGAAAAACATACTCTGTATTTGAAGCTAAGCATGATGTTTTACATAAGCACTGGAAAAACAGAGACATAGGGTGGGGGAACTAACCAATGAGGATCTCTCATCACTGAAGCCCATTAACAGCATACAACCTGCTGTAAGCCTTGTAAGTGGACCGGAAGAGTGTTGAGTAATGAGTCATTTTTGCAGTTATACAATCTCTTTGCTTTTAAGTGAATGTTAGAAGCAGCATTCTGGGATCTAATTACTGTAAACACAACATACGCACAACATAGCATTCGACATCTGTAAGTGTGGATTACACACAGGTATTTCAACAGATCCCTCTGCCACCCAGACATTTCCAAATTGATTTGGACTAGATGAGTAACTTCAGACTGATGGAAAAACTGATAATATTCGACAGAGTTGAACTGAAAGCTCACAAGAAGCTGACAGTTTTGTTGTCACAAAAAATTAGAAAATTGACAATGGGTCATTCAAATTGAAAAATATCAAAAACATTTATTTGTCTTTCCGCTCTAGTAAGGTGTCCTTATCCATAGACCGGTGTCTTTAACCATATTCATCCGCGCAGAAGAGCCGAAGCACGAACAAAATAATGTTCTTCCACAAGGCACATGCAGTTTTATTTTTAGAATAAAAAATAAATAAATAAAGATATAGCTAGATAGAAGCTTTTAAGTCATAACCTTATGTGACCGATTTAAACCAGTTTCAGAGGTTAAAATGGCAAAGCATTACTTTCTCTTTGTGAAGAAGAAAAGATGTGGCCAAGGAAACTCTTTATTTTAGCTTGATGTCTTTGTGTTTCTGTGTCGAGTAGCCTATGTTTAAGATAAAAGAGTAAATATATCAAGGGAGTGAGAATATCTTTCTAGGTAGTGAAGATAACATCGTGACGTTATAAACAGTCAAGTTTAGATTATGTGTGTGTGTGTGGCCAGTGGCCAAAATCAAAGTGAGAATTTTGGTTTGTCCTGTTAATCCATTTCACATTGTGAAAATATCAAACGTGTCAAAGACCTTATATCGTAATGCGTATAGTTAAATGCTGCATATTGAATATGACACTAGTTTTCCAAGTTAGGCTATAAAATGAACGGAAATCACTAAGGACAGTAATGGTATGCACTGTTGAACTGTCTATGAAGTGCATAAAATGGCTCCATATAGGCCTACTGATTATTTTGGTATGGTGACATAAGAGCTTGAACGTGATATGTCGGCCACTATCTCCGTGGATGAGCACCTCACCATACATGGCCCTGAATCTATCACTGCATGCGGTTCTCGTCAAATTCAGGTTAAAGGTTGAGTCAGACTATGTCTGGGCTTAGTCTGCTCTCTGGTGGATGAGTAGAGAGCGGTTTGAAATATAGCATTTCATTTATATGGTCAAAATAAACATTATATAGAAGCCCCTCACAACATTTGCTCATTTGCATGTAACATCCGACAGAAGCTGCTAATTATCATGACATTTCTCCAAACTCAGATGATGAAGAGATGAAGGGAAACGAGGAGGGAGTTTAAGAAAAGGAGAGAGGAAAGGGATAAGAGATGGGTTAGAGGGCATAGGTGTAGTGGAAATAATAAGAGATTTTGTAAAAAGACATGAACTGAAGCAGGATGGGAGAGGAGTGAAGAGATGCTTTCAAATGAACTGAGTCTCCCTTATTGATCATGAAATAAGCATGTTCTTGAGAGAACCTACGAAACAGATTGAGCATTGAGTATCCACTTGAGTATTGTACTTTATGATTGCTAATGTAGCCTACATTTGTAGTAGGTTTAGTAAATGTCCAAACATTTTCAGAATTGAAGTACAAGAACACTGAGGTGGATGACCAAGTTTGTTTTCAATTACCAGAAATAAGAGCATGTGATTGTTAAACAATAACTCCAACCACAATGGATGAGGCTTGTGCAAATGTTTCAGCAGAATAACCATGGATTCATTATTTATTAAGATTTTCTTCAAATTTCTTCAACTAGTTATACACAAGAGGGCATTCCGTGTACGCTCATCAAAATTTCCCATTGGGGGCGCTACAAAAGAAAATCCTTAATAATGCTATAATTGCATGGGTGATGAAGTTGAAAATTGGCAGGCCTATACACATCATCTTTGGTGGACGTCCTATATCCTCTAATTTCACTAGGATACACTGAAAAACATGGCCACCAGCAGCCAATCAAATTTCAGACGGTAATAACGGAAAATCGTAATGGCCATTTCAAATTGATATATTCAGGTGCTCCAAATTTTGTACAAATTGGCTATACATTAGCACTATAACAAGCAATTTTACATTTTTGCTAGTTTGTCAAGTTACCAGACATGATGAATTAAATGGCTGTCCATTTATTTGTGGACTTATTTCTCTTTTTAGATAATTTATAGTATGACATTTCTAAATTATTTATGTACTTTTTCTAACATGATGTAGTTGGCTGTGTTAATTGTTTTGAGAAAAAAATTTTAAAATAAAAATGTAACAACATTAACTTCAATTTTTTTATTGCAAAAAGTTCACAAATCGACATTTTTGTTAAGATTCTGAAAATAATTAGACAGTAATACAAAGTAATAAGCAAAACATTTGCTTATCTAACTGCAAACATACAAAAAAAGTAATTAAAACACACTTTAACAGAAATAATGGTTCAATTGTTAACAACATATAAGCAATATTAAATACACTGTACATGTTTTATCTGCATTCATGCCTTTTGAAATCTTAAATATGAATTTTGAGATCCAGAGTCAGTATGAACGCATGTCAAACTTTATACTCCTGCCCTTCGCAGTCTTGCCTGGATTTTCCAAAAGCAAAGCATAGCTTTTGATCAATAAATGAGCGTTCAACATGGTAATTAATGTTATTTGCTGCACAGTCCATAACCTAGAGACTACACATAGTGTGTATCATACATTTGGGTGGGCGTGTATGTGTGATATCATTCTGAAGATGGTTTAATGCATAAAACAAACAATCTCTGAGAAACATTTCGAAGATGACTACACTGAAGGAGAGTCTGGCCATTTTCACCGCTTCTCTAGTTTCTTAAACTTGGCCTCTGTGAATAAACACACAAACAGAAATTATTACACAAGGGAAATACTAAATACTGAGTGTTATATTTATCTCACACAATTAGTGGTCGACCGATATATCGCAGAGGCCGATTATGGATTTTTTTTAGATATCGGCATCGGCCGATAAATATTTCCGTTTGGCCGATATATTTCAAAACAGTTTGTGACAGTGCATTAGCGCTTTTTTCCACTGGCGCGAGCAGAGCGAGCATGAATGAACTGAATACGCTCGCTCTGCTCCGCCCAGCACCATAAGACAAGCCACTCAGAAGTGAAGCAGACATCTGACAGACACAGTAAATGACCAATCAGCATTCGCTTTCTAACCTGACGCTACATTGTGTTACACACAAAAACACTCCGGCGTGCAGCGAAGTCTATTCAAACAGTACCGTGATGTGTCAGATCTGCAGCCCAGCGATAGCTCCAGTGGGGGGTCACAGATGTGATATAAACGAATTTAAACAAAATTGAAAACATTTTACCTCACAAACAGTCAAAAATCCTCTGACTGGCTGTTCCCTATACGCGCACTGTTCTCGGTTACGTTTAAACTAGACGCTGTTTCCTCACGGACTGAAAAGCTGGGATAAAAAAGATCCCTAAAAAGGGAAAAAAAGAATATTGCATAAATATTATGTACATTAAATGTTCATTTAGTTTCACCAATATTCTTTGTCTCTCATTTACTGTATTCACATGTATTGTATCGGCCTCATATCGGCCAGATTGCTTTCGCAATATCGGCATCGGCCATTAAAAATCCCATATCGGTCGACAACTACACACAATGCACTCACTACTATAAAATAAGAGGAGCCTGAACATCTAGCTTGGTCTAATAGCGGCATCTAATGTCCATTTAATCAACTGTTCAGCCATTAATTCAGTGGTATTTCATTTAATAAGTCTAATCTCTACATCACATAATGATGTTTAACAGTCTATAGATCGCCATATAGAAAGAAACTAATTATTTCATAAAATTAGCAGATTAAAAACTATGAACATCATAAGCTGGAAGTAGCAGTAGTTGAATAGAGTATCGTAAATTACTGTTGTGCCTTTATACGTTTGAATTCATCAATCGGAATGAATTCATCCCAACTGAAACAAAGGGTCTCCATGTAAACATAGCCATCTACTCACTAGTCTGCATTCACAGGCCCGTTGTGTTTATAATTTCACTCTTCTAACTCGTTTTTAACTCGGAAAATGTTTTTAAACAAATCCTGAAAAAGTTCATGCCTAGTGATGTTTACATTTTCAGTCATTTATAGCCTACATTTAGCTTTTTACTTCTGCTTAAGCTTCCAAATTCATAAAGGTTGCGTTCATTTGCGAAGATGATCATGATAAACAAAATGTTTAAGAATCATAAACTTTTGTTGGCCACTGAGCTTATTTTCTGCAAAAGCAAATGGGATAACTTACTGGGTATTTATCAGGGGAACCAGAGTGATGCTAAAAAAAAGTCATCATTGCAGCGCTTTATATCTTCATGAAAATCAACTGTCTCTCTGTTTTCTCTACATCGGGTCAAGGTTAATCATTTATGCTAAATAAGTCACAGTTCAGACGACACTAATAGTGTCCTTCATAATTTTTAATCAAATTAAACGTGTCTATATAAAAGCAAATACTAAAACATAACGCAGTGTTTTTGATGTTTGTACTCACCCAGTTTCTTTGAATATGTGTCTAGTTTATACGCAGCCTGCTCCAGAGCCGTAACCTGCTCCTCGATCTGGTTAATCTGATCCAGATAAGATTGCAAACCGCCATCTAAAGCCAAAAATGACAACATACTTTAAGATGATTGATTTACATGGCTTGCATATTCTCTGTCAGCAAATCACAAAACAAACACTTGCATTGTAACAATGATGTTAGTGAAATGCTCGGCGTACTTTACCTCTAAAGAACATTGTGATAGGACAATGTGGTTGCAAAATACATTAACATGAATAAACACATATGTATGTTGATTGTATATATCGGAGCCACATTTCTTACACTTCTGATTGAGATCTTGCAGATTGCGGCTAATGTTGATGGATATGTCCTTCATCTCCATGTACTTCAGACTGGTGAGTTTGTTCATGTTCTCGAGGAGTTTGTAGTCCTCACAGGTGGCTGAGCAAACAGGACAAAAACATTTACAGACACAGATCTAGAAGTCTAACAGATTCATCATTATTATTATTCTATTCCCATTACCAGTGAGCTCTCCCTGTAGGAAAACTGCCATTTTGTCAAACATGTCTCTGCAGAGCTCATTGATATCAGGCTCGGCGGGTTCAGTGGCCTCCTCTGCGGTCTCCACACCTCCCTCATCTGTGACAGACAGCAAACTCTTTCAGTGTCCCAAAACATAGAGCTGCCTACTTCTGGACATTAAATGCAGATTTTAAATGCCTACGATGGCTCGAATTGCAGTCTGGGTAGGTAGATTTAGAGTCACGGATACAGTCTAGTTAGTTACTGTATACACAACAAATTCTTCTCAATAGGAAGAGAAGTAGACAAATATCCAAAAACAGGAAGAGAAACAGGTTGCACTAGCTTCAAAATAAGTGTCACGAACACAACATGATCAATAGCAGCACTGGAAAGCTAAGAATCTCTACATGTAAGCTTGCAGTATACAGTGACTTGCACAAAGCTTGATTTATTTACAGAAGCAGCTCACTGTTATTACTGGGTCTTTTGGCTTTTGGGGTCTCTGTTGCATCGCTTGTGGCAGCATGTCTCCTGGGCTCGGACTCGGGTTCAGGTTCGGGTTCGGGTTCGGGTTCGGCTGAGAGGTTGAGGTCGGTCGGGGGAGCGGGTGCTTTACAGATGCTGTCCATCGCTGCGGCCTCCTCCCCCGTAGCTGCCATTTTCACATTATCACATGACCAGAACCAGTTTCACGTGACTTCTCGTTTCCGTCTTTTTTTTCTTATATGCAGTGAAATGAAACCAATACTTTAAATAAATAAAAAATCTGCCAAAATGAAACAGACAGCAGCTAGTAAGTGTGACGTGGATTGTGATTTAATTTTTTAATTGCTCAGATTATCAGCTGTTCATTTCTCGTGTATTTAATATTCTTTTTGACGTGCAGGTCAGATTCAATTTCTAAATTCGAATGTGAAATCTAAATGTGGGTGACTGAGGGTTATAATTAATAAAGAATAGGTCAGAAAACACATGTTTTATACAGATATGGGTGGGGCTGCTTGACAACGCTGCCGATTTAAAAAGAGTGAAGCAAAGAACAATGAGCTGCGATTACATGTTTTTCCGGTTGTATGCATTTCAAAATAATGATCAATTAGATTTTTGAACTCGGAATTCATGCACTCATGTCTCATATATTCGAGTATACATCATCCATATTGTACTCGTTTTTACACGCGTAGGCCTATTAGGATCATGGATATATTTTCATTTACACTCTGTGATGTTGAATGAACGTTTTCATTTATGTGTATATTATTCAGTGTTACTTGCTTAATAATTTGATAATTTCAAGACATCACTTTATTCTATAAAACCTTTTTAGTTTGAATTCATTTTTTTAGTACATTTAATTTGTTTCGTTATCTTCAACCCGTAAAATGTCAAGTGATGCAAGTTCTGTCCGGACAAATAAACAGACTAAGAAAACTATTTAAAATGGCATTTTAATATTAAAAAATAAAAAAAGCGAAATACTAAGGAATACATTTAGGCTTGAAACCTTTCATATAAACAATTAATATATATATATATATATATTACACTAGTTTTAAAGCTGTTGACAAAATTGGAAAAAAAAAAAACTTGTGTCCAGCAATTTTTAGCTATATTCTCAAATGTCAAGGTGGCACAACTGCAAACATGGCTCTTTTATTAGTAATTGATAAGGTAATAACAGTAAACATGATATGAAAATGTGAAAATGTTTGTAGAACTCTCTCAAATACAAGTAAACAATTTTAAGTATTGAAATGCCTGATATCAAAACAGTCAAAAAATGAATTCAAACACTTTGAAATGTTATTTAACGAACATCTTTAAACACACTGTCCATGACTCAAAAAATGTACATATTTTGAGATAAGTTTTTTAAAACACATTTTTTAAAAAAATGTCTTATTCAGTATTATTTATAAGCACGTATTATATATATTTGTATTATTATTATGAATGCGTGTTTCTATAAGACCTTTATTTTGAAAAGTGTCCCAGCCTACACCCACTACCCAGCTATTGACTGGAGTCACCAGCTTCACAGGCCTGGCTCCGCCGCCCGCTCTCAGCCTGTGACGGGAATCCATCGTGACAGGATACCAGCAGCACCAGCGACTGTAAACATGGCGGCGTGCACAGCCGGATGCCTGTGCTATGCGAAGCCCCCTTACTGAAGCCCCGATCATCGACACACTTCCATGATGGAGACAGAGGAGGAGCAGCATATGACCACGCTGTTATGCATGGGTTTCCCAGACCCGGTTGCCATCCGGAAAGCCCTGCGCCTGGCCAAAAACGACATCAACGAGGCTGTCGCGCTGCTCACCAACGAAAGCCCGGGACTCGGATACGGCTACGAGCCGATGGAGAGCGGCACTTCCCCGGGCTCCGGCCTCAGCGGAGACGGCGAGAACAGCGGGCGCACGGGCACCGGAGGGTTTGATCCTCCGCCGGCGTATCACGATGTAGTGGAAAGTGAGGTATGATTATGAAAAACATGCATATGTGATAATTTGTGCGGCTGCTTGAGGCGGAACCACCGGGGCTGTCAAAAACTGGAGGGAAAGGCGCATGCACGCCTTTAACGCCCCTGCATGCATTACCTGTTGTGCTTATGCATGCAACACCTGACGAGGATCTCGAGATATTGTCTCTTAACCTTAGGATCCTTGTGCATGCAGTAGCAGATTACCAATGAATTGTGCTGCCATGTGAAGGAAGTTGTAGGATCTTGGGGGATGGGTGTCGTAGATTGCCTTTAAATGCACGACCTGTTAGAGTGTTTCTTTTTGTGTTGAACGTAAAACATTAGGCCAATGGAGTATTTTCCCCTCCTGATTAATACTTCAACTAGTGTCATTCTTCACTAACAGTTGAGCAATAACAGGAAATGTGTGGCAGATGATTTACATATCAGATCGATGAACCATCAAATGCCAGTAGACTCCAGCTTGTCATCTGTTATATTAACAGATGCAGGCGATATTAACCAGTGTTACTGGGTTACATTTAAGAGGCTAATAAGAAGCTGCTGTGTATTAGCATGTGAATATTACATGACTTTAGTGCTTGAAGTCTTTCCCACAGGTCTCGAGTGGTTATTTTTCTGGATTTGGATAAACGGCTCTAGTGCTGTTGTGTAATTCTGTGATAAAGCACGACTGATTTTTGAGTCTGACATGTAGTTTATTGCCAGACTGTTGCAGTGTTTCTTACGCTATTTAGCTCATGGCTTCTTTGACCTGTTGGTCAACCGCAGTCACAGTGCAGTGATTTAAAATGTCAGGCCTGACTTGTGTGCACAAACATTACTTCAACTATTGTTTTTATTAGTGTCAAGAAAGCTCGTAAAAATTGTAGCTTGTAAAAGTAGTTCAACTACAATGTAATAGTTAAAGCTAGCTACAAGATAGCTACTAATAAAAAGTAAAAGGGATAGTTCTTCCAACAATGACAATTTATCACTTACTTACAGTAGTTTCAAACCCGTAAGACTCATTCATCTATGGTTACTAATGGAATCTGAGAGATTTCTGTCCCTCAATAGACAGCTACGCAACTACCACTTTCAAGGTCTAGAAAGGTAGTAAAAACATCATAAAAGTAATCCATGTGACTCAGTGGTTTAACCTCGATTTTATGAAGCAATGCAAATGCTTTGTTTGCACTAAAAATATATAATTTAGCCCTTTATTTATAAAATATTAACCTGCAACGTGTGTTCACGAGATCACCACAACACATTGACACGAGATCAGACATTGTTGCGTAGATATGCATTGGAGATTAATATTTTGTAAATAAAGTGTTAAATTATGTTTTTTTTTTTGTGCAAAGAAAGCACTCGCGTCACTTCATTATAATTGAGTTTAAATCACTGGAATCACTCGAGATTACTTTAATGTCTTTGCTACCTTTCTAGGGCTTGAAAGTGGTAGTTGCATAGGCTGTCAGTGGAGGAACAGAAAGCTCTCAGATTTCAATAAAAAGATCTTCATTTGTGTTTTAAATATGAACTGATCTCTTCCGGCTTTGTGATCCTGTTGCAAATTATGGAGGATATTTGGGCTTCCACTTTCAGATAGGGCCTGTTTATGGCATAATATGTTTACTATTTTTTTTATTAAAAACACAGACTAAATAGTAATTATATTACATTTATACTCCATTACAATAGTCCCTTTACAGACATTGCTCTCATAAAAAAATATATAATCATGTTGCTCTTTAAACCCATTAAGGTCCAACAACAGACATTTTAGAAAATTTTATATTTTAGTAACAATTTCAAGCTAAATAGAATAGCTTCAGAATTGTTAGTCAATATGAAACAGAAATTGCATTGGTCTTTTCATTCCAATTGCGACATATATCCGAGTAAAATGGCTTTTTAAATGAGGAAAAAAATAGGACTGGACTTAATTTCGTCCATTGAGAATTGATTAGATTGTTGTCGTTTGCTAATTGCTGAACTCTCATGTGAGTGACATATTGCTGGAGGGAGAGATTGCATGTGTAAATCATTTTTAATAAACAAACACTGCATTTCAAAAAACAGTAAGAATATCAATTTGTTCAAAATGATCTGCAACAGCATGGGAAAGTTTAAGCATAGCTACTTTTAATAGTTATTCTAGGTCTTGGCGATATGGCAAAACATAAATAATAATTCCATATCATACAATATCAATATTTATCACAATATTAATTTACCTACCATTAATGGGGTAGGAAATTACCCCCCCCCCCCCCCCCCCCCACACACACACACACACATACACACAATTCCGTTTTCCTTTTTGGGGGGATTCTGTGTTTTAGGATTTATTACAAATGTATATAAATCTAGTCAAGCATTTAAAATGTAATAAAATGAAAATATAACAATTAATTTTAAGATTCTGCACAACAGACCTGTATACATTTAAAACATGGATGAAAAAAAAAATATCTTGGTTGTATGATATTCGTTAGAAATAATACTACTATTATTAAAGGCTATAGTAGTGGTATATTTCTGTCATAATTCCTTGAGGTTAAACCAAACTTTTTATTTTGTTGTGAATATATTTCAGTGTGGATTTGACGGTAGTTTTCCCCAAATAACGCGGTTTTAAAGCTTGTGAAGTGATTCACAGAACAGCTCTTGAGATGAAGTTCACGTGTTCATGTCCTCATATATTAAGACGGCAGATGCTGAAAACACTGTCAGCGTCAACTACTATGGTTTGTCTTTGACTCTGACTAAACCAAAGCATAACCTGTAGTCGTCTTTCAGACATGATATGCAGATATATGGCCATGATGATTGAACGGAAATGTTACGTAGGTCTAGCCGTTCTGTTCCAGCCCTGTTTGTAATTGCTTCATGTAGAAATGCCACTGTAACAAGAAATTCAGATAACATTTAAACTTGGTCCTCCTGTCATCCTCCATTTATGTCTTAGGTTTGCCTCTTCTGCCTGAAAAGTGTTGTTGGATGACTGGTAGGTTTGACAAAGTTGAATGGTAGTTGTGTTAATGCTTTTGGCATTTGGGAAGGGTAGTGCTACTATTAGGAAACCATTTACTGATCAGTGTTTACCACAGGATTTTGTAAAACATTGGGGTGAACCTCTGTTCCCTTTTGGGGGTCAGGTGGCAAGAATATTTTTTACATTTTAAAGGTGCAGTAAGCAATTTCTGAGCGATTCCGATTTCTAAAAAATCTGAACATAGCACATACCAATGCCACAACACTAAAACCGTGATAAAAAAAAACAAATTTTTAAGTAATTCAAACCGAGTAATTTGACCCATTACACCCCTAATTTACTGTAGTAACACTAACTACACCATGGTATTGTTGCATATTCATATTGAATGTTATTACATTATTAATGTAGACATGTATTAAAGGAGTAATGGAATATAATTATGATTAAGCTATAGCATGCATTTATACTAAATGTATTTAGGCTACTGTTTTTCATACAAATACCATAGAAACCATATAGTTACATTTTACCATGACATTGCCAAATGCATGGTTTTAACTGGTTATCATGATCTAAATGATCTAGCATCGTGGCTGGTGTCAGGATGTTAAGTGAGCTCTTAGATCCAATGCGTTACCTGAGTAATGGATTTTAGCATGGCTTATTTAGCAAACAACATAACTCTTGTCGACCTCCTTAGTGTTTTTTTTTTTTATGTTGTATAGCGGAAGCCAAAATGAGTCCACTCTTCAGCTCTGTAAACCACGGCGGGAGCTGGTGAGCTAGGTTTGCTAACGTTAGCGAAACACCCTTGCGCTTGTCCGCGTCAGTTTGCATTCTGAGATAACAGTGTCATCTAGTGGTCAGGTTTAAACCGAACACAAAGCAACTGACACTAATCTTGGATGTAAACAAATAAATAAATATCTATACAGTGGTTTTGAGAATTGATACAGAATCTCCAAACATAATATTGCGATAGTCACGTGTATAGATATTTTCTTACACCCCTAATTTTAAGGAATAGCACAATTTTCCATCCATGTTTGAATTTAAACTGTGAACTTCTGTTGTGCAGCACTTTGTTTGCCACAAAAACTAAAGGAATTGTTACAATTTCATTTGATTTCATTTGAAAAGATTCATTAGATTTGTTAGGGTTTTGTGCTTAAATGAATTACCATAAAATTATCATAAAACAAAATTTAAATGGACATTTCATAGGGCATTATTATTGTTAAAATGTTAATAAATTGTTCAATTTTTGTTTGAATTCAATTGATTAGACATCCTTTTTGATTATTAAAATGTAATTGAAGTACTGGAAAGATTTAGACATGGCCTAGCTGTTTTGTTTACCCCTGGTCTTGCATATAACCGGTTCCAAGCAGCATGTATCGAGACTATAAATAGAGCCAGCAGGCCTGGTCTGGAGGGTACTGGTACAAACACACGGGGTCTCCAGTTACCCAGCCACTCCGCCCAGCACTGCGCAATGCAGTGGGGAACAACTTGATCAAATCACAACTGGCAGGTTTACATTTACAGTTGCTGAGATGTATTAGGGGTAGGTCTTACAAGAGAAATGCATTCCAGGTATTGGGCAACAACCACTTCGTTCCGCTTAGACACTGATGCCATACAGGCATATGAGCCATCAGTTTGTGCCTATGGAGGTTCGAACCCTTTGAGGTTGTGTGTTTAGCAGGCAACAGGCCGTGCACACACACCTCACCCTATTCGTACCATGGCAACAAGTTTGGAATGTGCCATGTGACCTTACATCGGCCCAAAGGCCAGAGGCCTCTTAACAACACAAACTTTCTCTCGTCTCTTTAGATCATTGCACGTGAACAGCACGCCAGCTCTAGAGTCACAGTGTTTGTTCTAATTTTTAGTATTACACATAGCTAAAATTACCTAGAAGGCTTCAAAACAGGCACACAATGTTTACGCAGCAAAATTATTATTAATCTGTCGATTCCAGTGAACGTAATCCTGCATTGAAATGCGGACTGGAACATAACAAGTGTCCAGTTTCATGCTCGATTTTTATATCCATAATCAGTGGCACCCTGTACTGTCGTATGGGATTCTTGACCTTTATGAACAGTACACAAGTATGCAGACATGGATGCTAGTAGAGCATTCAATATTTCAATATTGTTTATGTTTTTTTTTTTTAGTGATTCAGATTTTCACTGGTCTCTTTTTTATATTTACCAGCATATATTATATTAATTTGACAACCCTATTAAATGTTAGATTTAGCCAATCTTAAAATGAATGTTTTTTCATACTGTTCATTATAATCTTGGGATGCTTAAACTTACTTGTAGAATAAAAAAAAAATTGATTGTTTTTAGCTATTGTTTAATTTTTGTAATTTATACGCTAAAGCATATCTTCTATAACTATTTAATGCGGCTTTGAATACTGATTCACATGCACTTTCTTTCTCAACTGTTAACATTCACTTAGAACATAAAGGACTGTGGTAAAGAGGATACTCGACGGGCATATAGCTTATACTGCGCTTACCACACCTCAAAACATTGTTCAGATGATGTATTTCAAGATGTTTGTCAGGTTTTTGTCCTTTAAACGCTCTTGTGTGAGACTAATTGCGTACGCTTCTAATCCCAAGCCTCCGTTGCTAATTCTAAAATGTCATTTTAGAGCTATTAACGGACGCTTTAGCCACTGATAGCACTAGCAGTCTAATGCAGTTATTAGAGAGAGAGAGAGAGAGAGAGAATACTAATAACGAAACTAAGTTTGTCTGCACCTCGCTAGTGTGAAACCAACGTCTCACTGGCGAGGAAAAAAGGAAGAGATATGTGCTTTTCCATAACTAACAAGCAAAATACATAATAAAACGTAATATTGTGGCAAAGAAATGGTCCTATTGTTTACTATGTTTATTTGCTCGGTCAGTGTCTTTGTGGGCTGTAAGGACCTTTTGAAATAACGGAAATCATCTGGCGAAGTGATATATATAATTGCACACATTTCAACGTTCGTTAACCAATCAGAATCAAGCATTCAACAGCCCCGTAGTATTAAATCAATTCATTAATTTGTGTTAATATTTAACCTTACAGAAAAGTTGAACAGATGACGTAGTGTAGACAGTGCATGCGGTTCTCTTTCGCTACCTGATATTATAATGTTTTATATAAATTTGCTTCTATTAGCCAGTAGTATCAACTAGAAAGGAACACCTTTTTATCTTTTGGCATAATCATAATATGGAACCATGTAGGAAGGTTAACATACAACAAACACCACCACTTCCCTGCTATTCTTAGCAATTGTGGTTTCTCAATTTAAAGTCACAAGGCATAGGTTATGTTTTCACACACATTTCCTGAGGTGACTTTCATTTGAAAACAGCAGCCACAACTGTAAAAGAAGACATGTATGGGACAGGTCAGGTGTCAGTAGCTACCTTCTCCTGTCATCATTAAATTAACATCGACAAATATAGATCACAAGAGAGTTTTAACATGTACTATAAATATATGCAAATAAATCGTATGTGGCTTGGAATTAGCATAATTTCCTCCTCGGAACAGACTTCAAATATTCAGATAGGAATAGAGATTTTTCCTGTCTTCTGATCATATACAGGGGTATTTATATTTTTGGTAAATACATTTATTATATCAGATTCAGAATGTTAAAATAGGTCGCAGCTTGACTTCCGTGGTCTCTGTTTCGGTGTGTTTCTGAGATCCTCGCAGTGCAGGTGGTGGTTGCCTCCACCAGAGAACAGAATAAGTCATTTGTTCCTGTTGCCTCTCCTCTGCTTTCCCAGCGCTGCCTCTTCCTCTCACAGACGCTGTCAGACTCCGTCGACAGAAATGCAGATCTTTAACAAATCAATAGCTCCCCTACAGCCGTTTAATGTTTCCGTCATAGAGATTGTAATGAGATCTCATATTAACTGCTGTAAACCCGAACCTCAACAACCTTAATGAGTAGTTGTGGCACTTTTCACAAACAGGGTGCAAAATAGAATGTGAATCGGTAAAAAAAAAAAAAAAAAAAATCAGTGAAAGGACATACTTAACTTTCAAAAAATGTTAACGGTCAACCTTTTTTTTTCTTTAGCCCTGTTACTGAAATTTGGGACTCGTTTAATTGCTGTATAAAATCTTGATTGATGATATTTGTAATTTTCAACGAGGAAGTATAAAATGAACATCAAAATTAAATTTAAAATACAAATATGTAGAATAAAAAAAATTAAAAGTTCATTATAATTGGTAAAAAAAATTATAATGTTTTATTTAAAAATATTTGTAAAATAATATTTAATACACAAGATTTGGTATGTGTCGAGCGCGAATTATGGGCGTTTAAAATATTTAGAAATGTGTGGAGATGTGTGGTAGCTTATTAGTAACAGCTGAAGATTGCTTTTATAATGCTAGAAAATAATTGACAGCTTTTTAATGATTATAAAGGGTCTGCTATTTGCGCAATTTCTAGGCGATATATAATCAATATTTTATCCAGCAGCCACATACATGCTGCAAAGTTCTGGGAGTGACTTCTGCTAAATTCATGTATTTGAGCGATTATTATTGTCATGTACAGTAATGCCTGATTTTTTTTTTCCCTTTCCCCCCAAAAAGTTGTCTCTCATTTGATTGGGTGGACCAGCTGTCAATCTGAGTGGGCCAGTGCAACCCTGGCTTTGCCACTCGCCACTGCCATACACATTGACCTGCATCCCTCCCAATACGGAATTAATTTTATTTCTACAGGTATTAAAACGCCTTAAATTAGATAAGCCCTGCAGATGCCCTGTGAAACATCTTTCACCTTCGCTGCTCTCAGTTTGAGCTCAGTGTTAAACCTGTGTTATAATGGCTCTTTAATAAGTAAATAGTAACAGCTGAAGTTCAGTCAGGTCAGAAGAAGCTTAATTTAACCCTTGAACTCAGACCATGCCCACAGGGAGGCATTCACTCCCAATCCCAGGTCTAAATCACAAAATCAGTGATTTCCGGACCTTGGGAATGCCACAGACATCTGACGTTCCCCTGAGGAACAAAAAGAGAGAAGGTGACTTTCAGTTTCACTATGTATTGCTGCGCTTAGTCTTTCCAGACCTCATTGCACATTCACTTATTCCACTCACTCAAGGGCAAACATATGTCTTGTATAATAATATTCCCCTGGCAGAACTGTTTCCTGTTCCAGTCCCAGCCTATAAAGCAGTAATCTACTACTACGCGTGTGCTCATAATCACCAAACAACCATTGAAATATTTGGCTTTTAAAGTTGTGATGTAATTGCAGTGGAAACTGAACACAGCCTCTGAAATCACCGCCAAGCTTGTCATTTTGCACTTCACTCAACGAAAACAAAGCTGTGCTGCTAGCCTCTGTGCTAGTTTCTTGGGCAACCGCGTTCCATATTGCAGCGTTAATTATAAATGTGAAACAGATGACGTATATAATAAATGAAATGCATTTCAAATTAGATATGCGGAAGTCGCACTGCATTGAAGGACATCTGTCAGCCGCACACTTTCTTCAAATGAATAAATGTCAGATAAAATTAGCCTGGCTAATATGTTTGTTAGCCCTTTTTTAATATTTCTTAATTGGTTTTTGAGTATGTATTGTCTAGAAATTGCAACAATTTGGGGTATTTCTATTATTTTTGGTATTGCTGCTGTAATTAAATTGTATTATTTAGTCCTGTGGAGTTGGCCAACTTGCTCTTTAGATATCAGTTATTGAAAAGCATGTATTGATTAGCGCATAATTTACATCACATTTTAGCATTCTCAAATGACTACAATATGAGAGAACATCCTGTGTACATATACGAAAAGAATAAATATGATGTATAAAATAAATTAATAAATGAATTCAGCAAGAATACATTAATTAAACTGATCAAAAGTTTTGACATTTATAATATCATAAATAGTAAATACTGTTCTTTTTAAATGTGTTCTAGCTGCTGTAAAATCAGCTTTGCCATCACAGCAATAAATTGTATTTTAAAAATTGGAATGATATTGTAATATAACGTTTTTACTGTATTTTTAAATTAAATAATTGCAGCTTGGCTGAACATAAATGTCCCTGACCCTTTTATGAGACTGTTGCGTCAGTTCATAAGGTCTGTGTTGTGGTTTAGTAGGTGGTGCACAAACTCATTGGATGGGATTGGATCTCTCCCCAATAGTTTCTTGTTCTCTACGTGTTCTGTTATGAAAAAGCATTAAGGCGGTAAATAAATGAAATATAGAATATATGAAAACAAAGAGTTCATATTGAGACACGTCTCTCTCTTTCTCTCTCTTATAGAGGAGTAATGATGAGAACGGGAACTGTTCTGGGAACAGTATGGAGTTCCCCACCACTAATCTGTATGAGCTGGAGAGCAGAGTGTTCACTGATCACTGGTCCATCCCGTACAAGAGAGAGGAATCACTCGGAAAGTGCCTCATCGCCTCCACCTGCCTGGCCAGACTTGGTAAGTTCTTCTGGCTTTTTTACTTGCGTGTCTGGATGTTTGTGTACTCTAGAAAGAAACGACACATCTGAAATCTTGTTTCCTCTCTCTAGGCCTGGCTGATGCAGATGAGAACTGTAAGAGGTTCATTGACCGCTGCATGCCTGAGGCCTTCAAAAAGGTGTGTGTGTTTTTGGATAAGCAGGCATGTGAATGCATAAGCTCTACCAGGTGTTTGTTAGAAATGGTTATAAACGACGAGATGTGATGAGATGAATAATTCAGATGTTAAATGGTGTTGTAGTTGCTGACCTCCAGTGCAGTGCACAAGTGGGGGACAGAGATTCATGAGGGCATCTATAACATGCTGATGCTGCTGGTGGATCTGGTCGCGGAGAGAGTCAAACAGGATCCCATACCCATCGGCCTCATGGGAGTTCTTACTATGGTACACACACCCTTTTGATTTTACATTCTAGTAACAGTGGTTAGCTCGTACTAGGGCTATAACTGGATAATATGACTAAAATAATTGAATATTTTTTGGTGATATATCTCTCTCTCTCTGTTGCCTTTGGCTTGCTCAGTTGGGGATATTAAAATTAATTAACCAATCATTAATACCAGTGATCAGTCCTACCAAACGTGGATGTTTTTTCCACTAAGAAACTAACAGTTATGTTATTTTGATTGATACTGTGAAGCTGCTTTGATACAATCTATATTGTGAAAAAAACTATGTTTAATTACATAGTCTTAAGAAAAATGGTCAGTGTTTCGTAATTTCATATCACCAGTAAATTCACAGCAAATGTATTGTGAATATCGCCCTGCATCAGACTATCTTTTATTCTTTTCCCTGTGTTGTTTTATTGACAGGCTTTTAACCCCGATAACGAGTATCACTTTAAGAATCGGATGAAGGCCTGTCAGAGGAACTGGGGAGAAGTGTTTGGAGAGGACAGCATGTTTGCGGTTTCTCCCAGCTCCAGCTACCAGAAGGTACTGTACATGTTCATGTGTGGGTGTGTACGCGTGCTTTTGGCTTGACGGGCGTTTGATTGTAGGATAATAAATGAAAAATCAGCAAGTTCATGATCTAGAAATTGTATTTTTTTGATGTCAATGACTGTTGTTGTATTTTTGCAAGTAAGGAGCCTGTTAACTGCAAAGAAATAGAGTAATTTAGACCATGAAACCATTTTTTTTGTATTCTCTAAGATAAATTGATATAATTTTCAAAGAAACAAAAAATTTTGCATGAAATTTAACACCTATTCTGTGTTCTGATTTGATCAGGAGCCTCACGGCTGGCTGGTGGACTTAGTTAATCGGGTAAGAGCTTCAGTCACGCACACTGATGGAAGAAATCATATTATATTACTTCACATTAGACATCAGGCAAATCTATTTGGTATTCGATATCTCTGAGCATCTCGTTCTTATGTCTGCAGTTTGGAGAGATGGGAGGCTTCACAGCAATTCAGTGCAAGCTCAACCAGGAAGAATTAGAGATTGGGGTAAGACGTGCACTCTAGACATTTCTAAATGTTCCTGATATAGAATAGTCTTTACATATATTTACAGCAAATGCCCAATGTCAATATTAATGGGACAAATGTTATTCTTCTTATAGTAATTATCCCCGGTAAACTCTTTCTCATTGCACATTGGTGGTGGCTTATGGGTTGCTTGACACAAATGAAATTGCATTGACTGTCAGAGCGCGGATGAAATTTCACGGGTTTCTAGTCTTACATTGACGAGAATGAAGCAATATAATTTATTTAGCTGAAATGTTGTTTCCCGTTATTGTGATTTCTTCTGTAAACACAGATGCAGCTTCTTTCATCAAATGTAAATCTAATCTTTGCCGATGTTCTGTTATTTCCTCAACTGGTTTCTTTACTACAAATACAAAAACTTAATACGTATGTAAATGTGTAAAACACAACATAGAAATAACGGACTAAAACTAAACTGGATTGTAAAGAAACTTTGAAAATATTTTCAAAGTGCCCCCATTATTAGGTTCATAATTTTGTTTTGGACGTCTCCTACAATATGTTTACATGAATTCAAGGTCAAAAACACTTAATTTTCTCATAATATACATTGCAGCATCACCTTTTCTCACAGTGTCTGAAACGAATCAATAAAGGATTCAGTCTTTCTAAGCCCCTCCTTTTGCGAGAGCCTACTCTGCTCTGATTTGTCAGGTGGCCCAGTCTGTTTTGATTGGTCTATCACTTGCAATGCATGTCTGAAACCATTGCCGTATCTGAATTTCAGCTCCGGATAAAGCTTCCTCAACGCTTGATACACATTAATACAAACAGTAACGATGGCGTCAGTTTTACCGTATCGAGCCCCGAATTCTCATCCTTTGGAAGTGCATGCAAAGTGAAAATGGTCTCTTCTCAACTTGCGAACAACACAAACTAAACTCTTCCATGCCTCAGTTAAAACTACAGTGTTTGAGGGTCAAACTAGACTTTGTTCGAAGGAAGCCAATCAAGACCATAGACAGGCATTATGTAAATTTGTTACAAACCTAGGTAGGTGTGTGCAGGAAGTAAGACTGGAATTACTGACGACTCGTTCAGAATCAGGCAGTTCAGAATCGGTTCTTTCTTTTGGCAAATTTATCATAAATGTATCATGATAAATGATTGAAACTTTGCAGACCTTTTACATTCACAAACAGCTATATTACACACTACATGAAAGGTAATATCCCACAAAAAAAGCATAATGGGGCACTTTAAAATTAAAACAAGCTTGAAAATGCAAAATAATAACATTGTACCACATCTTAAATGTAAAAGAGACCGGCTACGAGGTTAGATATCCCAGATATGAGCAGGACTGGTCATCTTCGGGTTGAAAACTCTGTTAGTATAATAATGGAATGACAAAGAAATGAATGGCTAATTCATGTCATCGGATCAATAGAGTGAAGTGTCTGAATGAGAGAGAGAGTTGAACGAGGGCAGATTCTATTATAGCGTGTGTGCTAAAGAGCTCAGGATGTTTCTCACCATCATGCAGAGCATCCTACACACAGCAGACAACGAGAAAGAGACGAGAGCAGGGGGATGAGAGGAGAAAATGTGATGCCACATTCCTATGGGCAGAAAAAAGAGCATTCAGGCCAATTATTAAGATACACACTAACAGAATTGCTCATCAAGCCCTCTGAGGTAATGCAGTTGTCTGAAAAAAACCCAATAATAAGTGAGGTAGTGGGATAATGTCAAAGAATTGTACCGCGCTGCCCTCAAACACAAACTAATAATGTTTCAATAGTCAGGCGGGAGAATAGATCAAACTGATAAACGGTAGTGATAGACAAGATGGTCAACTAGCTGTGATTTGGGTTTGGTTTATTCTGTTTTGTTTAAAAGTTCCCTTCGATGTGTGTGTGTGTGTGTGTATTTTTTTTTTTTATAAATAACCCCTCAAAAAAAGTATCTAATCTGGTCTGAGACAGACAGACAGATAGAAAATCATAATGTTTGACAGATTCCTTATTTTTAGCAGAAGAGGTGTCTGCTCCCCCCTTTAGTGCAAGCGTGTAAATGCTCCCCCTTGTCTTGGAGCTGTGAAGCCGCCTTGTTTTTGGTTCCGCCCGCTTGTCTTTTGAAGGTGGGCATTAGCATGATCTGGGTGCCAGGGCTGAGAGATGGAGCTGGCGACAGGGAAAAGATGCTTTGATTTAGAATTTGCATATTAATAGCCTTAGGAACAGGAACAGGAAGTTTGAGGCGACCGTAGGGAGGGAAACTCTTTTCAGGGGCACATACGATTTGCTGTGGCACGTAAAGGAAACTCCGCTGGTTCATCGCCAGCTTGGTTTTAATCTCAGACATAAAGAGATGTCCTGCTACAGTAACCGTTTAATTCGTAGTGAGGGTAAGAGTCAATTAAAGCAAGAAAACAAGAGGAGGTTGCTGTCTTCTCTCCTCCACTGACTGGGCTGATTCATTCACTCTCTCCTATGGATGAGAAGTCATTAGATGCTGAACAGAGGAGTGATTCATCTGTGCTGACTCTCTGTTGGCAAATAGCTCTAAAGACATATATGCCAGCAGAGAAATGTTGCATAAAAATCCCTGATTTTGTAATTATGCCTCAGGATTTAATCGGGTGCCTCTGAGTAGCCATTAAAAGGATAGTTCACGCAAAAATGAAAACGCCATTGTCCTTCGTTCCAGGACAGTGGCCCTACAGGAGCAGTATTGAAGATCTCTTCTTTAAAGGAATACTTCTCCTAAAAATGGAAATTTTGTCATCATTTGCTCACCCTCATGTCATTCTAAATGTGTAGGCTGAAATTTAAAATAATCTTGTCATGGCTCTTTTCCATACCACAAAAGTTGATCTGCAGAGATTTTTTTTTTTTTTATTTCGTTTTTTTTGCCACTAGTTAAAGTGTCATACAGATTTGGAACAAGATGAAGGTGAATAAATGATGGCTTTTTTTTTTCTTTTTTTTTTTTGGTCAAACTATCCCTTTAAGTGTTTTCTCAGCCCTTGTTGCCATGTCATGTCTCCAGCTTATAGACAAATTTTGATTTTAGCAGGTGAAAAAAAATATGTATTTGATGTTTCATTACTGATTTGTTTTTGTGGTAATATTCAGAGTAAAATATACACGTGTGTGTGTTTCCTCAGTGTGTATCAGCCCTGGTTCAGCCGCTCGGTGTGTGTGCAGAATACCTCAACTCCAGCCTGGTGCAGGTGAGTGTTTCCACAACTGATCTGTTCTCACTTTGTTACACGTATACTACCGTTCAAAAGTTTGGGGTCAATTTGTTTTGTTTTTTTGTTTTTTTAAAGAAATTAATACTTTTCTTCAGAAAGGACGCATGAAATTGATATAAAGTGACAGTAAAGACATTTATAATAATGCAAAATATTTATTTTTTAATGAAATGCTTTTCTCTTGAACTTTCAAACAATCCTGAAAAAAATGAATCACTGTTTGCAGAAAAATATGAAGCAGCATAACTATTGTCAACTGTGATAGTAATCATAAATGTTTCTTGAGCATCAAATAATCATATTCGAGTGATTTCTGAAGGATCATGTGACACTGCAGACTGGAGTAATGATGCTGAAAATTCAGCTTTGATCACAGGAATAAATTACATTTTAAAATATATTCACATAGAAAACAGCTGTTTTACATTGAAATAATATTTAACAATATTACTTGATTTGTTTTGTATTTTTAATCAAAGAAATGCAGCCTTGGTGAGCAGAAGAGACTTCTTTTAAAAACATAAAAAATCTCACCGACCCCAAACTTTTGAATGGTAGTATATCCCTAGAATACTTGATCCTGATTGGTCAGAAGTTCCGTGGTCAAGTCAGTTGATGGTTCATCTAGGTATTTTGTATCCAGTTAGAATAGTTTAAGTTTTTTAATTTAGATAAGCTAATTTTTAATTTTTGTATTTTGTAGCCCATGCTGGACCCAGTCATCCATAAGATGATAACATATGTGCAGAACCTAGAGGAGAAAGACCTGAAAGACAAGGTGAGGAACCTGCATGCTTTGTTCACTTTGGTGTGCAGTAGTGTGAGATTTCACTGCTTTAAAGGGGTCATCGGATGCAAAATTCACTTTAATATGGTGTTTGCACAACCACCATACGATGAAAAAAATCCATTCACACCTTATTTTTAATCTTTAAAAAGCCTAAACACTCAATAATCAAGCCGTTTGGATTTTCTGAGCAATATTTTGCTCAGAATACGTTGTGTCGTCATATAAAGGTGTTGTTTTACACAACCATTGAGGAATTTTAACTAAAGTATGTTACAAACTTTACATGAAGACCCTAAAGAATCAAACCAATTTGTGGAAAATGGGCATCCGATGACCCCTTTCAAGCTGAAATTTTAGCTTTTTGTTTAGTTTAAATATATTTTATGGGTTTACCCCCCACAAAAATGTAGCTAGCCAAAATAGCTAGTAACACGTAACATTGACCTGACCAATGGCGTGAGTTTGGGGCGGGACTATCTGCTTGACTGACCAATGACAGATGGGCAACAAAAGTTGAAAGCAGTAGTTTTGTGAATTATTATTTGAAAAATGTTATGTTGCTTATTCGCACTGGTTTTGCTGTATTCTTCAGGTTGTTTTAAATCTATTAAAATGATCATCCCATTTTAACTTGCTGTAATGGTCGACTTTGACTCCCTCTTGTTGTTTCTCTCTTTTTGTACATGTTTCTCTCTAAAGCGTTTGGTGAGTATTCCAGAGCTCTTGTCAGCTATTAAGCTCCTCTGCATGCGTTTCCAGCGGGAGCTGGTTAACGTCGTGGATGACCTTCGGTTGGACATCCTACTCCGAATGCTAAAGACGCCCCACTTCAGTGCCAAAATGAACTCCCTCAAAGAGGTTCAAATTCCTTTCTACATAGTGCTTAAAGTTCACGCCGGAGTTCTCCCCTCATGTTGACGACTCTGTGCTCTGATAGGTCACCAAACTCATTGAGGAAAGCACAGTATCCAAGACAGTGAAGAACGCCATTGACACAGACCGACTCCTGGATTGGCTTGTAGAAAACTCTGTCCTCTCAATAGCTCTGGAAGGTAAGAAGTTCCCCGATCCAGTTTAACATATTAACAGTTAAGCTCATATCAAACCCATATTGGTCCTGTTAATCTTTGGTTTCATGATGTTTTACCTCACAGGGGAAATAATAAAGAAAACAGGGTTTTTATTGAAGTATTGAGATACAGATTTAGTCAGGGTTATTATCATTATCTAAAACTAAACTCTTCTTACTTGAAATAAAATTAAACGTTTACTGAAATAAAATATTAAAAAAACATTTTTTATTCTATTTTAGCTAGTTGGTGAGGCAACATTCCTCATTTTCTCTTAGTTTGTTGAAGTACTAGAATAACTAAAAATAATAACTAAACAATAATAAACGCAATATAGACTTCTGTAAAAAAAATAAATGCAATATAGATTTTAAACTAATAAAGATTACAAAACAAAAAAGTGAAAACAGAAAATATAAAATCTAAATCTAAATTCAAAATATTAACAAAACTATAATAGTATTTTAATGATGCTAAAATAACCCTGAATTTAGTCAACAATGTAGACATAATTTAGCATTCCAAACTTCCCACATTTATATATTTATGCTTATTTGATATTCAGTTATTTTGTAGGGATGTAGTCACTTATTTGATATGCAACGATGTTAGCCAATCACATGGAGGACATTAACATATGAATATCTTAAGGGTACAGCCTGTTTAAAACGTATCAAAGAAAAGGTGTAAAATACACATCTAATATTGTAATTTCACTGTTTGGTGAAAGAATTCGAGACTAACTTCAAAAGTGATTGCTACAGTATATAATACTACAAAAGCATGGAATACAGTCCCTTAAATACGGCTCTATGATGTGCCTTGTGTATATGGACGCTCACACTTTCACACTAAGCAAATCATCTATGTGTTAAAGTGTTCAGAAGCCAGAATCTCAAACTGTTGCTTTGTGCCTGAAGTCTTTTCACCTCACCCACTCATTTGTGTCATCATCTCTTTATTCAATGGTCTTTATTTAACACTGCCTCATTGTCTTTCTCTCTTTGTTCTGTTTGCATTTCTTATGACACTCTTTTTTTTTCTCCCCTCACTTTCTCTTTTGCTCTTGTTTCACTGTAATGCCTTTATTTGGTTTAACTTTCTCTTTGCATTCTTCCTTTCATTTTCTTTTGTTTACTTTCATTTTTCTATGCCTCTTTGCCAACTTTCTCTTTCACTTGTGCTCTCGCCCCGATTCTCTGTCTCTTTTGTTTATCGTTCTAAATGTCCTCAGTATATGTTCTTTTTTTTGTGGAATGACAGAAACCATCAGTTTTTTTCAACTTGTTTCTTAGTGTATTTTATTTTCAAAAGGATTTTGTTTGTTCCTTTTCAATGTTTCTTTGTGGTCCTTGGGTTGCTGTGTAAAAAAATAAATGATTTAAGTGAAGCTTGATGTACTGACTCTCTCTCTCTCTCTCTCTCTCTCGCTCGCTCGCTCGCTCGCTCGCTCTCTCTCTCGCTCTCTCTCTCGCTCTCTCTCTCTCTCTCTCTATCTATCTCTCTCTCTCTCTCTCTCTCTCTCTCTCTCTCTCTCTCTCTCTCTCTCTCTCTCTCTCTCTCTCTCTCTCTCTCTCTCTATCTCTCTCTATCTATCTCTCTCTCTCTATCTCTCTCTCTATCTCTCTCTCTATCTCTCTCTCTCTCTCTCTCTCTCTATCTCTCTCTCTATCTCTCTCTCTATCTCTCTCTCTATCTCTCTCTCTATCTCTCTCTCTATCTCTCTCTCTCTCTCTCTCTCTCTCTCTCTCTCTCTCTCTCTCTCTCTCTCTCTCTCTCTCTCTCTCTCTCTCTCCAGGAAACATTGACCAAGCCCAGTACTGTGACAGAATAAAGGGAATCATTGAACTGTTGGGCAGTAAGCTTTCATTAGATGAACTCTCCAAAATATGGAAAATACAGGTAAGCTTTTATAGATATTCATCAACTCTGTGCTCCCTCAAAGCTGCATGAACTTCTGACATTGATTCTCAGAAATAGTCTGCACAGAATGCTCTAAAATTTCTTTTTGAATAAGAACTAAATGAATGAAGAGCATTTCAATTGCCGTTCATCTGCTTTCCTATTGATTTTCAGGATGGAAATGAAGCTGTGAACAATCTTGAGATTAATTCATAAAACAAGGACCACATCATTTAGTTTAACTTTATGTACTAAGTGCAGTTACTATAATATAACATGTTTATTTCTTGGAAATGCGCATCTGACAGTAAAGCCTTGTACTTCAGTTGAGATACAACAGTACCACTCAAAGACCTTTTTTTTATAGGGAAAAAATGGACATATTCTACACTTAAATGTACATTTGTTCTTCAATAGTATCTTAATGAACTGACTGAAAGCTTCAGTGATTATAAAATGATTGTTATCTTGATTATTTTATATTGTATAAAAGTGATTTCATAATATTTCAAAATATATTAGGGACTGGAAATGGCTAGAAAGCTTCTATTGGTTATAGTGGTAATTTCATATATTTTTATTTTTAAATAAAAGTGTTTGTTTGCCACCAAGTGTTGACACTCTTAGTCTTGAAACTTTTAGTTTTATAAATGGGGACAATCTTTGAAGGATGAACAAATAATGTTTTTGGTCATCACATTAAAAATAACATGTAAACTGGATCATTTTAAAGGATTAGTTTACTTTTAAAAAAAAACTTTGCTGATAATTTACTCACCTCCATGTCATCCAAGATGTCCATGTCTTTCTTTCTTCAGTCGAAAAGAAATTAAGGTTTTTGATGAAAACATTCCATTTCTCCATATAATGGACTTCAATGGGACCCAAACGGTTCAAGGTCCAAATGACAGTTTCAGTGCAGCTTCAAAGGGCTTTAAACGACACCAGACGATGAATAAGGGTCTTATCTAGCGAAAAGATCGCTCATTTAAAAAATAAATAAAAAAATTTAAGTTTTATAAGCAAAAACGGTCACCTTGCTCTGTCCTGTGATGCGCGTTCGTGACGTCACGTAATACGCAATTACGTTGAAAAGGTCACACTTTTCCTCTGTGTATTCCAGTTCAGAAAGGGCAGGGCAAAAAACTCCATCTCATCTTCTCCTCTAAGTTCAAAATCGTCCGACATCGTTGTTTTACCTTTTAACTTCCTTTTTTTGTAAACGGCGTTTGACTTTGTTTGCACGTTCAACTTGTAAACACTGACTCGCACATAAGTCAAGTGTGACCTTTTCAATGTAATTGCGTATTACGTGACGTCACGAACGCGCATCGCAGAACAGAGCAAGCGAGCATTTGTGCTTATAAAACTTAAACTTTTTTATTTATTTTTTTAAATGAGCGATCTTTTCGCTAGATAAGACCCTTATTCATCGTCTGGTGTCGTTTAAAGCCCTTTGAAGCTGCACTGAAACTGTCATTTGGACCTTGAACCGTTTGGGTCCCATTGAAGTCCATTATATGGAGAAAAATCTTGGAATGTTTTCATCAAAAACCTTAATTTCTTTTCGACTGAAGAAAGAAAGACATAGACATCTTGGATGAAATGGGGGTGAGTAAATTATCAGCAAAAGTTTTTTTTTAAAGTGAACTACTCCTTTAGGAGTTTTGAAGTGCTGGAAAAAATGTGACGCACTTGAAAGCCCTTAAAGTTTTTGAATTTCACTCTCAACAGGTTGTACAAACCCTGAAATGAATAATGTAAACACATTCGACTATTTCTTCCACAATCATGGTTACAATTAGCTTTACTACATTAATTGAATGTTGGTGATTTGTGGACTGAAAAACCTTCTATAGTTGTTCGTTCATGGCACAATGTGAGCGAAAAGTTGAAAGTTGTATCCTATTTTGTGTACAGGCTGGTCAGTCCTCCACTGTGATAGAGAACATCCACACCATCATCGCCGCTGCTGCGGTCAAGTTCAACTTTGACCAGCTCAGCCACCTCTTCGTCCTCATACAGAAGGTCTTGTCCATCTTCCTTTGGACTCTTTCATCTTAAACTGTGATCTTGACTTCACCCTGTGTGTTTTCAGAGCTGGGAGGTGGAGAGTGACCGCGTGAGACAGAAGCTTCTGAGTCTGATTGGACGGATCGGCAGGGAGGCTCGCTCCGAGGCAACCACAGGAAAGGTGTGTGTCGTCAGAATTAAACTGCATGTGTATTTCTGTCCCTCACCTGAAAGTTGAACTTTGAACCTGCCTAGCTGTTGAATAGATGCACTGCATCATATTACATCACATCATACTATTCTTATTTTTATTATATTTTTCTATTATATGAATATTTATGGTACGCTTTTTTGTAATTTTAAAGCTTTGAATAGATTATGGGTGTAGTTATAATGTATATGTATTATTGTATTTTCTTTTACCTATATGGTGGTAAATCAGTGTCTGGTGTATTATAAGGATTATGGTTATAAGCTTGTAAATGAGCGCAGGTGTATGATTGGAAACGCATGGCACTGATGAAGGGTTAAACTCGAAAACATTTTTTGCACCTTGCACTTTTTTCACTTTCACATGCCACTTGAATGTGGTCTGGTTAAACCTGGTTTAAGTTATTTTTTACAATAGATTTTAATATTCTACTTACCATTAAATATGCTACCACCTACACTACAGTTCAAAAGCTGTAAGTCAGTCTGATTTTTTTTTTAAAGAAATTAATACTTTTATAAATACTGTTACAAAAATTCTGTAAAAAATCAAATAAATGCTGTTTTTTTTTTTTTTTTACTTTTAATCAAAAAATTCAGAAAAAATGTATCATGGTTTCCTCACAAAAATTAAGCAGCACAACTGTTTTCAACATTGGTAATAATAAGAAATGTGTCTTGAGCATCAAATCAGCATATTAGAATGATTTCTGTCGGATCATGTGACACTGAAGACTGAGGAATGATGAAATTTCAGCTTTGGAATCACATGAATAAATGACATTTTACATTTTGCATTCAAATAGTGAAGTCATTTTAAATAATAATATTATTTCACAATATCACAGAATTTTTTATCAAATAATTGCAGCCTTGGTGAACATAAGTGACTTCGGAGCGGGACAAAAAATGAACAGTATGTGTGTTTTTTGTGGTTTGTGTGTCAGGTGTTGGAGGTATTGTGGGAGTTGGCGCATCTCCCCACCTTACCTACCAGTCTAGTGCAGCAGGCCCTGGAAGAACACCTGACCATCCTCAGCGACGCATACGCCGTCAAAGAAACCATCAAGAGGAACTACATCATCAAATGCATCGAGGACATCAAGAAGGTGAGCTGATACCATCATTCTCAAAATTACAATAATGGCCTAGACTCTTAAGTCTGTTGAACACTTCAACTTCAGTGTTTCAGTTAATCAACTAATAGGAATCTGATTTTTTTTTTTTTCTTCTTTTTCATGATGTGACTCTTCTACATTATTATGATTTTGTTCTGTCATTATGGAAAGTCACTGTCTGGCTTGCTTCTGGTGGTCTGAATTGGAGTGAGAGTCTCTCACTCTCACACAAATCGTTTGTACTCCTCCATCTGCTTTGTGCTCCTTTCTGAAAATCCATATTCGGAAGGTTACGGACCGTACACACAAAACAAACACACAGAAACGCAATGACACACATTTTTAAGCTTCCTGGCTTCTCTTGCAGGCTAGAATCTGTGCAGTGGGCTATTTTAAGAGCTGATCCTTGGAGTATAAAGGTGTTATTCTGTCTCTAGTGCTAGATATATATTTTTGGCACTCTAGTTTCAGCTTGCCTCATCTCACCCCAAACACACACACACACACACACACACACACACACTTTGCTCAGTCTTTGCGCTTCAGCCTCTGGTGTGATTTGGGTGCAGCATCTGCCGCATAAACTCTTTAGTGGCACTCACTGAATACAACTGAAGTTTATCTCTTTAGATGCAAATACAGGAGGATTCAAAGTCTCCCAGCGAGTCACAGGTCTCTTTTCTTACTGGCTCCTGGGGCAAGAAGAAACCAAGCTCATTGGCTAAAGTAAGATAAGACCCACCGCTTTAGTTTAACACTGACCAATCATAACTCAGCCTGAATCTCACATGAACAGAATTTGATTTGCAAACTGATGATTGCCACTTGATTCACGTGGAAGTACTGTAAAGATGTGTGTGATTTAGAAAGGGCACCTGTAGGGGTTTGATCTTCAAATCCAAATATTAAACAATGACTTGTTGACCATTGGCTTTAATCTGTTTTTGGACCATTTGAAACGTTTGGAAATCAGTGACCAAAGCCTGGGGTAATAGAGGGGTCAATGACGTGGTTCTAATATATTTGTTCTATTTATTCATTTAATAATAAATAAAAGATTCACATTTGAATGACTTGAATATGCCTCTTTCTTAATTAAAATTAGTTTGATATTGTTGGGGGGCATAAAGTCAAAACATTTCTGGAGTTACAATTGTCCTGATATGTCCTTAAGCATAAGGCCTCATTAAAAGAAGAAAAACACAGGGAAAAAAACAACAGAAAACAGAAATTGGTGTCATAGAGAGGACCCCTGCAAAACCTCATTATTCCATGTCAATAATTCTCTTAAAATATCAGATAATTTGACCATTTTATGACAAGATGAAATTAGTTCAGGTTTTAAAATGTCATGTGGTATGACTTAATGAATTAATAGTTACTGAAATTTGTAAAAAAAAATAAAAAAAAAAATAAAAAATGATAATAATAATCTTTTTGAAACATACCTGAATATTATTTGGGGATGTTCTATATTGTGCCAGATTTTGATTCTTTTTTTTTTACTTAAAAAAAAAACGATTTATTGTATTTCTTATTCATTTGTTATGACGGGTCAAATTGACCCGAGGAGAAGATTTTCAAAAAAAACTTTATTTTATTTATTTATTTGACTGTTTACACCACATGACATTTAAGAGTCATTATATTGAAATGATATACAAGCTGTATTAAACCATATGAAAGTACACACTTGTGCGTCATTGACCCAGATGGAGATTGCTGTATTCAATGAATTCACCGTGTGTGTTATGGTCGACGTCGTTGTGTTTAATATCGGTGTGTTTGTGCTTGTATTGTAGTCATCTCAGCAGACTAACCCTCAGACAGTGTGGGTGGTTCCAGCCTTGCGGCAACTTCACGAGATTACCCGGTCTTTTATCAAACAGACCTACCAGAAACAAGACAAGGTAAGTGCAGACAGCATCCGGAAGGACCATCATCAGGCCTGTTTGTTTTGTTTTTTTTTTTGTTTTTTTTACTCATGCTCCCACGTAAGCTATAAACTTTTCTTTTTTTCTTTTTTTTTTTTGCTTCTTCTCAGAGTATAATCCAAGACCTGAAGAAGAACTTTGAGATAGTGAAGCTGATCACAGGCTCTCTGGTGTCATGTCATCGCTTGGCCGTGTCCGTCGCTGGATCCAATGGTCTTTCTGGGTCCACACTGGTTGATGGGCGGTACACCTATCAGGAGGTACGCTGTCACATGTCCATTTTCTTTTAGTCACATAGAGAACTTGATGTTTATATTACATCAAGTATAGAATTCGCCAATAATGATTACTAAGGCGATTCAAGAATCAGATTGCCAATTAATATGATAAAGTGCAATTTAGGATTGTATTATTTTAAAGAAAAAGTACAATGAACCGTAACATTTTTGGTACGATACCATTCAAAAGTATTTGTTTTTTGTTTTTAAAAGAAATTAATACATTTATTCAGCAAGGATGCATTAAAATGATCAAAATAGTGATTTATGACAAATGATTTTTCAAAGAATCGTGAAAAAATGTATCATGGTTTCCACAAGAATATTAAGCAGCACAACTGTTGTCAACAAAAATAATAATTATAAATGTTTCTTGAGCACCAAAGGGGCATATTAGAATGATGTATGTAATAGATAAAATAATTGTACAAAATAGATATATAAAAGTTCTATATAAGGAATACAGTGTATAGAGTAATTTCTCTGGTTCACAGATTAGTCATATTGTTGTTTGACTGAAAAATTAGCACAGGACAAAAATGTATTTGTAGACTACAGAGGTGACTCATGTTATGCCTCACATTTAAAAATAATCCAGAAGAGAAGTGGGGTTTTGACCTCCTGATGTTATCATTTATTTATTTTTCACTTTATTCCAGTATTTGGAGGCTCACTTGAAGTTCCTCGCGTTCTTCCTGCAAGAGGCCAGTCTGTACCTGGTCTGGAATAGAGCCAAAGAGATCTGGGAATGCTTGGTGTCCGGCATGGATGTGTGCGAGCTGGATCGAGAGGTGTGGTGTTGGTCTTTTGTTTTGTTTGGTTGTGTTTTGTTTGTTTTTGTGTTTGGTTTGGTTTTGGCCTTTTTAATAAAAAAAAAGTAATCATGCCATTTATACAACTCTGTATGTGGGTGCTTGAAAAGAAAAGCGCCAAGAGCCACATATGCTTGGGTTGAAGGCTAAATGCCATTGTTTTTAGTAACTTAGGCCCTGTTTATACCTGGTATTAAGATGCGTTTTGGTCGATTGGATCACAAGTAGATGAGAGAGACACATTCACGTTTCCACCTGGTGTTTTAATATATCTCTTCAGTCCACTTTCAACCACTTCTGTCCTGATTTCTTCGAGGGGATGGCTATGGGAGGGCAACTTTTTTTTTTTCCAGGTCTTTCGATCTAATGCCGAAATTAGCTTGCGCAACTTACAAATGAACGTAACCAGAGACGATGGAAAAACACAGAGAGCAGCAGCTTTCATTTCTGCTCTGATAGCCACAAGACTATGTATGCGTGTGTTAGAAATCAGGAATGGTGAGAGGACATTGTGCTCGGTGGTTTTTCATCTTCAAACCAAACTTAGGTCTCCAGCCGACAAAGTTTAAATCCCGTCTGCCTAGCGCACTTAATGTTTACAGTAGGCGGTCTCTTTGTTCGACTTCGATTTCATTTTCGTCTACCTCTGGAAGTGGTCGAAAGTGGACTAGCTCAAAAGGTTTTAGACCCCTTTACACCTGTATTTAGCGTCGTCCACTTGTGATCCGATCGACCAAATCGCATCTTAATGCCAGGTGTAAACAGGGCCTAATTTATGCTAACATTCAAGTGTATTTAATGGCTTTTCAGTTATGTAATGTAGAAATTGCTGTTGCATTTTAACAAGCTAAGCAGTAGTTTTGATGATGTTGGTCTCCCTGCTGTAGATGTGTTTTGAATGGTTCACTAAGGGACAGCATGATCTAGAGAGTGATGTTCAACAGCAGCTTTTTAAAGAGAAGATCCTCAAGTTGGAGCCTTATGAGATCACTATGAATGGTAAGAGTTCACTCCCCACTTCCACTGAAAACCACAGTAATTCAACATTAAGCAAGAATAGCATCTTGAGGTATTGCATCCTGTACATCTGCGAGAAACCACTGTGGTTACTGTGCTAAATCTGCCCTTGCAGAAAAATGACCTCATTAGCACCATGTGGTGGAGTGGCATGAAGTTGGTGCTAGGAGTATGTGAGTTTTCTGAGGCTTTCATCAATGTCTTACAGGGTTTAACCTCTTCAAGACCTTCTTTGAGAATGTGAACCTCAGTGACCACCGTCTCAAACGCCAAGGAACACAACTGGTACGAGATTCCCTGCTTGTTCTCAGTCAAATTGATGGGAAAATCCAGCATTAATGTCTAGACGGGCAAAACCGAACAAAATATAAATATGATTAATTCTCTCAGTGTGTGGAGCGATTGGATCTGGCTGGGATGGACTTCATCTGGAGAATCGCAATGGAATCTCCAGACGAGGACATCGCAAATGAAGCCATACAGCTCATCATTACCTACAGCTACATAAACCTTAACCCCAAAATGAAGAAGGTCAGCAGTCAAACCCTGATTTTTCATTAATCATGCCATTCCAGTAGACATAACTTCTCCATAATTCTCTGTTAATAAACCTTTTCTTTGTGTATTTTTTACAGGACTCAGTATCTCTACATAAGAAATTCATTGCTGACTGCTACAAGAGATTGGAAGTGAGTGTTACAGTGTGAAATGACACCCCCCCCCCCCTTGTGTCTTGTGATGATATTTGTGATAAAACTCATCTTTATATCACACACAGGCTGCTAGCTCTGCGCTAGGCGGCCCGACCCTCACACATGCTGTTACACGGGCAACCAAGATGCTGACAGCCACCGCTATGCCAACGGTCGCCACATCAGTGCAATCTCCATCTAGGTATGACTGAGGACTAGTTTTTAGGCTAGTTGAGCAGCTTTTAGATCAGTTGATGAGATCCAGCTAATGTTGTTGGTTGCATTTTCATTGTCTTAAATTAACGAATGCACTTTTGCACTACTTGTATAAATTTAAGAGTCCAAAGCGATTTTGATTAGGAATAAATTAGGAAAAAAACACAAGCAGAATAGTACCAAAGCTGGAGCAGAGGGATTTAATCGTACGATAATTAACTAATAGCAGTATTGTAGTACTTAGAATATAAGAATTATAGTAATAAACAAATATATTTAAAGACACATTATTGTAGAATAATTGTAAGGGAGGAAAAGGGGGAGCGTTTGAGTATGTTCAGGTGAAGAAACTTTTCTTTTCTTTTTTTGATCACTAATAGCAGTAAGTCCAGTAGAATAACACACATCCTTGCGGTTTGGTTTGTGTTTGAACAATTAATTTCCCACATTTACCTTGTCATTAAGTCGCATCAGACTTGGTGCAACATTAAAGTCTTAACTGATCTGTAGGTTGTTCTGACATCATTTGATATCAAGATTGACATTAAAATTGAACCCATTGAAAATCATAATCATCTGTCCTCAGGTCCAGTAAACTGGTGATCATTGAGAGACTTTTGTTATTGGCAGAGCGCTATGTTATCACAATAGAGGTGAGTTCTGACACACACACACACACACACACACACACACACACTGGGACATATACATTCATGTTACACACTACTAAACATTATTAGCTCAAGTTCATCTTGTATTGAACCTCCTTGTGTAATATTATGCCTATGCTTTAATATTCGTCTTAAATGACTTAAAGTTTATCTCTGTTTGAAAGGCCCAGTCAGTCTCTGCAAAGAAACCAGTAAGCTGTAAAAACCAGGCGTAACAGCGTCATTGAATGACAGACTTTGCTTATTAATTGTCTTAATGTGTTATAGTTGTCAGACTTGCAGCTGTAGAACGATGCTTGACTGCAATATTCACCATCTCCCCGTTTCTCCAGCTGTTCGATTCCGTACCAAAATCTGGCATACAGTCTGTCACATCATTTAGCACATTCAGGAATAATCATGCCAAGACACAGCGATCTGATATGGTGTTGATTTCTGTGTGTGTTCAGAAAGAGAGGCAGATATTTTGACACCCGTTCAGTCTAACAGATACTAATTGGTCGGTTATTGACTGACATTTGGCGCAGGAAGTGCTTTTGGACTGTAGCACTTTTGTCTAATATGTGAATTTGAGTAAATCTTGTAATATGAAGCTCAGTAACGTATTTCGGGCTTTCATTACCTCATTCATTGAAATGCTTATTCAATGAAAACTGATTTGAAGTGGCAGGTTTATTGCTGTAAGATATATGCATGAGCACTATAACGTCATCTAATGTTACATTTACCTCAGCAAAGTAGTCTTAAGAATAAGATATTTTATATATTATATTAAAATATGCATTATATTTTATGTATGTCTTAATTATTTAATATACACTACCGTTGAAATGTTTGTGATACATTTTTTGGTTGCATTTATTTGTTAAAAAAAACAGTAATTTTGAGAATTATCATTACTTTTTTTTAAATTATTTTAATATATTTCAGATGTAATTTATTCCTGTGATGTCAAAGCTGAATTTTCATCATCGTTACTCCAGTCTTCAGTGTCACATGATTTTTCAGATTTGGTGTTTAAGAAACATTTGTTTTTAATGTGTTGAAAACAGTTGTACTGCTTAATTACTTGAAATATCTCTATTTGAAATAGAAGATTATACATTTCTTTGTCACTTTTGGCAGCCAACATTTTAAATTATTGCACATCCTCACTGGTTTGATTTGGAAAATGTGTTTCCGGGTCAAAGCGACTCATAATGAACCGCTGGATCTGTTTCAGGACCTGTATTCTGTTCCTCGAACGATTCTACCTCATGGAGCGTCTTTCCACGGCCATCCTGTTACACTTCACATCACTTACGAATCTACCAAAGACACATTCACCTTGGAGGTAACGGAACAAGCACACACTCCCTGGAGACAAAACCCCAACCCAAAACACTTATGACAGATTGTAAGCAGGGTTGACATAAATGCTAGACAAACATTCTCCCTATTTGGAGAATAGAGGAACACTGATAGATAGCAGGTGGACTTTCAGCATGAGATACTGAATGTGATATTCACAAACACAAAGGTCTGTTGTGTGACCTGTTGTGTGTTGTGTGCTTTGTAGGCTCAACTGACTGACATTTGGTTTGCCTTATTTGAAAGGATGAATCAAAATGGCCCTGATGTGTTTGTGTACATGTGAATGTGTGCAGGCCCACAGCAACGAGACTATCGGCAGCATCAGGTGGAAGATAGCGGAGCAGCTCAGCTGTCCGGTGGACAATGTGCAGATATTTGCCAATGACAGCATGGTGAGTCAAACACTAACTGTGATCCGTCTTTGATCTTTGAAACTTTGCAGACCTTTTACATCGCAAACAAGATATATAGCACACTACATGAAAGGTAATATCCAAAAAATCAAAATAGGGGCACTTTAAATTTTGAATTAACTATTGAATTATTTTCAGTTGTAGAAATATGGTTTAATATTTGGTTTAAGTTTTAATCAACAATAACACTATTGGCCAAAAAATTGTCATTTTGAAATGATCAACATCCAACGAAGGGCCTGTTTACACCTGGTCACTTCATGTGTTTTTACTGATCAGGTATCTATCTGATTTGTTAAAACTGTTCTATTTGACACTTGGCCACATAAATGTGTCTCCGCAAAACGAATATAAATTCGATCTTATATTTTAAACGGAGTTCACGTCAACGAAAGCAAAAGATATGAGCTGCATTTTATTTATCATCAGCTAATTTCAAGATCAAAGACTGCAATAGGAGAGAGAGCCCCATCAGCACTGGTAAGATCATTTAGTCTCACTACTTTTAATGAAGATGATTGTGTGTTGAGTGTCCGTGACACTTTCAGTTTCATTTTCAGCAGTGTGATATCGGCTTGCTGAAGAGATACTCAGCTACTCGTCTGCCGCGATGAGTGTTGCAGTAGCGCTGTCGTATCTGGCTATAACATGTTATATAGCCTATAACACACTCACCCGTTTATTTAGTTTTTTACATATGTGGTTTCAACAACCAAATGCATTTACACTTGTCCAGTTTCGTCTGGAATGCGTCTCAGACCACCTCCTGAAGTGGTTTGAGCGATCGGATCGAAATCCGTCTCAAAAGTGTTTCAAAGGGCATTTACACCTGGTCTTTTCATGATCGGATTGCTATCTGATCTGAGAAAACTCATGAAGTGACTCGGTGTAAACTATTTTTTTTATTTCAAATATTTCATTATGTGACAACACTTTACAATAAGGTTCCATTTGTTATCATTAAGTAACTACATTAGGTAACATGAAGGCAAATCAAAAGTTATTTAATGGCCCTGAGCATTCAAATTCGGCACATAATTCTCTGTTATAAACCACAAATATCAGAACAAACAATGCTGATGTGTAAACCAGGAGAAACATTATGCCATGAAAGTTGTAGAAGGCATTTCAGTCCACAAATCACCAACATTTACCAGGGATTTAATGTTTTAACGCTAACTGTAACTGTGGTATTGTGGCGGAAATGGTCGAATGTTTTTACATTATTTCATTATTCATACAACCTTTTGAGGGTGAAATTCAAGCACTTAAAAGCTCTAAATATTATCCAATTTTAAAGTTATATTTAATGAGATGGAAAAACAATATTTGTTTTTTTCCCATATAAAAATGTACATGTTACCATGTTACATGAACTTTTTTGCTCACCAGCCACTGTGGCTAGTGGTTTTACAAAGTTACTAACCACTCAGCATTTTCACTGGCCACAATTTTGACATTGATACCATGAGGAAAACTGCCATATACATATCTCATAAATTGACATACAGGTATATTAGGCTGCTGTCACTTTAAGACCTGATGCACAGAGCCATTGCAAACACATGCATTAAACCATAACTGACTGTGTTTACATGAATACTCGCCAGTTATTTGACTGTTTAAACGCAATAAGCAGTGGGAAGAAAACTCAAATTAGTTGTGAGAGGCAGCGGTATGTGTACGCACTTTGGGTTTCAGCACAAAATCTGCAGGAATGAGTAAAATGGTGCGCAATTCCACTCCAAAATGCAAGCCCTTTAACGGCAACAATATTTATCCGGAGCAAATGAAGGGAGTGAGTGAGGGGAGGCGGGTTTGTGCGTCAACTCTCAGTCGGAGAGATGAGAGAGCTGGTATCGTGTCTATTCTGCGGAAAATGAGTATTGGGAGCTTTTTAGATATTTCAGTATATTCGTGTCTAATGAAAGTTTATAGCAAACAGGCGCTTTGTACAAACTCCATTTGTGTGCAGCAAGAACTCATACTAAGTCGTCTGGTTAAATGTGCATTGCAGCTGACGATGAATCGTGACCAGAAGCTGTTGAATCAGCTGGGTTTCTCTGATGAGCAGAGTCTGACGGTGAAGAGCTCAGGAACGGGCACGCCGTCAGGCAGTTCAGCGGACAGCTCTGCCTCGGCCAGCTCCAGCAGCAGCGGGGTCTTCAACTCGGCTTACGCTCTGGAGCAGGTACATACACACACTCATCTGACTTATCAAAGTTTGCTGCTACTTATTGGATCAAGTATACTTTAATTTTAGGTGTTCTTGCTAAATAAAAGTATTAATATCTTTCTTTCGTGTGTGTGATTGCAGGAGAAGTCTCTTCCTGGTGTGGTCATGGCATTGGTGTGTAATGTCTTTGAGATGCTTTATCAGCTTGCTAACTTGGAGGAACCCAGGTAAACAACCTACGGCAATTGATAGTTCTCCTATTATTTATTTGAAGGGATAGTTGACCCAAAAATATTAAATCTGACATTATTTGCTCACCCTCATGTTGTTCCAAACCGGTATGCTGTTTTTTCTTTATTCTTTTAATGATTGATTTTGCTTCACTGGGGAACCCTTTCACTTCGCTGGCTTATCTTGTATTTTGGGATTTTTAGTTGACTTGTAATGACTTTGCGGGCATCTTGTTCCTATCCAGAATAACTTTGCGTGTGAGGAAGTTGCTGCTGCTTATCCCGACTGACCCAGAGGTGCAGGACGCCCTTGATAACTTTGTGCCAAAAGAGTCCAGCGTCTGGAGTCACCAGGTACCTGAATGCCTCCTTGACTGAATACAATTTCCAGATTTGTTTTTCCATATAGTCAAAATTGTACTGAATTTTGTGTTTCACATGTTCTTAAAAGTATATTGATCTAATGACTTATCCTTAAATGTTTTATTAAACAAAAAAAATTGCAGACAAATTTTGGGGTCGGTATGATTTAAAAAAAAAAAAAAAAAATGAAAGAAGTCTCTTCTGCTCATCAAGGCTGCAGTTATTTGACCAAAAATACAGTAAAAACTGTAATATTGTGAAATATTTTTACAAATTAAAATAACTGTTTTCTGTTTTAATATCTCTTAAATGCAATTTATTCCTGTGATGGTAAAGCTGAGTTTTCAGCATCGTTACTCCAGTCTTTAGTGTCAAGAAACATTTGTAATGCTGCTTAATGGTTTTGTGTTCAACCGTAATACATTTTTTTTTCCACAATACTTTGATGAATAGAAAGTTCAAAAGAACTAGTATTTGATTAAAATATACATCTTTTGTAACATTATAAATATTTTTACTGTCACTTTTGACAGTATTTCAATCACTTTTGATTAGTTTAATGTGCCCTTACTGATAATCATTTTCTTTAAAAAAAAAAAAAAAATCATATTGACCTCAAACTTTGGTACTGTGTAGTTTTCTTTAACATTTTGTGCTCAGTGCATAACATGATTAAAATTATGGACATTATTTAATAGTTTTGAGGAGTTTACTATTATTATGTATGTAGAAATGTGTAATAGTAAAGAATGAGTTGGTGTATCTGGTAGTTTAGGGGAAATAGAGTCAGATGTGATCCCTGGCTGGATGACTCAGCATTTTTTAAGAGCCGTGTTTTGTTTTTAGAAGGATGCACACAGAAGACAGTGCCCTCTAGCAGACAGTAAATACCTTTTCTCTATCTCTGTCTCATCAGAAAACTCTGTTTACACTGGGGTCTGGTTCTCAGGCCTCGAAGTCTCCATCTCTGTCCAGTAAACAGCAGCACCAGCAGAGTGCAGCATCTATCCTGGAGTCTCTGTTTCGGTCTTCTGCCCCGGGCATGTCTACATTCAGAGTGCTCTATAACCTGGAGGTTTGTCGTTCATTTCTCATGTTGAAGTTATAATATTCCATTTTCATGCAGAGACAATATATAAGCCAGTCATGGGCTAAAACTGTAAATAATGTCTCTGTGGCACTTCCAAAACATTGCTCTGTTTTTCTGTTTGTTTGAATAGTCCAACATGGAGCATGATTTCCTGTTTGACTGAACCGTTCAGTCATTCCTCTGTTTTTACACGCATTATTGTGTTGATTTGCATGTGTCAAGTGCAATCATCCAACCTTGTTACGAAAGTTATTATTCGAAGAAATTATCAAACAAAAATGTTTACGTTTATCAACCATTAAAAAACATTTTTTTGTGCATATATACAATTTTGTATGTATACCCTGCTGTTCAAAAGTTTGTTTTGAAAAAAAAAAAAAGATTTATAATCTTATAAGACATTTCTATTTCAAATAAATGCTGCTCTATCACAGAAATATTAAGCAGCATAACTTATCGAACATTTATAATAATAATAATAATAAGAAACCGTTTTCAACATTGATAATAAGAAACGTTTCATCATATTAGATTGATTTCTGAAGGATCATGTGAAGACACACTGAAGACAATATTCAGCTTTGTCATCACAGGAACAAAATTACATTATACAATATGTTCCAATAGAACACAGTAAGATTGTGAAATACTATTAAAATATAAAATATGTTTTTACTATATTTTTAAACATAAAATACAGCATTGGTGAGCATAAAACACTTAAAAAAAAAAAGTTTAAAAAATCTCACCGACCCCAAACTTTTGAATGGTTGTGTGTGTGTGTGTGTGTGTGTGTGTGTGTGTGTGTATATATATATATATAAAACATCTTTTTTTACAAGCCATTTAGAAAATTGGTTAAAAAAAAATGTATTCACTACCACAAGAGGTAAAAAAAAACCACTTTCTCACTCACCTCCATCTCTTCTCTTAGGTGTTGAGCTCCAAGCTGATGCCCACATCTGATGATGAAATGGCAAAGACCAGTGTCAAATCTTTCTGTGAGAACTTCCTCAAAGCGGGAGGTCTCAGGTAGTCGTCTACTTTTTACCCACATTTCCTCTGCATGTTGATAATTATGCAGTCTTAATATGTCTGTATATTTTAGTCATGAATTATCTCAGCGGTGCATTGTCTCTCTCTCTGTCTCAGTCTTGTGGTGAACGTCATGCAGAGAGACTCCATCCCGTCTGAGGTGGACTACGAGACCAGACAGGGAGTCTACTCCATCTGCCTGCAGCTGGCCAGGTGCGGCCTCATTTATCAGTCTGGCTGTCTTCTCTTTTCTATTTCGCGATTTTGTTTGTACTTTTTCTCTCTATTGGGAAACACCACTCCAGGTGATAGGCCACATAATAATATAAGCGCTTGTATTTCTTTTTTTCAGGTCATATTTGTCGGATGTTTAAGAAAATCTTATAGACTTCCATTATTTTATTTATTTATTTGGTAACACTTTACAATAAGGTTCATTAGTTGACATTACTTAATGTATTAAGACATTTGTTAATGTTAGTTAATGAAAATACAGCTGATCATTGTTTGTTCATGTTAGTTCACAGTGCATTAAATAATGTTAACAAATTCAACCTTTGATTTTAATAACATATTAGTAAATGTTGAAATTAATATTAACTAAGATTAATAAATGCTGAAGAAGTATTGTTCATTCTTAGTTCATGTTAACTAAGGTAGTTAACTAATGTTAACTAATGAACCTTATTTTAAAGTGTGACCATTTATTTGTTTGCAATATTTCTGGGGTTGATAGGAAAATATTAAAAAGGATATAAAATCAGTTGTGATTTCAAATGCATAAAATTGGAAGTATTCTCAGTTTCCTATTTCCATCTTGAGCTGCCCCCTAATAGTCGACTAAACAACAGAACAACAACAGCAAACTCGTTGACAAGCACTTGTTGTGAGGGGGTTAAGAGATACCTGAAACTCATTTAAACAAGTGCACAGACATGTTTAGTGCTTATGAAGAGAAGTAGCACATACCCCTGACAAGTATGAAACGTTCTAGTGTGCATGTGTCAGTTACCTTTGTTCACGCATGCTATGAAATGGAGAGAACTTTAAAAGGCTAAAGATTTGGCTTTAGCGTTTAAGAAAGAACTTGTCTCCCCCTGTAGGTTTCTGCTGGTAGGGCAGGCTATGCCTAGTATCCTCGACGAGGAGTTGAGCAAGGATGGTCTGGACACTCTGTCATCTCGGCCGTTCCGTAACGCCGGGCGGCAGAGCGGGCGGCAGCTCTCCGTCTGTGGGACTCCGGAAAAATCCTCCTACAGGCAGGTGTCCATGTCTGACCGATCCTCCATCAGAGTAGAAGAAATCATCCCAGCCGCCCGTGTCGCGATACAGGTGCGTTACTGCACCCAGTGCTCTCTTAGTTTTCTAAATGTTTTTTTTTTTTTTTCTGCACCCTATATGACTTGTCTGGTTTGTTGTTTCAGACAATGGAGGTGGGGGACTTCACATCCACTGTGGCGTGTTTCATGAGACTCACTTGGGCGGCAGCCGCAGGCCGTTTGGACCTAGTTGGCAACAGCCAGCCAATCAGAGAGACGACCAACTCGCTTCTCCCGCTGGGCGTGCGCAGCAGGGTTAGCAGTACAGGTAAGACTCTGATCGGTACTATATTATTTGTTGTATGTTTTTGAAAGAACTTTCTTCTCCTGTGCTCACCGAGGCTGCATTTATTTGATCAAACATACAGTAAAACAGTAATATTATGAAATATTATTACAATTTAAGATAACTGTGTTCTATTTTAATATATTTTAAAATGTATTATTTTATCGGTGCTCAGTCATTCTTGTTATTATCAATGTTGAAAATAGTTTTTGCTTGTTCTTTTTTATCAGGATTCTCTGATGTATAGAAAGTTCAAAAGAACAGCATTCATTTGAAATGTATCACTTTTAATCAATGTCCTTGCTGAATAAAAGTATCAATTTATTTAAAAAGAAGATTTTACGTACCCCAAACTTTTGAATACTAGTGTATCATGGTTTCCACAAAATATTAAGCAGCAGCATTTTTTTTGGTTTTTTATATTGATAATAATAAATGTTTCTTGAGCAGCAAATCGGCATATTAGAATGATTTCTGAAGGATCATGTGACACTGAAAACTGGATGTATGATGCATGAAATGTATGATGCATAATGATAATGATGCAGAAAATTCTACTTTGCATCACAGGAATAAATTAAAATTTTAAATATAATAAAATCCAAAACATTTCTTATGAATTGAAATATTATTTGTTATAATATTTGATCAAATAAATGCAGCCTTGTTGAGCATAAGAGACGTCTTTCAAAAACGATAATTATTCCAAACTTTTGACCGGCTGTGCGTACGTCTGTCTTTGCATCTCTCATGTTCTTGCGTGTGTGTGACTGTGTGTGTCTGTGTGTGTGTTGCAGGAAGTAACTGCAGCTCCGGCAGCGAGGGAGAGATCACCACATTGCAAGCTGGGATATGCGTCAAACAGCTGTGTGTGTCCATCAAAGACACTATTATCGCACGAGAAGCGCTCTCTTTACTTGTCACATGCCTTCAGCTACGCTCCCAACAGCTATGTAAGAACACAAATCACACTCATATGCTAAAGAAAATTCAGCAAAAATTAAACAAAAATGTATTTTTTGTTCTAGCTTCATTTTACTCTCTGCTTTCTGTGAATGATTTCATCATTGATATTCTGCTGGGCTCGTCCAGTGGAGAGGTCAGTGCCTGCGTTGTAGTCCGGACTAAATCAAACTTGTCTTATTAGGTATGACTTCTGAGTCCAGGTGTCTAAGGTCTTTCTCTTTCACAGATCCGACGTGTGGCGTGCGATCAGCTGTACACTCTCAGTCAGTCAGACACCTCTGCGTACCCTGATCTCCAGAAGCCCAACCTCTTCCTGCTGAAGGTGGTTCTGACAGCCCAACTTCCTCTCTGGTCCCCTACCAGCATCATGAGGGGTGTTAACCAAAGGTCAGACACACCAAACACACATGATTTCTGCAGTTTAACCATTCTGACAAACGAGACCTAGACAAAATTGCTGAAATGAAATAATCAAGCACGGGCTGTTACTGTAACAGGCACACAAATAAAGAAGATATTGTGTAAAGCTGTGAAATGATGAGTATCTACTGAGCTAAAACGATGATCATGTTTTTAGGTTGCTTTCACAATGCACCGAGTATTTTGACCTGAGGTGCCAACTACTGGATGACCTGACCAGTGAGTTTCTTCATTATTTTGAATAGACATGTAATGTAAATGCCAATGGACAAATGGACAAAGACACGGATTCCATTTTCTAGTGTTGTGTTGCCTGCATTTATTTTTGTCTGCATAGTCTCACACCATGTTACCCAAATTATTGTTAGAAGTTGCAGGCAAATATTTATTTTCTGTTTCATCTATGGGAAGTGTAATTTTATCAACAGCTTATTTGACATTTGTCCCCAAACTAGCTAGTCACTACTGAACGATCGCTTGATTTGGGCTTAATGTGCAACCCTGTTACCCATTCTGCCTTATACAATTAATACAATGAATGTTCACCCAGGCTGCATTTATTTAATCAGAAATACAGTAATATTGTGAAAAATTATTACAATTCAAACGACGTCATCTATATTTTAAAGTGTAATTTATTACACTTAATGATGTTTTGATGAATAGACAGTTATAATAGAAAGAATAGTCTTTACTGTCGATCTTTTGATCAATTTAATGCATCAATCACACACATATACATTTAAAATTATTTATCATTTGTTAACAAGGTTGCAAATTCAGCGAACGTCATATAAAATGAATTGAACATAAAAATGCTAATTAAATATGTATTTTTGCCTCCTGAGATGATCAGTATTTTCTGAACATGAAGCCATTTGCTCAACCCTATTTTGTTCCTTTAACTGGAAGTGGAAAGTTCCAAATGTAACTTTTCGGTGGTGTCCTTTACTTAAAGTTCTGCTTCAGGAGTTTTAAGAATCATTTTTTTGATTCCTTCGGAAAGGCTCAGCCCATGTGTTTCATGTTCTCAGCGTCAGAAATGGAGCAGCTTCAGATCGGCCCGGCGGCCATGCTGGAGGATGAAATCAGCTGGCTTGATAATTTCGAGCCCACTTGGACCAACGAGCTGGAGACCAGCGAGGCCGACAACATCCTGCTGGCCGGACACCTGCGCCTCATTAAAACCCTGCTGTCCCTCTGCGGCAGTGAGAAAGAGCAGTTTGGTCAGACACTTTTCCGACAAATATGACAGCATGATGTGACCCATATGGAGATTCGGATGTGGATTAGAATGTTTTTTCTTGTTAATGTCCTGCAGGTCCTTCTCTGATCCAGCAGCTGTTGGACGACTTCCTGTTCAGAGCGTCTCGAATCATCCTGAACAGTGACAGCTCATCTACCACTATAGCATCTATCCACGATTTTCACCCAAAGTAAGATGAAATGCATACATTCCCACACATTGACGTGTAAGTTGCTGAAATTGCCTTTAGCATTTGTGCGTGTGTGTTCCTCAGGTGCAGTACGGTCAGCAGTCGTCTGGCGGCGTACGAGGTGCTGGTCATGTTGGCTGACAGCTCTCTAACTAACCTGCAACTCATCACTAAAGAACTGCTGTCCATGCACCATCAGTCTGACCCCTCACTGACCAAAGAGTTTGACGTGAGTGCACTCACTGTGCTTCTGTCTTTTGAGGAATTGTGCAACATAGACACTGTTATTTCTCGCCATTTTGAGTTTATTACTCGCAATAATGACTTTATTTCTCAAAATCTAGTTATATAAATTTGCTTTGAGAGGAAAAAGGCAGAATTGTGAGAACTCATAATTACCTTTTTTATTCCTTGGCAAAAACAAGCTTCCATGACATTGAACTGACTCAAGCTGACTAACTACACTATTGTCTTCTATAGAGCTCGCAGCTTATAGCTGAAGTAAACTTTTCATAATGAACTTCACACTATTATTGAACTGAATTGACTTGAGCTGATTAATGACTCTATAGTCTTTAGAGCTGCTTTACAGCTTTTTTTTACAGCTTTTTGTCACATATTTTGTGAAGTTTGCATCATGTTATTTTCCTCTATTATTGTAAAGCGCTATATAAAAAAGGTGACTTGACTTGACTTTTGGAGAAAATAGAAATACATTTGAATTGCCATGTTCTACTGTAAGAAGCCTGACAACAGATGTACTTGCATTCATTTGTGTGATGTGTGTGTTGTCAGTATCTTCCTCCCGTAGACAGTCGCTCTGTGTCGGGGTTTGTGGGGCTGAAGAACGGAGGTGCGACCTGCTATATGAACGCAGTGTTCCAGCAGCTCTACATGCAGCCTGGTTTGCCTGAGGTAAACTCTATTATTACTAGAGTACGGTTAGCACAGTCTCTCTCCATTAGGTGACGCCCTAACCTAAAAGTAGTAGCAGGGAACTGGCAAAGTGTTTAGAGCTGTCTGACTCCATATTTTGGTTATTAAACAAAGGATGCTTTTTATGCATGCAATTATAGTTTGTTTTGTTTAATTTATCTGTATTTTTTCCGACAAATGTTTATTTTTTGGTATACTTTTTTTATTTTTTTATTCTTTGATATCAGTCCCCCAAGTTGTTCCATGTGCTTATAATGAGACTTATACTATTATAAACTGCATCATACTCAAAATAATACTGTCAAACTTTGATGTTTGTCACATTTTCAGCAACACTGCATACTTCAGGGAATGGTTCGATATTTATCAGAAGTCAGACTTGACAGATGAATTAAAGCAGAACATCTTTGTTATGCAATTCTCTTTTAGTTTTCTTTCTTATTGTCCCACACATTTATAGTTTTCGTTTAGTTTTCATTCTTTAGTTCTTTTACAATCTCTCAAGATTCCATTTATTAAAGAACCCTGCAAAAGGTATCATGGTTTCCACAAAAACTGTTTTCAGCATTGATAAGAAATGTGTCTTGAGCAGTAAATCATCATATTCAAATGATTTCTGAATCATCATATTCAAATGATTTCTGAATCCGCATATTAGAATGATTTCAAATGATTTCTGAATCAGCATATTAGAGTGATTTCTGAAGGATCATGTGACACTGAAGACTGGAGTAATGATGCGGAAAAGAGATTTTTTTTTTTTTTTTTGTCTTCAGCATAGTTTTTAGTAAGGTGTGTGTGTGTGTGTGTGTGTGTGTGTGTGTGTGTGTGGTAGTCTGTCTTGTCAATAGAAGATGACGCTGAAAACCCAGAGGAGAGTGTGTTCTGTCAGGTTCAGTCTCTGTTCGGTCACCTGATGGAGAGCAAACTGCAGTACTACATACCTGAGAACTTCTGGAAGGTGAGAACCACCTTTAGGATCATCCATACTTATAATAAATGTATACATTTATTTTAAGTGTAAAAAGTTATAAATTGTTAAAATACTTGATACAGTGATACATTATGAAAAAAGTGCAATGCTTCCTATCAGTCCAGTGTTTCAGCATAATATATACGCTATAATTCGTCAATCACTTAGTTTTAGTAATTTCGTTGTATTTTTGTCATTTTTAAATGTCTATATAGTTTTTATTATGTTTAGTTGTTAGTTTTGGTATTTTTGTACTTCAAATTTAAACTATACAAATATGGTATTTTAGTTAATGTTTTGTTGTGTTAACTTTTAGTTAATGATAACCCTGCTCCAGTCATCAGAATTAATCTTTCTCATCACATGCAGATCTTTAAGATGTGGAATAAAGAATTATATGTGCGAGAACAGCAGGATGCCTATGAGTTCTTCACCAGTCTGGTGGATCAGCTTGATGAACATCTAAAGGTACAGCGCACCTGATGTCCGCTGCATACCCGAGTGTACGTGCTGGTCGTGCACAGTTTGAAGTGTGTTTGTAATTCTCCTAATGTCACCCTTACAGAAAATTGGTCGAGAGCAGATCTTCAAGAACACATTCCAGGGCATTTTCTCCGATCAGAAGATATGCAAAGACTGCCCACACAGGTGAGCCTTGAAGTCATTGTTTGCTAACCCACATGTCATTCCAAATACATTTTTTTTTCAAGGAGTCTTCTTTAAAACAGTGGCTTGAGTTGTTGTTTGGTTACGGCTTGTAGGTATGAGCGTGAGGAGACGTTCATGGCTCTGAATTTGGGGGTGACGTCCTGTCAGAGTCTGGAGATCTCTCTCGATCAGTTCGTCAGGGGTGAGGTCCTGGATGGCAGCAATGCTTATTACTGCGAGAAATGTAAAGAGAAGGTACAGTTGGATACAGTTGTTCTCCTTGATAAAGAACTGCCGTGAAATATCTATATGCGTTTGGGCTCACACGTTTTGTGTTGCAGCGGACCACTGTGAAGCGCACCTGTATAAAGTCTCTACCCAGCGTGCTGGTCATCCACCTCATGCGATTCGGCTTCGACTGGGAAAGCGGCCGGTCCATCAAATACGACGAGCAGATCAGAGTAAGAGCCCTGCTGGTGTCATGTAGTTTTCGGCTGCAACTAATAAATCATTTAAAATTCAATGAATCTGTTGATTATTTATCAAAAGTTTGGGGTCAGTAGAATTTTTAGTTGAAAGTCTCTCATGCTCACCAAGGCTGCATTTATTTGATCAGTAAAAATAGCAATATTGTGAACTATTATTACAATTTAATTTTTAACTTTTTTTCTATTTTCAATTTTAATATATATGAATTTTCAACATCATTACTCCAGTCTTCAGTGTCACATAATCCTTCAGAAATAATTCTAATATGCTGATTTGGTGCTCAAGAAATGTATTATTGTTATTTAATGAAAACAGTTGTGCTGCTTAATATTTTAGTGGAACCCATGGCTCTTTGATGAATAGAAAGTAATTTGTTTGAAATGGAAATCTTTTGTATAATTTTAAGTGTCTTTACTTTTACTTTTGATTAATTGAATGTGTCCTTGCTGAATAAAAGTTAAAAAAAAAATGTATTGACCCCAATCTTTTGAATGCTAGTGTATAATCATTTTGCATCCATTTCAATAATTAGTTCACTTTGCGTGCTCTTAGTTCCCCTGGGTGCTGAACATGGAGCCGTACACTGTGTCAGGGATGGCCCGTCAGGATTCAAGCGCAGATCACGGCGATAACGGGAGAGGGGGTGAGGCCGGATCCGGGGGGTCGCCTCGGAAAAAGGTCACCATCTCTGAGAATTATGAACTGGTGGGAGTGGTGGTTCACAGCGGACAGGCCCACGCGGGACACTATTACTCCTTCATCAAAGACCGCCGGTGAGTGACCACAAGAGAGGGACCTTGTCTGTTAACGTGTTTTAGCATATTGCTGTGCAGTTTGTGGGGTTTTCTGGTGTTTACTTGATCAAACGAGAGATCATTATATCATTCATCAGACAAAAATCAAGTCTTCTTGATTTTTCAAATTCATGGAGTTGATGGAAGGATAACTTAAAATTAAAGCTGCAAGCAGCATTTAGTGGGGTTCAAGCAGTTGAGGCCTTTAAGATTTTTAAGCACAAAAGCATCAAAAGACATTCAGTTTTAAGTAGCAAGCATTTAACCACTGACATCATAGATGGAATAGACCATGTTTTAGCATGATTTACCGTGATATACCACATTTTAGTGTGATTTTTCTTGATTTACCATGTTCCAGTATGATTTACCATAGTTTACCATGATATACCAAGTTCTAGTATGATTCACTATGATTGACCCTGTTCTAGCATGGTTTACCACAATTGAACACATTCTAGTATGATTTAATATGATTCTAGCATGATTTACCATAGTTTACCATGATTTATCTTAGTTTACCTTGATTTTCCATGTTATAGGATGATTTACCATGATACACCACATTCTAGAATGATTTACCAGGATTCTAGCCTGATTTACCTTATTTACTATGATTTACCATGTTTCTAGCGTTATTTACCATGATTTACCACGTTGCTTGCAATTATGTGAAGCATCAGAACAAGTGAAGTGATGACAAAATATGATTGTGTTATGATAGTAATAGTTATATAAGGGATTTTTTAGTGTCTAAATACATGAATGCAAAAACACATGTGAACAGACTATTAATAAGTATAATAGCCAGCAGAGGGCAGTGGAAGACCTCTTACTGGCTCACTTTCACTTTGAAATACTTGGTTTCACCAGTCTTCTGCACTAAAGCAAACCAGTTTTTTCATGTTAACTCCATAATGCATGCTTACACACACACACACACACTTGGGATATGTTATTGTGAAAATCTCTTTTAATGGTAGCAATAGCATTTCACATATTTCTTTGTGAAGTAGTAATATAAAACTATATTAAAACTAATGAAAAAATTGCTTTAAGCGTTTGTTAGCCAATGCTGAAAGCCGATAAAAAGATTAAAAATGTCTAATGCTGCTGCTCCCTCTACTGGACAACAGTGGTATTACAGACTGCATACAGTTGAAATGAATGAATGGAAATTTGGTTTTTCACTTATATCTCGGGAACGAGAAAATGAAAAAATCTGAAACTCAGAACTTAGATATTGTTAGAGGAGCGCTGTTGAACAAGACCATCCCGGGTTTTCTGGGTGATTGGGACTGGGAGTTAATGTCTGTTGAAATGCATTTCTTTGTAGGCTTATATCTCGGGAATGCCAGGCCAAATCGCACCATACTCGAATCGAATCTAGATAAGGACGGGCTCTTTCCAACAAGCTCTCCCACAAGCATCTAGCTGGTCCAGGTCGGGACTTACAGCCGTTTCAAGTCGGGAGTCTCACAGATTAGCGATCCGCAGGGACGCGCTCCCGAGTCCCGCGACAATAGATTTTGATCAAGACCCTGGAGAGGACCTTACCATCAAAATTTGAGCGCGCAGCGACTTTCCGTTTTCGAGTCATGAGTGAATTTGTACTGGGGGGCGTGGCCTAAATCACAGAAACCCTTTTTACCTACATTGAGAAATGGGAATCCTGAAAGTGGGTCACAATTGTCAATAGTAATACTCCAATAGATGAATTTTGACTAATTGTGATTGTAAATGTTAAAATAGTGATTTTATAAAGTCTAAATATGAATTATAGAACAATATTAGTGAGCAATATGACAAAATAACTATTTAAAACAGAAGGGGGCAGTAGAAGACCACTTATTGGCTTAATATGCATTATGTTCATATAATTTTCACATTTTTAACTGTTATAAAAGGCATAATTTGTCCAATCTGTCTGAAAATGTTCATGCTTGTTTAGAGTGATTTTTTTTAAGAAGATCTGAGCATTCATTGAAGAGATATAGGCTTTCTGGTACACTTGGTCAAGGCTACATATTGAAGTGAACTTATTATTGCCATCCAAATGAAGAAGTTATACCTTTTCCTGATAATTATTGATCAAGAGAGTCCAGAGAATTGTACTGCACTGGTTTTGAATATTATATGATCATAGATGGAACACACCATTTACAGTTAATACAGGCAATTTACCATAGGAAATACATGGTTTTAAAGCTTTTCAACAGTTATAGCGCCACCTATGGTCCGATCTCCATAAAACTTTGCACGCTGGTTCATAATGTTATGTCACATATCCTCACCAATTTTTGTGAAGTTCTGAGTTTTATTTATGATTTATAGGTGTATTTTGACACGCCTATTTTCTAAATTACCCTGTTATAGCCAAAAGGAAAAATGCAAAAGTTCAACTTTTTTTCGATAATTATTGATCTAGAGAGTCCAGAGAATTGTCCTAGACTGGTCTGGTTCCGATCTGGCGAAAAACCAGGGACTAGTTCGCAAAAGTAGGTTTTTAACATAATTGCAAATATCTAATGAACGATTCGATTGACAGCAATGATTCTAGAGGCAAAGTTGTTCAGTATGAGGAGATCTATCAAATGATATGCATATTGTGGGGATGTGTGCAACACCACGTGATTACAGAGGGCGTAAACCTCGTTAGCGCCAACTAGTGACCCGATTTCTTTCAAAACTCTTACAGACCTCTAGGGCCGTGAGCCGAACATGCTCACCGAGTTTCGTTCCGATCGGACTTCGATAACCTTGTCTAATAGGTGCTCAAACTTCATTGACCGATGGCGGACATGTTTTTTTGAGATACACCAATGTCCTCATAAACATACATGGCACCTTGGACCAATACACTGCATACCAATTTTCAAGTCAATCGGATGAACGGTCAGGTGGTCATAGCATTTTTTATGTCATTTACATGTTATAGCGCCACCTAGAGTTCAATCATCGCGATTTTTTTACTGTGACCTCAGATCAAACTTATACACATGTACACCGAGTTTGGTGAAGACATCTAATTTTCTTCGTGAGTTATAGCCATTTTAGTCAAATAGGCTCCTCCCACAACGTTCATTTTGCGCCCCTTAGCGACCATAAATCGAAGTTTCAACTTTTTTCCGATAAGTTTTGACATTCAGACTCCACAGAACATTTCTGCACTGGTTTGGTTCCGACCAGGCCTAGAACTAGTTAGCAAAAGTAGTTTTTTGACAAAATTCAAAATGGCTAAAAATCTTTTATGGCGCAAATGAAATCGGAGATATACGTTTTTTTTTCTTCAGGACTCCAGCTTTTCAATGATATAAGACACTTGAGTCTAGGACATGCGGTTTAGGAGTTATGAGCAGTTGCACGCTTTTGGTTGCTACAGCGCCCCCTATGGGCCAATCGAGGTCATACTCTCTCAACCTCTCCTCGATGTCTGTGCTACCTTAATCCCAAATATCAAGTCTGTAGCTCTTACGCTTTGGGCTGCACAAGTCGTTTTACCGGAAAATAATAATAATAAAAACCAGCACAATTACGATAGGGTTTCAGCACTTTGTGCTTGAACCCCTAATAAATTACTCTAAAAAGAAAACCATCAAAATAAAACACTTACTAAAAAAGATGAACTACTTTGTTTACCTCCACATCATTTAACCATTAACCAACATCAGATAACAATGAACGTGAATGTGTTGTTAAATTATAAATAAGTGTTTTAGGTCAAAGGTTTTCTGTCGCCTGACAGAAAAGTTTCGGAGTTCTTAGTCTACACAAATGATGAGAGACGAGTTTTTTCGGGTTCTAATACTTGAGTTTAATACCAGGAAACAAGATAGGAAAAAAGAGATTACAGAATGCAATGTTGCAGGATCCCAGGTAGCTTGTGGTTGAACGATAAGTTTATAAAGTTCTGCAGAGTCTATTTCCATCATACTTCAGTAACTGTAATACCTGAAACAAGGGCCTTCATTTTCCTGGGAGGTCTTTTGCCCCTCTCTGTGTGCATGTATGTGTTTTTATGGTCTCTGGGGGGCCGTGCTTCTGTTTTTGGCAAGAGTGCTTTTATTAGAGTCTTAAACTGTCCCAGATGCTTGGCGGCATGATGGCGTTTTTAACCAGCTTTTTATTTTTTTCAGGATTGAAGGAATGTTTGAGTGACCACTATGAACTGAGCAAGATCAATAACATGTTTTTCCAACGCTCTCTTCCCTTTTAGGGGTAGTGCACGAGGACGCTGGTATAAGTTTAACGACAATGTTGTGGAAGAGTTTGACATGAACGATGAGACTCTGGAGTATGAATGTTTTGGGGGAGAATACAGACCCAAAGTTTACGACCAGTGTAAGTCATTAATATTTCTTTAAATCCATGAATATTAATTATGTCAAAAGTAACAGTACTTCAGTACCAAGTCAGTAAAATAAACATTTCTGGTAGTACCTCCACTGAACATGAACACAAATTTAGGCCTAAAAAAACGAAAAGCTGTAAACTAAAACATAAATACATAGAATAAAAGAATATATAATATATTAATTAAATAAAATTCTAAAGCTTACAAATATAAACTTCAAGCCCGTTTACTTAGAGGATATATTATACCCCTTTTCAAAGTCTTGTTTTTGGGGTCTACTAGAATAAAGAACACATAGAAAAAAAACACATTATGTTTCACATATTTGATATTGTTGCAGCACCTCTCTTCCCAGTCTGTCAGTAACGCTCTGTTTAGTTCCTGTCTCTAAAGCCCCTCCTTCTGAAAAGCACAATGCTCTCTGATTGGTCAGCTGGACCAGTGTGCTGTGAATGGTCAATCGTTTCAATTGTTTTACGTTAGTCACGCCCCTTACCATAACCGCGAGTTTCAACTCACTACTAACACAACTCAACCAGGCCTCGTCCCTTTATATTCCGTATGCCTTGATTGGGAATCATTAAAATGAGGAATATTATTATGAGGTGTTCATTCTCGGAAAGAAAACGCAAGCGTTTCAGGCAGTTCAGAAACAGTGCTTACTGACATAGAGATACTTTGTGCTTTGTAACCTTACAGACATTTTTCATGCTCAAACAGCAACTTTACACACTAAAAGTTGAAAATGTAAAAAAGCATAATAGGACCCCCTTTAATTATTTGATTTTTTTCTTTGTGTAATTAGCTAGAATATAATTTTTTTTCTGTGTTATCAAGAACCAATTTCGCTGTTATTGACAAGTTTGATTTATTTATTTTTTTGGGGTTGACCTAGTTTATAAAATATACCATACACTGTACATCTTACACTTATCCTAGATAGATTAAATTCATGACATCCTCATTATGGGGTTCCTAATGATTGTGTTCTCATGCTATAGCGAACCCCTACCCGGATGTGCGGCGGCGCTATTGGAACGCATACATGCTGTTCTACCAGCGCATCAGTGACCAGAACTCCCCCGTCCTGCCCAAAAAGAGTCGAGTCAGCATCATGAGGCAGGAGGCAGAGGATCTCTCCCTGTGAGTTAGCGTCTTCCTCCTGCATCAATGTTTGAACATGGACACGCTTATTAATGTTCATAATGCTTCATCTCAGGTCAGCCCCGTCCTCTCCGGAGATCTCACCCCAATCCTCCCCACGGCCTCCCAGAGCCAACAACGACCGCCTCAGCCTGCTCACACGCTTGGTCAAGAAAGGAGAGAAGAAGGGTCTGTTTGTGGAGAAGATGCCTGCCAGGATCTATCAGGTAGAGATTGTAAGGCCTGTGACTAAAAGAAAGGCTCTGGGTTCAATATCAATATCTTCCGGAATAATATTTATATATGTTTGAGAGAACCATCATGTGTCCTCCTGTTAAAATTGTTTTGAGGTATTACAATGGTTTGGCAAGTTTGACTCACTCCTGATTTTTGGATCTGTAGATGGTGAGAGATGAGAATCTGAAGTTTATGAAGAACAGAGATGTTTACAACAGCGATTACTTCAGCTTCACACTGTCTCTGGCCTCCGTCAATGCGGTAAACACTGAAAATTCATTTGATTATTCCCTCCTGTAACCTCTGTATATTGACTGCACTCATTTTTGAGCTTTACCTTTTTACAGACAAAGTTAAAGCATCCGTCTTATCAGGCCATGGCAAAAACCAGTCTGCAGCTGGCCGTCCAGTTCCTCTTCCACACGTACCTGCGCACCAAAAAGAAACTCAGGTGAGACACTGCTTTTGTTCACAGTGCTTAAACTCAAGGCTTGTTCCAGTTGTTATTATTGTTCAACTATTACAAAGACGAGAACTAGTGGTGAAAACATTTTCAATTTCATTATAAAATATATATATATTAATCAATGTCTCATTAAATTAATCTCCCAAGTGTAACTTTAGACTGATCATTGTATGTTTTCAATGTGCAACTCTGCCGTCTTCTCTCTCAGGGTGGACACGGAGGAGTGGATTGCTACCGTGGAGGTTTTGTTGTCCAAGAGTAGCGAGGCGTGTAAGTGGATGGTCCAGTTCCTGGTGTCACCTGAAGGACGGGAGATCATCAAGTGAGCATTATGTCCATCATTCCCTGCATACACATTGGCAATAGAATGGCCATTGGCTTTTAAACATTTTAGAGACTTATTCATTGGTGAGTGAAATGTAACAATTTATTCTCCAGTGGCTAATAATTTGCTGCCCAGTGCAAAATTTTGTCACACGATTTACTCGCAAAGTAGAGGGTTGATATCATAAGCAAGATGCATTGACACCAAGTCAATACATCATCAATCCTCTTACCCTGATTCACTATGCTAAGCCTGTTTTATACATGTTGGGGAATTGCGTACATATGTCACTCCCCTGTGTGTGTCTCATCATATCTGTAAATATAGAAAAGCTGCTCTGGCTACTTTGACGCATGTATGTTGTGGGGCTGGCGTAGGTTGGTTGTCACAATGAGCGAGAAAGGTTGACATGGAGATTGATGAATCTCTGACCTCTGGGGAATCACCCATTTTTAAAAACCGCCAAACAGAGGAGAGTCTGCTGGCAAAATGAGAACATGACAGAACTCGTAATAAAACAAGAATCAACATTGGCTTGGCTTTTCGGAGATGGCAAGAACTGAGGTAGAACTTCAGCTTGTCAACTTGAGATCCTTTCCATCTAAATTGGTTATCTCTTAAGCCTAGTAGTAAATGTTGTATGTGTTGTAATATTGTGTAATTTTTTGTAATATTTATACACAAAGCAGAAGCATTAATCTAATTAATTGCACACCAAATTTGGCTGAGAAATTCATTGTGTAAAGCATCAAATAGAAATTACAAAAATTAGCCTCAGAAAGAAATAATTTTGGGTGAACTATACCTTTAATATTTTTTGCTTTTTTTATTAATATGGAAATATGAATTTTTTTTTTAATAAAATTATTCTCTAAATAAGAAACTAAAATTGCCAGTAGGTGGTGGTAAATGTCTTAATAACTAAGTAATTTTTTCATTCATTCATTCGATTCGTTCAAACGGCTGATTCAATTAAAGTAAATGCCTCTCTTTATGAATGGTCCTTTAAATTATTGGTTCACTCGATTCGTTCAGAACGCAGATTCAGAAATCAAACGCCAATGTGTGTTGCTCGGAGACTAACAGTTCTGCTTTGTCTCTATATTTTCATTGGCAAAACTGAGCAAAAAACAATATTGTGTCTAAAATAACACAATATTTACTTCGTATTTATTGAACTGTCGTATAAAATCAGTATCACATTTGCACTTGTGCTATTCTGGACAGTAATATTGCACTCGTTACTCGTGTAATATAACTATATTATGATGTAAATGAGACAAAAACTCAAACAGGGGTATTTTTGTCCCCATATTTAAAATTTTAGAGCCATTCCATCTGCATTCTATAGGCGTTGTTGCCCTGCATCATATTCGTCATCAATCAACTGTATGAAATGTAAGATGAACTACGTAGGTCTGGGGCGGGGCAAGTGCGTTAATATTTTTAACGTGTTCTTTTTTTACTGTAATTCATCTAATTAACGTTAAATCGACAGCCCTAATATATATATATATATATATATATATATATAAATAAATATGCAACATGCAACAAAATAACAAACTAAGTGACATTTATTTTAACGAAATACAGCACACTTTTAAACTAATTGTCCAAATAAGATTTGAGGCCACTGTACATTTAACTACTGTTAAAAAGAAATGCATGGAGAGCCGTAAATTGTTCCAAAAGGCCATGAGGGTGTTTAAGATGTTCCCTCACTTTTGTTTTCAGTTCCCCCAAAACCAAAAACACCTGTGTTTGTGTAAGTGTATGGCCATAATTGTATTGCTACGGCCACAGCTGCTTTCTGTCATCCTGAAAGGTGGGCCAGGCTCGGGATGTTAATATGGAAGCGAGATCTGGAGATTCGCATCCCTGTTACACGATTGGTGGGTTGGTATCGGATGATAGGGCTGCCCCAAATATCACTCCACGAGTCCACACCGCAGCCGAAGCCAGGGAATGTTCTGTAGTGTTTTATGATCGAGTTCTGACACACTTCCAACAAAACAAGCAACCGTTTCCCTTATCAATGGAGAACTGGAGCAATAATTTTGCAAACTATTTTCCCCCTGGAAAGAACGATAGAGCTGGCTCTGCAGGAAGAGTTTCCACAGAACCTCCCAAGCAGCTCAGATACGCCAACATCCATTATCTCCCACCACGTATTCATGCAAAACATAGAAAACAGTCACAAGTTAATGGGTGAATCTCATAAAGGACATGTCTTCCTCTCTCTGTAGGATCTGTCTGTTGGAAGGCAGTGTTCGTGAGGTCCGTGTCGTGGTGGCCACCATCCTGGAGAAGACCCTGGAGACCGCTTTGTACTTCCAGGATGCTGGGCTGGACTGTCTTTTGGACATGCTGCTTTCTCTGTTGGATAAGGACGTCCCGGACAACTGCAAGAACTGTTCTCAGTACTTCAGCCTCTTCAGTAACTTTGCTCAGAGGGTGAGAACGATGATGTCACTGTTATGGGCACCAGACAGTATATTTGAAGAATTGACATGCTGTTCTTTTCCATAAAGAAAATATATAGTAAGCTAAAGAAAGCACCATTAAAAGTGGCCTACACACTAACAGTGACGCCGGTAACGCGTTACTCTAACCTGAACACTTTTTTCAGTAACGAGTAATCTAACGCGTTACTATTTCCAAACCAGTAATCAGATTAAAGTTACTTATCCAAGTTACTGTGCGTTACTATTTTTGTCATTTTCTTTAGTAGAAATGATGGCTGATGTGCGATATGAAAATGAAATGTGTGTGAGAAGGCAGAATCACGACACACCCCTTCCAACTCCCAGAGTTAGCTATCCTTCCCGTCCAGATCCAATGCTACCACATCTTTAAATTACTATTCGTATTATTTTAAGTTAACATTATAAAATACGTAGACCTACACCGCAAAACTAGTTGAGGATAAATTCTTTAAAATTGGGCAATTCCAGTGTTATGGACGTGACATCTGAGGTAAAAACTTGAAATGTAAATTCTCAGAAAATGCATTTACTACTAATATATTGAAGCGTCTGTTTCATACTCCCTTAATAAAGGAGTCCAGACATTATAAAAAATATCAGTCTACAAATGCGTTTTATATTTAATATGAGGGAAATACACGGACGTGACACAAAAAACTTTAACTTTTATTTGGCAAAAGTACAAAAAGTAATACTACCCACCGGATGAAGAAGGGTTGGCTCTCCACATAACATAAAATATTCATTTTGTCTTATTTTTCGTGTACGCATTTATGAGGGAAAAACAATGTTACGTGACAGTTCCCCGTTACGGACGTGAGCACTCTGAAAGCGGCACTGAAAGACTGCTTTAAAACTTTCACAGAGACATCAAACAGAAAGCACAAAGCCTTTCATTAAGGTGAATTTCGTTTTTGTATTAATTGTATCTTAATTTTAATAAATGTTTCATCAACGAATTGCCTGGATTTAATAAATAAAAAGTAAATATAGCAGACAATAGATATTCACGACACGGAGGCGCCGGCGAGTGATCTGGAGCTCGTCTCATGAGTCATAAATGAACCGAAACACAGCGTATAAGGTAGGCCTATACTTGCCTCACACACCTGAGAAATATATCTATAGAAAGCTCGAAATGTGTACTTTTAAACAGAACAATTCAAAAAGAAAGAAAACAGACTGTTCTCTGCTTATGTAATCCGTATGAAATGTGCATTTCTCTCTGGCGCGTTCACTAGTGATCGCGAGTCAGGTCAAGAAAGACTGTCTTTGGTTTGTTTTAGAAAAACAAGTATTTATGTTAAGTCAAGTAAAGAAAGACTATCTTAATTTAAATTTGTATTTAAAAAAACAAATAGGACTATTTATGTTAAGTTAATTCTAGAAAGACTGTCATTATTTTAATTTTTTATAAAAAGATATGTGAAGCCAAGAAAGACTGTCTTTATTTTATATTTATAAAAATATGTATTTTTTCAGGAAATAGTTTTTAAGTTCAACTTAAAATGTCAGGAGATACATTGTTGACGTTACTGTTAAAAAGGGATGTTTTCGGCAGCTGCTGAATGTAACTAAAAAAAGTAACGTGTAAAGTAAATAAGTTATTTTTAAATCAAGTAATCTGTAAAGTAACTAAGTTACTTTTTCAAAGTAACTGTGGCAACACTGCACACTAATATTCTAAAGGTGCAGTCACATTAGCAAAGTGTTGCGTCAACAAAAAAAACATCCCTTGTCAATAGTGTAGAAATGTACTGCTCACAAATAAACTCTTTCAAACAAATCAGCTTGCTGTCGGTCAGCACAAGGAAACTTGAACACGAGTGAAATCTGCGCCTTTTCACCCTCACTTGAAACTCCCGATCATGCAGATTCCTATTAGAATGACTAGAATTCAATAGAACGGCGAAACCTGTAAATGTGACCGCACCTTAAGAGATTGAACTGATTGAAGTTATTCAATGATGATCTGTTTCAGGGCTGTGGACCGTGTCAACTCCTGCTGAAACATTCAGCTTATCGTCGGATGCTTGTCTTCCTTCTGGGAGCCAACCGGCAAACCAATCCGGTATTGCAGACGCCTGATTACATCAATATTGGGGATTGCTTAAGCGCTCATGTCAACCTACATTGTTTAATATCTGTGTTCGTGACATTCTGCTGGTTGTGTGTTTTAGCACCGGCGCTGGAGTTCAGCACAGGCTCGAGAGTTCCTGCATCTTCACAACACTCTGGCCTTGATAGTGCTGCACACAGACCTCACGTCTCAGAGGACAGAGGGTACGAACGCACAGGGATTTCTGGACGCACACCAAAGTTATTAGCATTAATAAAAACTGTAATGATAGAGACACTCTTTTATATATATTTTATAAATAAAAATGACACCATTTTAACAATGCGTTAGATTTTAAAGTCCCCCTGTAGTCATTAATTTCATCCCTTAAAACTCATCTTTGATCACCAAAATGACATTTAAACAGTTTTCCTTGGAAAAATTCTTCGTGCCTTAAAATAGCTTGCATGTAACTCTACACCCTTGCCTCATTTAGTATGAATATGTAAATGAGCCCCGCCTCAACACACTCACACCAGCTCAGAGATCCACTCGTTGTCCTGATTGGTTACAAGGTAGTTTGTGACGTCAGAAACACCAGCGATTTCAAACCGCGTCTTTGGTTCACTGCAGTTTTAAGGAGAAATTACTCCAATGGCGTTGACTTATGAATTTGTACTTTGTTTGTCTATATTAAAGACACCACATAGACACATAAACTACATTAAAAGCTTCATTTTCACCCCAGGTGGTGTTTTTATTCAGCAAGAATAAAACACACATTAAATTGATCAAAAGTGACAGTAAAAACATTCTATTCATCCATAAAAATATCAAGCATCTGTTTTCAAAATTAATAATAATAAATGTTTCCTGAGCATCAAATCAGCATGTTAGAATGATTTCTGAAGGATCATGTGACACTGAAAACTGGAGTAATGATGCTGAAAAATTCAGCTTAACCATCACAGGAATAAATGACATTTAAAAACAGGTCTTTTAAATGGTAATATAATCACAATATCACAGTTTTACTGTATTTTTGATTAAATAAATGTAGCCTTAGTGAGCATAGTGAACATAAGAGACTTTCAAAAACATTAAAATGCAGACCCCAAACTTTTTAATGGTAGTTTATATTATAAAAACCAATCTAGAAAGTCCACTACATGCGTTCAGTAGTGCAGTCTGCTGCTTGTGTTTAGATGTTACTGGTGTCCTGTGTGACTGGTCTGGTGTTAATGCTGTTCTCATGTGTGTGTTCAGCTCAAGGAGTGTTCAAGCACGCTTCCTCAGGACTGGTGGCTCCATCTTCACCCCTCCTGCCTCTAAATCCAGATATCAACACGCTCCTCTTTAAAGCAGAAGGACATGTGTATCTCATGGAGGTTACTACATGAAGACTACATCTCTTTTTCACTCTCTCCTGTCTCTCTCTGTCTATTTTGCGCTCTTCTGACTGAGGCTCGTGTGTTTCAGGTGATGTTCGCCATGCGTGAGTTGTCCGGCCCGTTGCCGTTTCTCATAGAGATGATCACGTATTGCTCATTCTGTAATGAACCTTTCTCACTGGGAGTCCTGCAATTACTCAAGGTTGGTATATACTTACCTATAAGATTTTTTTTTAAGAATGAATCATGTATAGTTATTATATATTTATAATTAATAATATATAAAAGATCATTTACAAATCTGAAGTAACCTGAAAATGTGTTCATGTTCTAGAATCATCTGGAAACGGCTCCTCCTCATGAACTGAAGAACGTTTTTCAGATGCTGCTAGAGATTCTGGTGAGTGATGCTATATAAATCTGTGATATTGTTATGAATACTACTTTGGTGTAATGATGTAACTGCGCTCTTCCTGTCACCTCTCAGATGGTAGAGGACCCTCTGCAGTCCCAGAGGCTTAAACATGCATTTGAGTCTGAAAAGGGCCTTCTGGGTAAGAACCATATCACTTGGATCTATCATTTGTATTTGTAAGATTAGACTGATTTGAACTCATTTGATTCTTGTTCATTCACAGCTTTAATGCATCAGAGCAACAATGTGGACAGCAGTCGCTGCTATCAGTGTGTGAAGTTCCTGGTCACACTGGCACAGAAGTGAGTGTAGAACACCAAATGCACAATATACAGGTGAAACTCGAAAAATTTGAATATCGTGCAAAAGTTATAATTTTAATGTTTATGGCTCACAGCTTATGAAAACCCCAAATTCAAAATCTCCGAAAATTAGAATATTACATGAAATCAATAAAAAAAAAAAGGATTTTAAATACAGAAATGTCGGCCCTCTGAAAAGTATAATCATGCATATGTATATAGTTATATATACTAAATATATTAGTTTCACCTTTTAATTTGAATTACTGAAATACATGAACTTTTGCGCGATATTCTAATTTTTCGAGTTTCACCTGTAGATGTTTACATAACACGGTTGTAGAGATATATGATATAATGGCGTCATTTCATTTACCACTCAATATTATTTAATTTATCCATAACTGTAGAATATTGATATTGAATATTTAATTGTTCTTGATAATTTATTATATGTTTACATTTAGATGATTTTGCTATCATCTAACGCTCAATTAAAGTCAAGTTAGTCTAAATACACAACAATTTAATGACACTAGTACATGTAATCAATAAATAATAACTATTCATTTTTCATATTTTACACTAAAATGAATGCATTTTAATGTACATTAAAATGCGTTATATTTTCAGATTCCCTGTTGCATCTGAAAATGGTTGTTTTTCTTGTTACGCCTTTACAAACTATAACACACATTAAAACACAAGTATTATAACTCTGGTTACAATATTCATGTGACCATACAATGCATTATAAGGTGCGTTAATTAAAAATAGTTTTATAATGCAGTATATATTTCCTATATATATATATATATATATATATATATATATATATATATATATATATATATATATATATATTTCCTTTATTTAGACAAAATGGTATTGAATTTTAATATCTGCCTGTTGTCAGTTATTAACCATAACATGAAAGTAGTTATTAGCTTATCGGTAACGGCTAGATTCTTTATATATTTGTGCATCCTTGTTGTTTTTATGATATGATGAGGCAATACCCAATAGTATGGCTTATATTTTAAATGTCTACTATGTTTAAACAATAATTCCTCACAACATTAAATAAAATGTTTAGAAAAATGTTTTAATTTACAACAGAAAAGATGGTTAACTCTTTAGTAAAAGTTTTGTTTGCTATCCGGCTAAAAATGATGGCTGAGACCGTTATGGTCACCGATAAATGATGCATTTTTAGATATAGTGTTAAATAATGAAGTGTTTCTGGCAGCAGTGATGTTAAATGCCTCTGTTTCTGTTAGATGTTCTCCAGCTAAGGACTATTTTAAAGAGCTCTCTGGACATTGGAGTTGGGCAGTGCAGTGGCTTCAGAAGAAGGCAAGAGACCACAGATGCGCACTCACACACTAGTTCTTCTTTATTGTGCATTTTTTTAAATTCCCTCTCCTCTTTCAGATGTCTGAGCACTACTGGACGCCTCAGAGTAACGTATCGAACGAGACGTCCACAGCTAAAACCTTCCAGCGCACCATCTCAGCACAGGTACTGCACTTACAGTCTGGCGTATCATTGTGCTGCGTTAATGTCATTACTGAACTTGTTTTACATTATACATAACCAATATAAACGTATGTATTCGTCAAAATTGTAATTTTAACTTTACATTATAGTATTTATTAATGTTTTAATTGCCTTTTATTTTTATATTTTCAGTCTTTCATTTTAGTTGTAGCAATTTTGTGCTTTTGAATTTTTTTATTATTTCTATATAGTTTGAGGTTATTTTTATTTCAATTTTAGTACTTATTTAATTTGGTTGACAAGACGACATTTCTCATTTTAAAGTTACGTTTTAATCTAATATTTATTTTATTTTGATTTCAGTAGTGAAACTATTAATAGTTTTAGTTTTAAGTTAGCAATAACACATTAAGGGAAATTTGTCAAGGTCTTAGGAGTAAAAAGTCCTATTTTTCTCTTCACTCTCTTCACATCCCTCACTTTTGCTAATTTAAGCTAATTTGCTGTTGAACAAAATATTTTTTTAATCATTAAAAAGGTTTTTATTTTAAAAACATTTAAAGAAGACTTTTTTTTTTACCTGTGTTTTATATATTTTGTATTTTATTTTAGTTTAAAGGTTTAGTTCACCCAATAATGAAAATTCTATAATTTACTCACCCTCATGTCATTCCAAACCTGTAAGGCTTTCGTTCATCTTCAGAACACAAAGGAAGATCTTTTTAATGAAATCTGAGTAGATTTCTGTCCCTCCATGTACAGCTGCACAACTACCACTTTGATGCTTCAAAAAGTTCATTAAGAGATCATAAAACTTATCCATATGTATTGAGCGGTTTAATCCAAATTTTCTGAAGAGACACGATCGCTTTATATTATAGACAGATTGAATTTAGGCTTTTATTCATATATATATATATATATAAACATTCATCAACTCACACATCAGTACACATAAACGGAAACTCAAGCATGTTCGCTTGATGGGCAAGAACCAATGAGGTTCATTCTCGTGTGTTAAGCAACATGTATGAGCTTCCGCAAGAACCAATGTTTGGTTGAACCATCTCTTTAAAATGTAAACAAAAATAGTTTACTTGATGGAGCTCAATGAATGGTGGGTTTTGTGTTTAGGACACTCTGGCGTATGCCACAGCTTTACTGAATGAGAAGGAGCAGTCCGGCAGCAGCAATGGATCAGACGGCAGCCCGGCCAATGAGAACTCAGAACGAAGCCTCAGACAGGTCTCGTTATTTCAGCAGTCCATCATCAGTTACATCATAAAACAATCAGCAGCATTATGCTAAAACATCCCAAGTGTTTAATAAATCAATATATTCACCATTTCTTCCTCTCTTTCTCTCAGGGATCCGAATCCCCAATGATGTTGGGCGATTCTCGGAGTGATCTAGAAGATGTGGACCCCTAACGTTCCTCATTGTTTGTGCGCAACAACACACACAAAAAAAAATCCCTCCGACGGAAAGATGTTGTGGCTCTAAACACACAATCAGAAAACTGCATTTGATCTTCTAGGGACTGGAAATGGAGCGACCAGAAGCAGCCAAAGGGCCCGTCGGAGCGCTCGCTCTTCAAGCCGCCTCGCCGGAGACGAGAACAGACGCGAATATCTTGTTTTTTTGTTTGTTTGTTTTTTTTTTTTCTTTTTTTTTTTTTTCTGGTGGTTAAAGCCTGGCTGGATGAAATCAGAGTTCATGTCTTGCAAGTAATTTAGATGTTTCGTCTGACTCGATGAGTTAAAAACGGAGGCTTTCATTTCCTTGACGTTTTTACGCAGAACTACTACTATGGTGCCAGATGGGGTGTTTTAAAAGAAATCCGCGTATATTTGCCAATGTAATTAAGTAGATACTATTCATGAGAAATGTAAAGATGTGTTCCATAAGTGTAATTTCAAATGTAAAATAATATTTTTAAGAATCCTTTACTGATTTTCTTTATTTTTTTTTTCTGGATCTGTTTGAGAGGTGCCTGTTTGGGAACTTGCCAAGTCTCTGAGAGTCAAATAATCACAGTTTTTTTCCCTTCTCATTTTTGCTGGTATTTTTAAAATGCACTTTATATTTGAATTCAGTTTTGACAAATTCATCACGTGGAGACAATTGGACAGACATGTCCCTCGCTGCTCTCTGTCCAATCCTTGACTTTCTGAATATGAAACCGCTGGATAGGAACAGTGTGCAGCAGAAGACACGAGCTGTTAACGCAAGTGCTAGACAGAGAAATATGACAGTGGACACGGGGGACATACAGCGGAAGACACATCGCATCAGCAGATGCGTCCTTAGACACATATGCAACACACTGAGACGCTACTGTCCGATGAACGTTTCTTCCTCCCAAAAGACAATGAGTGCTACAATCAGCTGTGTCATCTCACTCTTTCTGTTCATCTGTTTTGATGTTGTCTTGTGCCGCTCTGGTGTGAAGGTCTAGGGCATGACACTTTTCAGGGTAAATTTTGCCATATTTGTCCCTTTTTCTTTTCTTTTTTTTAGTTAGTTTGCCTGCATCTTTTCCGTTCAGTCTGCCTTATGCGATAGAATGACGGGGCGAGGATCGGGCAGAAAGGGGAGGGGAAAGAGCAAGACAGAGGTTGTTGGAGAGATGGGAAGTTGTCACAGAGCAGTAAAGTGCCTTTACTCGACTCGTCCCCTATGCTGCTCGCATCCTCGTCTTGAGACAAACCAGTGGACACGTCGTGCTACACAAATGCCTGGACTCGCTCGACATTACGATAACAGCGCACGCGCATATGCTCGGCCATGATCATCTCAGAGCGCCATATGAGGACACAGGACGCTTGTTTGAGCCGGGCCTGTGATGTCTCTCCTTCAGGGAGTCCGCAGGGTGATTCATCTGCCGTTTGCTGCTCATTTTGTATTTAGACTAGAACACTTAGCAACATCGCTTCAATGTTTACAGCGGAAAGACCTCACCACCACCTTACACAAACGTTTGCTGAAAGAGTGAACCGTAGTGCTGCTTTTTACCTCACAGTTACCTGCTCTTTGCTTGGGTTTTTTTGTGTGTGTGTGTTTGTGGAAACTTTCACGTTGACGCTTTTTTGATGTGCTTCTTCGCATGTTTGTACATGTGAGAAGACTCTCTTGGTGGAAAATAATTGAGTAAACTGGCCAAAGCTGAAACACGCTGGTCCCTTCCGTCTGTTGTTGAAAAAAAAAAACAGCCTAAGCGGGTATGCTGGTCTTAACTGGTTTATGCTGGTCTCCCCGTCTGGCTTAGTTGGTATTCAGCTTGTTTAGTGGCCTTGAGTGGTCTGGCTGGGTGATCAGGTAAAACCAGCATACCATCTTAAAACTGGTTCAACATTATTTTCAACAGGGCCAGTCTGGTTTACTGGTTTTAGAGGGATTTGGGGCACTTTAACTGTAGATTTGTCAAGCTGGGAGACCAGGTGAAACAACTTAAGGCTGGTTTAAGATGTTTTTTTCTCAGCAGGGTAAGCCTGCTTAGCTGGGTTTAGGGGGGTTGGGGGACTTAAACTCTTGATTGGTCAGGCTGGGTGATCAAGTAAAACCAGCACACCATGTTAAACTGGTTTAACATTTATTTATTTTTTTCAACAGGACCAGCCTGGTTTGCTGGTTTTAGAGTGGTTTTGGGCACTTTAACCCAAGATTGGTCTGGCTGGGCAACTAGGTAAAACAAGCAAACCTGTTAAGGCTAGTTTAAACAGTTTAAACCCCCCCCCAGAAGGATATTTGACTTTTTGACTCTTTCTCTAAGTGTCGGCCTCTAATAGTCAGCGAAACACTGCAGTACTCACAACTGCCTTTATACTTTGAATCAGTAAATGGTTCATTGCTAATTCACCGCCACATATTTGGTTAGTGTTTGGGATGATTAGTTATATAGGCTTTAGGATGACCGGAGGACTTTTTCTAAATGTTTCGGGCTGAAGGCACTGAGTTCAGTGACGATTGAGGGGACAATTCATCAGATCAGTGCCTGAACAGAAGGTGTCTTTCTTATTTTGCTGGAATAGGCACATTGGCAAAGATATCACACTAATTTCAGCTCAGCTGCCTAAATCGGTTTTCACTAAAGGAGTCCATAAGAAACGGTGGAGTTGCAGTTTATATGTACTTAGAGACAGGGTGTGATAAAGCTTTCATCAAATCTGATCCTCCTTCCTCCAATCAGTCTTTTTTGAACCCTTCCTACACCTGTAGATGCTGTACCAACCACTCGGCAGATCTGTGACGACAAGGCTTAATTTTGAAGCTGGGTGTCAGGACAGGGTTGAAGAGTTTTTAATAACTGGGGATTCTTTGATTCATTTCTGCTGCGAGTGTGTAAGATGTGTAAAGGAATCTGTTAATGCATGTTAAAACCACATTTTAATTTGTACATCAAAGTTTGACAATGAAAACATTTGATATAAAAAAGGAAAAACTGGAATGCACAACTTTTCACAGATTGTGTGACATTTGTATGTGTATGTGACATTTGAAGTTGATTTTAGACCATTACTCATAAAGTTTGTATAAAACTTGTATTGTAAAAATATACATTTATAAAAAAAGAGTTATACTCTTATAAACAGTGCACATGCATAATGTTAGATAATGCTCTCCAAAATATAGTAAAAATAGATCTTGTTCAATTCAGAATGTTTAAATATCAAAATGAAAAGTGTTGACTAAATACAATGTTATCAATATTATTATCAGTTACCAATATTAGAGGTTTGTTCATCAGTATTGGGTCATATTTTGAATATATCAGCCAATATTCTATATGTCATTGTACATGATGGTCTCTATTTTTACATTTAGATTACCTTTGCCAACATCCAAGGTTCACTTAAAGTCAATCTTTAAAATCTAATAATTTAATAACACTGTTAAATGTAATCTTTAGCAAATCTCAAAATGAATATTCATTTTCAATGAAACCTAAATTCACATAAACAAAATAGTATAAAATTGGCCTTAACATAAGTATTGGTCATAATTGATCAATGCATCCCTATTTAAAATGTGTCTTGCAGTTTAAAGACCTATTTGTTAAGGGTGTCTACATTGGTTATGGTTACACCAGAACCAGTTCCAATGCTCTTCTCTCTTCTCTGTCGTGTAACATTTCTTTAGTGGCAGAATTGAACACGCTCGTGTCACGCCTCCAACTATTCTATGTGTTCTAGCAGTTATGCGTTTAGAGAAGGGAGGAAAGAGGAACACCCATCCCCCTTAGCTCTTCAGTGGTCCCGCGGCTGGAGGGACGGACGGTGTCTGCAGCAAGTGGCGATGGCAGCAGCTCCTTTATCTCCTCCAGATGTACGAACTACACAGGTGTTTCCCAAAGCAAATGCCCCATGAGTGACAGAACCACGAGAAAGAGCCTGACAGCCTGTTAGTGTCCAGGACTCCTCGCATGAAACTTCCACCTAAATAAATAATGCAGGTTAGTGCTGCACAGATAAAGGTTCGGTCATATTAGCTCAATTTTGGAAAAATGTCAATAGCGTAGCGATTGTATGAAGCACAGAAGTCACTTTCAAGTCTAACAGCTTATTCGATTATATTATATCTAACAGCTTAGCGATTTCGCATGGCCAACTGAACCTGATGCAAAATGTACACGTCGAAATCTTCCACCCTCGCGCAGACCCAGCACGTACATTCCCATTAAAATGACAGGATTTCACATACGAAAATGTCAATTTAACCACACTTCAATTCACCCAAAATAAATCCATATGAATCAAGTGGTTTAATCCAAGTCTTCTGAAGAGACACTCTTTATATGATTAACTGATTTAAATTGGGCTTTTACGGTAAAGGTAAATAGAGCACTCAAATATGGTAAACGGAAGCTTGAGCATTTATTTACGATCCCTTGATGAATGAGATTTGGGTGAATAGACTATCAATGGAGGATACATCTCTAAGATTTCATTAAAAAATATCTTCACTTGTGCTCCGAAGATGAACGAACAGGTTTGAAACGACATGAGGGTGAGTAATTAATGACTGAATTTTCATTTTTGCGTGAACTAAGTTGTGTTTCAATGAATCCACAGTAGTACAACAGATTCAGGAGTTAAACTGCCACTTGAATAAATGTTAGAAGCTGTGCATTTGTTTTTTTGTGTCCACGTCTTGTGAGAGTAAGTCACCTGCTCGCTGACAGCCGTGGGTTCGTGTTCTTTGAGATGACACTCCAGAGAGGACGTGTGGCAGCAGGAGGCATATGACGTTACGCCCCTTTTAGCAGGACATGCCCTGCGGCTGCCATGTAGAGGTCGATCTGAGTCTGATACCTCTCCAGATGAAGAGGAATAACTGCAGCCTGCAGGGAAAGATGACAGTTGTCACATTCTAGAAACGTGAATAGAAATGTACACAAAGACTATTAGGATAAGCATAGAGATCTCTATTCAAATTCATTTTCAACAGCAGAAACTTTCTAATTTCAAAACAAATGCATGAGATTAGAGAATTATGATTTTTCAAATGAAAGAACCTTTTATATAAGACTTTTTCAGAGTGAAATTATCCAAAACCGATTACACTTCAACTACATTAATCCTATTGAAAAACGCTGCAGTGCGAAACCATCTGTCACCTGTCAGCTGGTGTTCTGAAGGACATTCTGCATCCGCGCCTCTCTCAGCACTCTCTATCGTCTGGCACTGAGCTTTATGTCCTGTACAACAGCGCGCTACAGCGAACACACCTTGCCCTCCATTCCCATTGACGGCGACACACTCTTTCTGCCCATCTCTCACCTGTCAGAAAGGAAATTACTAAACGTTACTCTACTCTACTCACTCTCTGGTGCAAGTAGTGACTTACATCAGGCTGGCAGTTTAAATGGTATGTTTTGAGGATACTGAACAAACTTTCTCTGATAATGACCTCCACTCTTTCTCCAGCTCTCGCTCTGTTATGTGAGAAACTGGAGCAGCTCAGCATCTCTTCACCGTGGCGACAGCGGGCCACAGTTGTGGCGAAACCTGAAGCGCCTGACCTCTCAGACCAAACCGATCTACAGAGCAGATCCTCTCCTGTGAGAAAACACACATCAAAAATACACAACAAACTGCATTAAGGCCACCTTAATGGTTACAGATATGTTTTGGGCACTTCTATGGTGTTTAAATTAGTCACCCATCATGGCAACACTAGTCCTAAACTGGTCTACCCGCAAAAGCATCCACCTAAACCAGCCCGGACCAGTAACAGTACTAAAAATGGTTTAATTCCCTTTTGGAAGTTAAACTCTTCCAAATGGTTCCAGGGAAGAATAAAATGCAGTAAATTAACAATTGTATGTACACTGTTACATGATGAACGTGACTAATAAACACACAATTAATATGTAAATAAATCAATAAAACAAAACAATAAATAACGTTAGTATTATTAATAAATGTTAATAGGATTATTATATATTTGTTGTCTTAATCGACTCAAACTATCTTTTGGCTCTCATATTTCTTCACTACCCCCTACACTTCATAATATCTCATCTGTGGCTACATTCAAGACATCAAAAACATCTATTTAACATGTATTTTGGATAATGAGACTATATGTGTCCTTATGTGATTGTAATGTGTGCGGCTGTGTAAATGTATTGTAATGTACAATGTAAAGCGACCTTGAGCTACAGAAAGGTTCTATATAAATAAACTTCTTATATTATATTATAAATTCAGTGCAGTCTTCTAATTATAGTATTATTACATTACTAAAGGTTAATATTAAAAACGTTGTTATATTACATTATATTATACATTTATTGCAATCTGCTAATTATAGTATTGAAATCATCATACATCAGACTGTAATATCAGTCCATATTATTAATGCCTGTTGTTTGGCAAACCACACTGGTGAAGTTTACTCGTGAACTCTGACCTGTGAGTGTGGAGGTCGGGTCAGGCAGGGCGACCACCATGTTGGGTGTAGTGAGACGGTGGTCCTGTGGCAGAGACTCTGGGTTCATGACCCGTTTGACTGAATGATAGAAGAGCTGTTGCAGAAGCTCAGCAGAGCTGGCGTTTGGACTCAGATTCAGAAGTACCGCCGCTACACCTGAAAACGCACAGCGACCAGAGCTGGTTATATGGACAGACTGATCAAATGTACTCTCATCCATCTATTAACATGCACTAATAATAGTATGCATTGCGTGTGTGCGTGTGCGTGTGTGTGTGTGTGTGTGTGTGCGCTAACCAGCAACATGTGCCGCTGCCTGTGACGTTCCGCTCTTGGTAGTGAAGCATGTAGAGCAGTCACTGGATGCGCTAATGATGTCATCACCGGGTGCAAACACATCCACGCAGCGACCCACATTGGTGCCGGTCTTCCCAGTGCTCAACGGCTGGTCAGCAAAATGAACGGCCCCTACTGTTATCACCTGCAGCAGGGGAACAAATGATGTCAAAAGCGATTATATTGTCAAGCAAATGCTTTCCTGAAGGACTCAACCCACTGTAATCTCAGATCAGTACCTCAGGCTCTGAGGCTGGTGAGTACAGACAAGCATCATCGTTGTAGTTCCCAGCCGCAGAAATAAGCACTGCACCAGATTTCACCATGTTCCGGCAGGCAGCGTTGAGGGTGCGACTGAATCCCCCAACAAACGGCAGCAGGAGGATCACAGGTGAGATAGGCTGAGACATCAGAGATGACTGGATATACTCCAGACCTGCAACAGAGTTGTGTATTATAGTAATATAATATAATATTTATTCATTGTTCGTTTGTTTGTTTTGCTGCCGAAGACCCTAATTATTTTCTTGTTTATTGGTTTTCCTTTTATTTATAGAATAGAGTAGAATAGAATAGAATATGGATGTTTTGGTTTACTAAACCTGGTAAGACAGACTGAAGAGTATAAACTTCAAAAGTTTGGGATCGGTAAGATTTTTTAATGTTTACAAACAAAGTCTCTTCTGCTCACCAAGGCTGCATTTATTTGATTAAAAATACAACAACAAAGACAGTAATATTGTGAAATATTATTACTATTTAAAAAAAATAGATTTCTTTAAATATTTAATGAAATTTAATTTATTCCTGAGATGGTAAAGCTGAATTTTCAGCATCATTACTCCAGTCTTCAGTGTCACATGATCCTTCAGAAATCATTCTAATATGAGGAGTTGCTGCTCAAGAAACATTTCTTATTATTATCAATGTTGAAAACAGTTTTTCATCTCATTTTCAGGATTCTTTGATGAATAGAAAGTTAAAAAGAAAAACATTTATTTGAAATAGAAAGCTTTTGTAACATTATACACTAACGGTCAGAAATTTGGGGTCAGTAAGAATTGATTTTTTTGAAAAGAAATGAACACTTTTATTCAGCAAGGGTGCATTAAATTGATCAAAAGTGACACAAAGAGATTTAAAAAATTATTTTTTGTAATACTTGTGTTTTGGTTTACCTGCTAAAGCTGCATATATAACATATAATATTATAAAGCTATATATATATATATATATATATATGTTTTGGTTTACCTGCCAAAGCTCCTGACACGGTACCCTTGCCTTGGCAGTTCAACACTCGGACACTGTTTACACTTGCACCTCGAGCGACACCCGAGTCCCGTCCACTGACCACTGCTGCTATGTGTGTGCCGTGACCGTCACACTGACTAGCCTGTGGGTAGAAGACCATAAGAAGTGATGGACATATGCTTCTCATTAGCACTTACACGAAAAACTGCCCAGTTACCATAAAACATTTAATGACTTTCACCAACCTGTCTGTGAACTCTGACCCCATCCTCCTCTGGCACACTGTTGAAGTCCGTCACCATTACCCTGTCCTCAATCTCACGATGAGTCACCTGAACGCTTGTGTCTAAGAGATACACTCCCACCTTTGCGCCGTCATCTGCATACACAAGCATGACGGCTCAACAGATCAAAATGGCAAATTACTTGAAGAACAGGTATTGAAGATTCAAGAGAAAGCATAAAAGCATTTACACAGTGCAGAAAGCAAATCTTTCACTTCAGGATCTCAGAATATAATTTTAGAAGGTGTATTAAAGTGTTTGGGAAAAAGTAGAGTGAGAGAGGAGACTTTAGCTCACTGAGTGGTGAGTATTTTCCAGGCTCATGTTTGTTTTGAAGGATGCTCTGCAGGTTCAATGGGATGCTCTGGGCAAAGATGGAGGAATCCTCTTCAATGTATTCCACATGGGGAAGCTTTACTGCCTAAAAAAAAAAAAAAAAAAAAAAAAGATGTCAATGATAAAGACAGACATTAACTGAAGAATTATTTTAATCCCAGTTCCAGTTTTTATTTTATTTTTCAGTCCACACTACTGTTCAAACATTCTTAAATATAAAATATGAACTGAGATATAAATACAAAACTGAGAGCATTATTGTGTAATAGTGTCTGTGAATTACCATATGAAGAACATCGCTGCTCATTTTCACCAGAAACCCGTGGAAGGCTCCCGAATATGTCTGCAGTATTTCGATCAGGTATCCGCGTTTCGCGGCTTTTGCGCGGAGCCTGCGCGCGGTGCGCTCCACCTGGTTCACGTGCGTTCCGTTCCGCATCACCACTATATACTGACCCGGCATGCGCCATGCATCCTGTGAGTAAAACATCTTTTGATAGCATACTCATTCCAAACGTTCCACACGTACTACAGTACCTTTATTTTAGACTTTCTTGGCTTGAGGCAACTGATGTTGTCAGGACAACTTGTGAGTGTTTCTACACAGCTAATAAAACATTGTGGGAAGTTTTTTGGCAGTTATGTAAAAGGTAGAATTGGATGTTACTGGCTTCTGGGGCCAGCTGAAAAGTATGTTTTCGTTGTTGATAAATAAACACAGGGCCTATGTTTCTTTGATATATATCATCTCATCTTAGCACTTTTGATGAATGACTACACTGTTTAATTTTGTTATTTCATCTGAATACTAACATTTGTTGGATTTAGCCAGTCGAAGCAGTTTTTTAATTGAACTAATTTTGTATCTGGCAAATAGTGATATATGACTTTGTATTATGTTGAATATCAAAGTTTTTGTGTCTACAGTTATGAATGAACTCCCATTGCAAATCAGGTTTATTGGCTTTTTTTGTACAGACTTTTAGTCGTTTACAATGAACAAATCAAACTAAAGTAATTGAAATAGCTCAACACAACAAATGTTGCAAGTGGTTTCCCCAAATCCAGCTGAAAATGCAACTTTTTCTGCCGTCTCAAAATTATTCAACCCCCTGACTAAAATCCCTCACAACAGCACATCTATGCAAAAAAGGTGTTGTCTCAAGCACACCTAATGCAACTAATCAAGGGCATCATTAGTTGCACCAGGTGTGCTTGAGCTAGAACACATGACATGTCTGAACTGGCTGGGTTTGTTGAGTGTCATGTTTGACTGGATGTTAGAAATATGGCAAGTCAAAAGAATGGTCCAAAAAGTTTAGAGAAGATATGATATGCTATACCCTTCACAGACAAGGATCAGGGTATAAAAAAATTCATAGTGTTATGCCTATATTCATACATCAATTTGATGTCTAGTACTGGATATTTGGTCAAATAAAGTGTCCTTATTACACACATTAAATAACAAAAATATTGGGGCAAACAATAATATTCATCCTGTAGACATAGTAAAAGCACTTTGCCTGATTTAAAAGTAAAACAAAAAAAAGAAAAAAACTTTCCTTTATCAAAATAATTTATTTTACTTTCATAAAAAGAACCAAATTCCCAGTACACAGAAATACTGAATAAAGAAATAAAAAAAGTCAGTTAGGAGAAATATCGTTTCTAAAGTTAAAATCAGGTAATAAGCCCATACAGTGATTAGTTCATTTAGCCAGTACCTTAGTGCACCTGTAAAACTGGGCAGATGCCCTGCTCTCTGCTTCAGGCTGGGAGCCATCCTGCAGAATTAGAGACATGATCATCTCTTCATCCTCAGTGTACTCTTCATCACTCTCAACCATAGCCAGAAGACCCAGAAGAAAACTCACACAGCACACCGTCACGACGCCTCTCATTCTTGACACTTTTTTGTGCTTTTAGGTCAAGAATATAAAATAAGTAGTCTAGTTCAAGGGATATTGCTCAAAATTCCCTTTTTTTGGATTGTTGTTCGTCTTACGGTAAGGCAGAGGTATGAAACAGATATTTAAAGCTGAAGTGTATCCTCATGTCATTTAACATGTCATTTGAATCTCTCTGACGGACTGAACGCAGTGAGGTGGAGCGTGCAGACGTTTCTCTGTGCTTATATCGAACGATGTGCGGTAATATACAGCAGAAGAGGAGTCAGATTACAGTCCACCCACACACATATTACACGCATACTATTCCTGCACAGGCTTGTAACGTTTGCTGAAATAAAACCTGCAAAATGAAAGTGTCAATGAAGTGGCTAAAGAGCCTAACAAATAAAGTGAATAGCCTTAAACAACCAATTTAATTTGAGCGAAATTAATAATATTATTATTTTTTCTTTTTAACTAGACAAAGGGACGACATGTCTAACCTGCGCGCGTTCATAAGAGTCAAAAAGTTGCACGTGTCGATGCTGTTTCACTTTGACCAAATACAGATTCACGTCGTCCTCTGTTGGCCAGATAGTGGTATTGTGAAGGGCTAATAGAGTCGTGATCAAATGAAACGTGCAAAACACAATACAAAATCCATATAGTCAAAGCAGGGTTTTTCTTTTAGCCCTATCTGACAAGTTGACTCGTATTGAGTGAGGGGAAAAAACCTGTTTATGAGAAAAGGGAAGAAACATGCACCTATCCTATTACTGACATGCTGATCCTAAATAGTAACCTACATGTTTTTTTTTTTTACCTAGTTTTGTTGCAGTAGCTAGGCCTACTCAAGATTATGAATGCAAGAAGCAGTGTGCATAATAGGCTAGGCTACTCTTTGCTTTTAACAGAGGCTGAATGCTTTTAAAGTCCCCCTGTAGTCAATAATGAATCCCTTAAAACTCATCTTTGAGCACCATAATGACGTATTTAAATGTTTATTTCCTTGAAAATAAAATCTTCATGCCTTAAAATAGCTGAATGTAACTACACCCTTGCCTCACTTAATATATGAGATTCTATGAATATGCAAATTAGTCCCGCCTCCACTCACTCACACCAGCTCAGAGATCCACTCGTTGACGATCACACATTGTCCTGATTGGTTACAAGATAGTTTTTGAGACTGTCTTTGTAATTGTGCAGTTTTAAGGAGAAAATACTCAGCTATTGTGTTGACTAATGCATTTGTACCTAGTTTGTCTTAAAGCATATTAAAAACACCACAGACATATAAACAACATTAAAAGCTTGATTGCATAGGCCTGGATATTTTTGGAAGCAAATTTCCACAGAAATTGAAACATTCCGCAATGCTTTCTTCAGATATCCAGGTAAATAAACAAAACGAATTGTTCAATAACAAGCTCAGTGTTCTGAAACGTTTATATGCTTTTATCTTTCTGTCCGTAAAGCTTTTAATGAATGCCTAGTTCTTAAGGTTTCATTTTCGTGCTTTTAGATATATGGTGAGAAATCTATATTGAAATAAACGTTCTATTTGTTTGGATATCTGTCAAATACACTGCAGAACTTTCACTGTGACCAGTAACTTATGAAACATAAATCTGAGCTGAATGGACAGGGAGGAAATTCCCCCATAAACGACAGAAATAGGCAATATAAAGAGCATACACAAACAAATAGGCCTACTACTATTTTAGTAAATGACTGTAGACATGGACAAATGTAGTACAACGCTTTATCCTTAAACATAATATGACTACAAGGACAAGGTACAAGAATAAAGCAGTCGACTCCTTTTTGGCACAAAAGGAACCTCATAAACGGAAAGTCCCCACCATAAAAAAAAAACAGAAAAACAAACATGTGTTTTGCACACAGGCTTACTTTGTGGCCCAGATGATTCACATTTCAGTAGGCTACTGCTACTTGTATTTTTAACTTGCTCAGCAATTTTCCCTTTAATTTATCCCTAGAATTTTACTACAATACTACATTTAAATAATCTAAAATCACATATCAATCCAGATGTGGTTATTTATCCTGCTGTCCCGTGTGTAAAGGATCTCTCATGAAGGAGCACCACAGACCGATATAAAAACTCCACATTCCGGAATCCAGGCAGTTCCTCTTTCAGTGTCCTCTGGTCTTGGTGCCATGAGTCAAGGTCACAAGTATGCTATTTCATAACCTAATGTTTAAACTTTTTCCAGCCTTATTTCCTGAGAGTGAAACAATCCTATTATCATATGCTTGTTACAAATTCACTGCCAGACCTTGTGACATTAACATGCCTAATGTAAAATGTGATGGCATACATTACACACTTAAAGGGGACCTCGGCTATAATGCAAAATTGTCTTTTATATTGTTTTTGAACATATTTAGTTTCCGCAGTGTGTGTCCACAACCACCTTATTTTGGTAATAATCCATCCACTCCGTTTGTTATTTTCTCCATAAATCTGAAACAGTGTCTCAAAAAAGAGCAGTTAAGGAATGAACTCCAATGTGATGTCACAATGTAACAAGCCCCGCCCACGGCTGGTGACAGAATCTGCCCTATTAGCTTAGCTCCTCCCCTGAGTGAGCTGTACACAGTCTGTCATGTTTATCTCTTCGCCAGAGATTTAACAGCAGCATTCAAGAAAGAAACGTATTCTTATTAAAGCTACTAAAGTTATTTTATCAAGAGCAGTGAGTGTTTTTCTGTTTTTCTTTTGTTTTCTTTATATTAACTACATTTCAGTAAATAGGCCTACTTACGCTGCTGTCACTTTAATACACAGATGACACATAACCTTGTGTGCATTTGACAGTTTAAGTTCAATAAGATGTGAAATAACTTAATTTAATACTCACGGGATGCTCCGTTTGACAGCCAGCTTTCTGTGCACGTGCTTCGGGTGTGTGCACTCAGAAAAACTGATATGGCTTTAAAACGCATTCGGATAATAAACTTTCATGATGATGAAGAACTGGAATGTTACGTGAACTTGACAGCATAGAGATGATAGTTTTTGGCAGAGTATCTGAGGCACAAGCTGTAAAGACACATTCTGGGGACAACTAAGGCATAATAGGTCCTCTTTAAACATTGATACAAGTTATTTAGAATAATTTTTGTAATGTAAAAGTATGACAACATAGTTGGCAAATATTTACAGTAGATGTAGATGATGATGATTTTGACATTAATCAAAAGGCACTATTCACTCTCCAGCTCAGATGTAAAGTAACATGAGTCTTCCATTTTCCCATAGTACATCTCTCGGTCGGGGCCTGTTCCTGTGGTTCTTCTGTCCGTCAATGGAGTGCTAGAACATGCCAGCACACTGGGAGAACTTCGACATGTGTGGAGGACGATGACGCGCTCACCGCGTTTGTTCTCAGTGTGGAGTCTTGGATCTGCCGATATTTCTACTTTTTCATCATCAGAGAAGCCAGCCAAAGGAGCTCTTATTGGTTTCTGTGGACTGTAACAGGACATGTTTTTGAGGTTTATGCAGTTTAAAGTTGCATATTAAAGGTAGTGCTATTTTAAAAAAAGTTTTACACATCAAAAAATAAATTGTATTTTTGAGGTACACTCAAATGAGATGAAGACTGTATAATATTTTTCTATAAAAAAGCGTTTTAATAAGATAGCTACATGGTGCGGGTCACACGTCACACCCCCCTCAATGTTTTTCGCCATGTTGAATTGACGTGCCGTACAGTACGTCATTCACAAGGTTGAAAGATTTGAAGGGTTAAATCCTGAGTAGTGATATGCTTAAGTTGCTTGTTTTTTTGGACAGGTAAGGGAATTAATTATTGTGTAGACCACTCTCTAAAACTTATATACGAGTAATCTACATAACTGACGCGCATGTTGAACCACATTGATAGCAGCACACGGTCTAACACTATTGTGGTATAGGATACTTAGAGGCTTTTGAGTTGTAAAGTTGTACCCTGGTCTCTTTAAGATATTTTACAAAATTAATCTTATCACACAGCATAATTACATTCCCTGGAAGAGGTAAGATTCTCTAAGATTCAATTATCCAGCCGCTTAACCCAGTTACACAGTGAGTGAATTTAGACTTAATGAGTCTTGATGGACCCTCAGAAAACACAAACACAGACTCCAGTGTGATGACAGAAAGAGAAGGAAGAGTTCGTTGAGTTGACTGCATGAATGAGGGTTGTGGAGAGATAATTTACAATACAGTAACCTTTCACTCTTAAAGTCACCATGAAATCAAAATTGACAAATCTTTTTTTTTTTCTTTTATACAGAATGTTGCATTGTACTATAAATGATTTATCCATGCACATCATTATTTTTAAAAACTACACATGCCCTCAATCTATAATCAAAAACATTAACCTCCCCTCTCCATTGAAATGACATTTTCAGAGGGTGGGACTAAATATGTTTCACAAATGATAATTCAGATCTGCATCCATTTAGTTAACAATGCCCAGCTTCATATGATCCAGTCAATTCTCGAGGACAGAATCAAGTCCTTTCCTCATACCTTACAAGCTTTATAGAGGCATTATTGCTAATAAATAAATAAATAGATATTTTGTGTATTTTCTAGAAGATACATTTACTTGAGAATCACACAAAATAGACTTGTTTTCTTGAATTAAGTTTAAGATTCCCAATTAGCAAATGTATGCTTTTAAATACATAATTTGCTAGTGTAGTGGAAGTTATTTTTTAGAATTATTATAATATAATAATTATAATCTATTATAAGTGTATTGAATCTTATTTTAAGATATATTCCCTGAAAAGTCTTAAAGAGACAGACACCCCAAAAATTCCCATAAGACTTTTGTTCATTTTTGAAACACAAATGAAGATATTCGAGATTTCAGTCCCTCCATTGACAGCTGCGCAACTACCAATTTGACGCTTCAAAAAGTTTATAAAGAGATCATCAAACTTATCCATATGAATTGAAGCGGTTTAGTCCAATTTTTTTGAAGAGACATGATCACTTTATATGATGAACAACAGATTAAATTAAGGTTTTTATTCACATATTAACAGTGATCGTAACTCGAGAATGAACCTCATTGGTTCTCACACGTTGAACGAACATGCTTGTGCTTCCGTTTACCACAACTGATGTGTGCGTTGATGAATGTTTATGTGAATAAAATGTTTATGTGATATGTGAATAAAAGCCTAAATTCAATCTGTTCATCATTATAAAGCAATTGATTCTCTTCAGAAAATGTGGACTAAACCGCTCAATTCATATGGATTAGTTTTACGATCACTTTATGAACTTTTTGAAGCATCAAAGTGGTAGTTGCGTAAACTGTCTATGCATGGAGGGACAGAAATCTACTCATTAAAATATCTTCATAATTAATAATTAATGACAGAATTACATTTTTTGGGTGAACAGTCCCTTTAATATGCTATGCAATTTACCTAAAATATTTGTTTGTGTTGTCTGTAAACAGATCTTACTCTAACCTTTTTCCATCCGAGCTTTCAGCGCTCAAGTCCAGTTTTTCAGCCCCACAGAGCTCTTCCTTCTCTGCCAGAATAACAGTCACCTGTGGACATCATAAACACTCTAATGTAACGCACTCTGTCAAATTATATGCACATTATAATCAACGTAAATGCTAAGAACATAAAACATAAAATCCATCTTTTACCAAACAGTGGGAACAGCCAACTTTCCTTACCCTGGGGTAACACTGACACACCGACCAGACCGTCCCCATGCCCACCATTATCACTCCCATAGCACAGAAAGTGGCAAACACCTGTGGTTCCTCTACGGAAATCATGAACATACCCAATGCCACGAACGCCATCCCAAGAACAATGAGGCCATAGCGATACGGCTTGTTTTCTGCCATAGAAGAAGTGTAGAGTTCCAGCAGTGGCTAAGTTAACAGAAGAGAGTACCGGTGAGAGTGGAGCTTTGATTGTGTTCCCATAGAGGTGAAGGACAGACTGAGAGGACAGGAGTGACTGACGGGACACAGAGCCAGTGGAGAACCAAGATACAGATCATTGAACCTGTAATGGGTCTTAGTCAGGTGACCTTCCCCCAGGTAAAGGTTGCATTGACTTAAGCAATCTTACTACATTCCTTTCCAGAATATGAACGAAATATGGTAGAAGTCATATTAACGTTATAGAATGTTACAAGTACATACAAAAACATTTAGCCTAGATTGATAATATTATTGGTTACCAAATACAAATCAACAATAGACTTTTTTGTGTCAAATGGTGTATTGGTATTTATATGCACATGTGATAGGAAATACACAAAGAAAATGATATGTAACTGTCAAAACATCACAGAAAATAGACTTATGCAGCATAATGTGATATATTAATAATAAAACACACACAAAACAGAGATAATAGTTTCTGGTAGGCCTGTTAAAGTGACAGTGAATTCATTCAGTGAAAAATTCAGGAGAGAGAGAGCATATTTCCTCAATCCTATATTATACAACATGTAAGCCTACCAAAAATAAGATTATATACATTAGAACATTTCAGAACCTTTCTAAAACCATGTTCTGGTTATTAAGAAAAAATCAAGGCACATTTCAAAAGTTGGTTCAGCTAATTGAAAAAGAGGTACTCCAAAACCAATAAAATTACAACTTAGCATCTTTTCCAACCCCTAGACTGATTTTATATCTGGGGTCCCAAAGTCCCTAATAATATACACCACCATTCAAAAGTTTGAAATGAGTTTTTTTTTTTTTTTTTTTTGCATTAAATTGATCAAAATGACATTTACATTTACTTTATTCATCAAATTATCTTGAAAAAAAAAACGTATCACGGTTTCCAGAATAATATTAAGTAGTTACTTTCATAGCGCGTTTTCAGCATTTACTATAATGATAAATGTTTCTTAAGCAGCAAATCAGCATATTAGAATGATTTCTGTAGGATCATGTGACACTGGAGTAATGATGCTGAAAATTCAGCTTTACCATCACAGGAATAGATTAAATTTTAAAATATATTCAAATAGAAAATGGTTATTTTAAAATAAATGCAGCATTGGTGAGCATAAGAGACTTCTTTTAAAAACATTTAAAAATCTTACAAACCCAAAACTGGAATGGTAGCGTATGTGTAATATTAAATAATAATAGTCATTTTAAATTGATCTCATATGTCCCCTTCAAATTATTTCAAGTTCATTCCCTTTAAGTTAACCCTATACAAACCCCATTAGACAGATATTATTAACATTTTTTTCCCTTTTTTAGCATAAAGTAGGAATGAACATTTCATTACTTTCACTGGTATCTATATTCTAGTAACTCAGTTTGTTTTTGACCCCAGTAAAAACACATTGTAGAGAACTAAAATACAATAAAACAAATGAAAGTAAACAAATCAGAAAATCATCGACCTTCAATGGCAAGTAGTTAGTAGGAACGACTTAGTAGGTTAGTAAGTAGTAGAAAGAACGTCTGTAATGGCCTCGGGGTCTCTCAGAAGCCAAACAGAACATGAGGATGAAATAAACTTTTACACTGCGATTTACTGTCAGTTCATTTAAGAAAATGTTCTATTTCAGTATCCACATACATAGCTATGAAAAAGTAAAAGAAAAGGAAGAAATAATAGGGATGCACAAAATCTGAAGTCATTGTTACCAGTTATCAACATGCCTTTTTTTTTTTTTTTTTTTTACTCAGTATTAATTCAAGTAAAATAGGCTGCTATGTATTTTTTTTTGTCAAATGATGGGACTCCACATTATTTCTAGTTGGATTACCAATTTTTAAACATATAAAAGTTGGCCATGTGCATGTATCATTTGTTTATTCTGATGGTTTATTTAATTAGCTTACACATCTTTTGTGACTGTACGATAAGAAAGATTGTTTTCTCCCCGTTTTAAAAGCAGTTTTCCACTGTTTACGGCATTTGGTGTCAGTGAGGACTTTGGTTATCGGTTTCACAAGATAAAAAATGTATCGGTTATCACATAGGCCAAAATTGCCATAACAGTGCATCCATAAGAAATTGGAAACTAGCATGTTCAGTCAAGCTACATGTAACAAAGAGCAATAATATAAGTCCATAGCAATAGTACAAATAGTTTCTTGTTACTCAAGGCACTTCATTTCCAGAACAGATTAGAGATAGAAATAGAGCTGCACGATATATCGGTTATCTGTAGACATTACTTATGTTATCTTATTTATCAACCAATATTACGTATTGGCTTGTGAACTTGCTTCCCTTTTAGATTTAGATTACTTTTGCTGTCTGTATAAAACAATATCTTAAAGGGTAAAAAAATATAACCCTCTAAGTGCATCATCTCTAGTCGAGTGCATGCAGAGCTGTGTGTCTTCATGCATAAAAAAATAAGTTACATTACTTTTTTTTAAATTCTTTAGCAGATCTGAAAATGAAACCTTATCCTTCTTCCATACTGCACAATGATTTGATGCCTTCATTTGGTTGTAGAATTTATAAGTATTTAGCTTTTAGTGATTTTTTGATAGTATAGATTGTGATTTCTGTAGTTACAGTTGGTTCAAAGCTGTAGTGGTCTTCATAACAGTGTCATAGGATGGTGGCGGCTCCATTTGCCAGGGAGGGGGTGTTGCAGGTTGGCTCTGTGGACTGGCGTCTGAGGTGGGAGGCACTTGGACTGTAATGTTTTCCTCTGCCGTAGCCCTACGGATCCGATCCAGCCTCCTGGGGAAAGGGAAGAGCAGAATACCTGTATCACAATATAGTTGAAGTATATGGCTTAATTTAGATTAATATGTAAACATGTGCTGAACACTTTCCTCTCAATACCATAATAAATGCAATAAAAAAATTACAGCGGTAAGAAAACTGAGGTTAAAATCCCCCGTAGTCAATCATTTTGTCCATTAAAACTCATCATTGATCACCAAAATTACGTATTTAAATGTTTTTTCCCTGAAAAAAAATCTTCATGCCTTAAAATAGCTTGAATGTAACTCTCCACCCTTGCCTCATTTAGTATATGCTGTTCTATTAATATTGAAATTAGTCCCGCCTCCACTCACTCACACCAGCTCAGAGATCCACTCGTTGATGTGATTGGTTACAAGGTAGTTTGTGACATCAGAAACACCAGCGATTTCAAACCGTGTTTTTCAGACCGTAAGGAGAAAACGCTCAGCAATGCACTTATGCATTTGTTCCTGGTTTGTCTTAAAGCATATTTAAAAACACCACATATAGAGACATATAAACAACATTAAAGCTTGATTTTCACCACAGGGGGACTTTAAGAAAGCATCTGATACTTTATCAAATTGATTGCTTTAAAGTAGGTTTATCGTAATTAACATTAAAATGATTTGGCTTAGTGCGATTATGAAATCGCAAAGACTACGATTATTTTGTATGCGTTGTGTTGTCAATTATCTTCTCAGTTCTCACACGTGTTGTGGGTGCGCACAAAAAGTATTCTCGTAGCTTGATAAACTTAAGGTTGAGCCACTGTAGTCACTTGGACTATTTTAACAATGCCTCTGCTAACTTTTCTGGGCCGCCAAATGCAATTACCTGGCATAGGGTGACCATATTTTGATTACCGAAAACCAGGACACTCGGCCCGGCAATGAGATACTCAAATGATACTCAAAGTTTACTCAAAGATGCCTTATTAATTTCAATACATTTAAAGTAGGCTATGCCTCCTCTGTATGGATAGAAAATTGTTATATTACAAAATACTATCTATAACCAAAGACACAAATTCAGATTCTCAGAGATTACTCAACATGTTTTATTATGACAGGTTTAAAAAAATAATGAATGAAATAATGATAGAAATAATGTCTCTTCTATATTAGAAAAATCAATAAATAACTAAAAAAAATACCTCCAAATTGAACAAAAATAGCTCTTACAAACTTACAAAAACTAACTGACAAAAGATATTTATATCTTTAGTTTTCTTCTTCCTCTTTATCCTGTTTTTCTTCCTCATCCTCCTTGTTTGCCCATCTATATTTTGCTGTAAAGCTGATCTTTCCCAGCAGTTTTTTGTTGCTTAACAAATAAGCATGAATGTATTTGCAAGAAGTGTCTCTGAAGTTGTATTGTACAAATAGAATCCCTTTCAATGACTCAACAGAGAGCTGGTTCTTCTCCTTTGCCCACTGGCTCTGCATCAGTGAGAAAACCCTCTCAACATTTGCATTGTGAGAGTGAAATGAAAAATAATGAAAACCAGGACCTTTTCATCACTTTATAAAAAACAGCCAGGACAGGACATGAAAACAGGACGTTTGGTCACCGTAACCTAGCAGGCTATGAGGGAGTGAGCCAGATCTCAGATTTCATCAAAAATATCTTACGGGGAAAGTCTTACGGGGTTGGAACAACATGAGTGAGTAATTACAAACAGCGTTTTCATTTTTTGGTGAACTAACCCTTTAAGGTACATCGGGGCTTTAATTAGCAATTAATCTGGACATTTATGTTAAAGCATTCATTTCAGAAGGAAACCAAATAATCTGAAATCACCTAGTTTATGCTTGCAATTCTTTCTTTTTTTTTTTTGAAAGTGAATCCAACTTTAAGTTCAAACCAAAGACTGAGCATTTACCATCATTCTCTCAAAACTACTGTATGCCAAAAAGACAAGGGTTGGGGAGAAGGGGGAGACCCCAAGGCACTTATTTGATGGCTTCAGCATGTTGCAAGAAACAAAAATCTCTTCCTCTCGAACCCTCCCTCCTCATTGTTTCTGGGCTAGTGTACAATGTTGACTGCTTTCTGTTAACATCTGTAGTCCTGATCATGCGGTCAGAATGAACCGCTCTGTTCCCTTTGATTCTCTTATCTTCCACAGCATGATTCTCCAAACAAAAAAAACATAAATAGATTTAAATATAAACTGAAATCATTATTATGAAGTACCAGCAACTTACTAGTTTGTAAATGGCAATGGGTTCTTTCTTTCTCTTGTTCTCTCTCTCCCTCTCTTTCCCTCAGACATGGAACACTGAAAGAATTTGGCGGCTAGCAGCTGTTCAGTCTTCAGTCTTGGTCTGTAAACATTACCTTGCCTTAACATTTTCTCTCAGTTTCTCCATTAATTACATTACGACTGCATTTTGTCAAACGCTGAAACGTTGAAAATGGTTTCTTGACTAAAGGGAGTCAGTTTAAACACTTAAACTAATTACTGTAATCCACAACGATATTACATAGAAAACACTGTTGTGCTGAGCTGTCCTTCACCACAGAATGACACCCAAACAAATCTAAATTAAAGCTTGTATGCAATTTCTGCATCACTAGAGTCACCAAACAAATTGCGAAAATGCTCAACAAACAATGAGGAATGTTTTTTTTTTTCCAAGTATTGATAAAGGCATGTTGGATATATGGTTCCTCGCTCTTGCTATAAGAGGAAAATGTAAACCTTGCCTTCCAACTAGTACATCGTGCAATGAAAATAAATGTAAGACATGAGTTAGTTTACGGAGAGGATGCAGACCCATCATTTCTACCATCTAACCGTGCCAGACTGTTTTCACTGCTGACCTACTTCTATAATCAGAACATTTGTTACTTCTGCTTAACTTTAGCTTTCAAACTAAAAGGGGGCCGAGAAGAGACAGAGCACCGTCTTAGTTTGCGTATTTTTTCATCAACTGAAAGCCAGAGAAATTCTGAGTGTATACAAAAACCCCAATCAGATTATTATTTTTCAGCATTCTTATGTTTCACAACTGATGTTTAACATCTTTCAGCAGTCACACTATTTAGTGCAAAACAAAAGATCATTATTACTATTGTTCATACTGAAGCAAAAGTCAGTAAACTAACCACCTAATGTCCCAATATAGGCTTTACGCCAAATGCCACATGAACAAACAGGAAAACAGGTCTCAGTCCATCCGCTTGTTGGAGAAAGTGTTAACGCCGGCAGTAACACTTTAGCAAGCAACTTATTTAGGTCAGGGTCAGCAGGGGGTCTACTCTATGATGCCATTTCCTGTTATGGAAAATTTACTAAAAACCAATTAGCATATAGTTTTTTCTTCATTATGACATAAGAAACCCTGACATTGTTGATTTTTTGCATTCGACAAATATTGTAATTCAGGTATTAAAAACATGCTCATCACAGCAGTCAAGTCATTGTACATATGAACTGCTTTTTTTTAATGTTTTTAAGTTTTGAAGACATTGAAATATACAACAAAAAAATGAGTGCTATGAAATTGATCATTGTGGGTTCACCTCTCAAAAACCTTGTTTTATTTTTATAATAACCCTGATTATTTATGTTCTGATTTTGGCATTTTCCATTTATAAAACATAAGGCTGGAATACACTACAACATTTGCACATATTTGTGTGCCAATTTAAAGTCTGCACAAGGCAATGCTAGTTGTCACAAGTCAGATGTAGTAGGCAGATGTAATGAATTCCAGCCTTTAGCCTCTCTGTTTATATTGTATCTATTTATATCTATTGATTTGACAAAACATACTCCATGACATTCATCTAGTATCTGTAAAACCGCATTTTTTATCTTAATAATGTATCTAAATTATGTCATATGCTCTCAATGAAAAATGCAGAACAATTAGTTCATGCGTTCATGACATCAAGGCTAGATTATGGTAATGCTCTACTGGGTGGTTGCCCTGCACGCTTAATAAACAAACTACAGCTGATCCAAAACGCAGGAGCTAGAGCTCTTACTAGAACCAGGAAGTATGACCATATTAGCCTGGTTCTATCAACACTGCATTGGCTCCCTATTAAACATCGTATACATTTTTAAATATTGCTGATTACTTACAAAGCACTAAATGGTTTAGCTCCGCAGTACTTGAGCGACTTCTTAACACATTATAGTCCTTCACGTCTATTGCGATCTCAGAATTCCGGCCAGTTGATAATACCTAAAATAAGAAAATCAACTGTTGGCGGTAGATCCTTTTCCTATTTAGCACCAAAACTTTGGAATAATCTTCCTAACATTGTCCGGGAAGCAGACGCACTCTGTCAGTTCAAATCTAGACTAAAAACACATCTCTTTGACCTAGCATACACATAATACTTTATAGACTTCTATAATTCAATATTAGGCTGCATAGATTAGATCAGCCGGGGCCGGGAACACTTCCCATAAATCCTTATGTACTTGGTAGCCTACACCATAAGAAGGATGGCGTCTATGCTAATTTAAATCTCTCTGTTTATCCCGAGGTTTACCACAGTCCGCCGGATCCAGATCTGAGGAAGGACCAGCGCCTGGACACGACGACAACGCAGTCCTGAAGTGTCAACTAGTCTCTCCCCTGTGAAGGCCTCCTTCCCTTTACCTCTGTACAGATAAAACGTTGTCGGGATAATTCCGGTTCACGTGGCTATGCAGACGCGACAAAAATGTGTGTATTATGAATTTTTAAGACCAGACAAGTAGTCGAGGGTTGATTTGTGAAGAAGGACTACACGCCTGCGCACATACATATATAGGCCTATTGTATATATTCAAAAGCGTATACATTCAATACGCTTTTTGTATATTCAAGAGCGCATACCTATCGACTGAACACGTGATGCGCATGCCGGTTTGCGTTTTGAGGTTTGCGAAGTGAAAACGGATAATCGTTTGCACCTTTGAACCTATTTCAGGGAGTGCGTTCTCAAGACACCAGGCACTGTTTTGTGCGGATGGGCGGCCGGAGCGCATTAAGGGTTTTTCAGTTAGAATGGTGTCGTGTTAGCGGCCCTTAAGTTAATAACTAATGATCTTCGCAATGGAAGTGAATCAATCAAGACTATCTTTAGCTGAACGAATAACTTTATCTTAGAGCTGTGGTAAAACCTAAACAATCTGTTTCTATTATCACTGTAAAGCTGCATTGAAACAATCCATACTGTTAAGCGCTTTATAAATGAAGGTGACTTGACTATACATATGCCACAGCTTTGGCTAAACTCTTGGTTCTCTTTAATTGCACTCATCAATTAGCCTCATAATGATAGCCTATTTGTGTGTGTCATTGGTGTAACATTTGCGTCTTACCTCTGCACCGCAATGGCTTGATGGTGGGTGTAACGGGTGCCCGTTCGCGGGTGTAGAAGGAAGTGACCCGACACAGCTACATGACTGGATTTGATGACCATGCAGAAGGCACGGATGAGGATCAAGAGGCCGAGACAGACTATGGCCACGCCAATGAGAATACTGTAAAACTGCATGGTAATGAAGAGCACTATGCCTGTAATCACAACCAAGATCCCCAATGAAACTTGCCATCTGTGCTGGAAGGACATGCTGTTTCTTCTGACTACGCCATCACTAGTAGGCTCGTTGTCTTCAGCCCTTGTAACACAGAGCATATGTGTGTATGAGAGTTTGAGTATGAGCTTCAAGTCTTGTTGTACAAAAAGTAGCTACAGCATAAAAAGTCAGTCAGCCCTGGTGTCAGTTCATATCCATGGAGATCCAAGAAAGAGATTGCAGACCATCCTACACAGAGCAGAACAAAAGAGTGACATGCATCACAGATAGAAAATTTAACCTATATTGATTTAATTGTATTTTGATACTACAGTAGTGTAAAAACAACAACAACAACAACAATGTGCTTCATGTGGTAACGTCTGCTGTTCAGAAGTCAAAATAAATATATTAATGTGACAGAATACAATAACTCCATTAATTGGACTAAAATATGACACTGTCAGGGTTAAAGTAAAAATAGATCCTTTTTTTGTTGCTTAGGCTACAATTATATATTTCAATATGATGAGTTAATATTGTGACTGACTGTTTTCTCTTTTTTTCAGTCTAATGTGTAGGGGGGGGGGAAACAGAACTATTGAGTTTTTTCTCGTTTTATCGTCGTTAATAAAATATACAGTACCTTGTCGTGTTGACGCAGTCCGGCGTGCGTTTATTTTGACCGTGAAGTTGGACATCAGTGGATGAGTGTAACGGTTTCTTCTAATGCACTGTGTTCAATATCTGTCTCCACGACCTGAATAAGCGTCCAGCTCTGCTTGTCATTATACTCAAAGAGGATAATCATTTCCACCGAGCTCTTCAATTTACCACGGAAATCGCGACTCAGACAGTCATTTCCTTAAAGAATGCTTAATGGAAAATCTAATTCTTCCCACAGTCATCGCTGTCGGTAGATGTGCCGTCTGTTTGAGTCTCTGCGGTCATTTAAACGTGAAAAGGAAGTGGCAGAGTTTATGGGCGGAGGTTGATGCCACTAGGAGCGTTGTCCGATTCATGAATCGTTCTTTTAATTTGAATCTTTTTAATGATTCGGGTGAGCCGTGTCACTAAACCGGTTCATGAACGCATAAGAGAGAGATCCGAAATCTCCCCCTAAACACTCAATCACGTTAGTCCACTAATAATGTTCACTTGAAGAACTGAATGAAAACGGAGCGAATTCGGACAGCCGCTGAGCTGTAGACACTGACACTCTGGTAGAGGCTGTCGACACACGGTACAATGTGGGATATAGAATGAGTGAGTGCACTCAATTACATATGGGCTGCGTTTCAAACCGCATACTCACTGAGTAGGTACTTCATTTCAATAAGTACTTAAGCCTACTTAACGAGCGTTGAAGGAGTAGGTACTTAATAGCCTGATCTCGTTGAGTATGGATGCGAACCAGGCATCTGCCATGTTGACATTATCATGTGACCTACGACGCGTTATCACAAGTGCTACAACTTAAAAGATATGAGCGTCAGGTTTAATTAATCTCTGTAAATATCTTGATATTGATGAAAACTTGCTTATTTTGTGGTCTTGTTGAAGAAACAGCCCATTTATTTTGTGATTGTATAACCACATTTAGGGTCGATTTAAGTTATTTTATTTTTAACCCTTAGTGTGACCCACAGTTTTATCCTTAAATATATATTTTTTTTATTTAAAAAAAAAACCCACATCGTCATATCTTGAATATGTTGCTAATTTCTTTCTTTTATATCCAAAATGTTCACCCACAAGCAAAAAAAACCTTTTGGTCCCTTATGTTTTCCTATTTTTCTTGTTGAATGTTTCATCCCTCGCCTCGGGCTTATAAATAACAACAACAACAAAATATATATTTTTGTATTATTCAAAGATATTTAAACTTGTCATTGTTCTTTTTTTCAAGTGTAGCCTATATAATCTCATATTATGATGGATGCAACCCCATATTTATGTTTTCTGTCATTATAATTGTTCATTGTTAAAGATACGGCCATCGTATCTTTCCCTGATCTTGTATGTAACTGTAAGTTCTGCAATAAAAAAAAATTATATCAGCGTCAGCTGCTCGAAGACCTCGCCTTTGGTGAAGACTGTTGATTTTTATACTAGAAAAATGTAAGTATCACTCCTTAAAAAAAAACAAGATTACCCCAGAATGAATTGCATCACTAGCCCACCCCAAAACGTACAAACAATAATAATGATAAATGCTGACCAAAACTTTTTTACTGAAAATTATACATTTTTGTAAAACAAGCTAAATGTAATTTGTTTTGTCATATGACACAGATGTGCATGAATACACACTAGATAAATGCATTGAATAGTTATGGTCAAGCAATGAATTAAAGCATAAATATGTTAAATAATTGTATTTTATTTACTGACAACAATAGGAAACATGAATAAACAAGTAAAATAATGAACAAAAGTAACCATCACAATAAAAAAATAAATATACGAGTCAACAATACAAGAAACAAGGCTTTATTCAAACTAGAATCATGTATGTACAGGCGATGAACCCTACATCCGAGGTTGTTCTGAGGCAATAAGGGCTGGTGGAGTGATGGGGGGACTCATACGGGCAGGTGGAGTGATGGAGGGACTCATACGGGCTGGTGGAGAGATGGAGGGACTCATACGGGCAGGTGGAGAGATGGAGGGACTCATACGGGCAGGTGGAGAGATGGAGGGACTCATACGGGCAGGTGGAGTGATGGAGGGACTCATACGGGCAGGTGGAGAGATGGGGGGACTCATACGGGCAGGTGGAGAGATGGGGGGACTCATACGGGCAGGTGGAGTGATGGAGGGACTCATACGGGCTGGTGGAGAGATGGAGGGACTCATACGGGCAGGTGGAGTGATGGAGGGACTCATACGGGCAGGTGGAGAGTTGGAGGGACTCATACGGGGCAGGTGGAGAGATGGAGGGACTCATACGGGCAGCTGGAGAGATGGAGGGACTCATACGGGCAGGTGGAGAGATGGAGGGACTCATACGGGCAGGTGGAGAGATGGAGGGACTCATACGGGCAGGTGGAGAGATGGGGGGTCTCATACGGGCAGGTGGAGAGATGGGGGGTCTCATACGGGCAGGTGGAGAGATGGGGGGACTCATACGGGCAGGTGGAGAGACGGGGGGTCTCATACGGGCAGGTGGAGAGATGGGGGGACTCATACGGGCAGGTGGAGAGATGGGGGGACTCATACGGGCAGGTGGAGAGATGGGGGGACTCATACGGGCAGGTGGAGAGATGGGGGGTCTCATACGGGCAGGTGGAGAGATGGAGGGACTCATACGGGCAGGTGGAGATATGGAGGGACTCATACGGGCAGGTGGAGAGATGGAGGGACTCATACGGGCAGCTGGAGAGATGGAGGGACTCATACGGGCAGGTGGAGAGATGGAGGGACTCATACGGGCAGGTGGAGAGATGGAGGGACTCATACGGGCAGCTGGAGAGATGGAGGGACTCATACGGGCAGCTGGAGAGATGGAGGGACTCATACGGGCAGGTGGAGAGATGGAGGGACTCATACGGGCAGGTGGAGAGATGGAGGGACTCATACGGGCAGGTGGAGAGATGGAGGGACTCATACGGGCAGGTGGAGAGACGGGGGGTCTCATACGGGCAGGTGGAGAGATGGGGGGACTCATACGGGCAGGTGGAGAGATGGAGGGACTCATACGGGCAGGTGGAGAGATGGAGGGACTCATACGGCAGGTGGAGAGATGGGGGGTCTCATACGGGCAGGTGGAGAGATGGGGGGACTCATACGGGCAGCTGGAGAGATGGGGAGATGGGGGGACTCATACGGGCAGGTGGAGAGATGGGGGTCTCAAACGGGCAGGTGGAGAGATGGGGGGACTCATACGGACAGGTGGAGAGATGGAGGGACTCATACGGGCAGGTGGAGAGATGGGGGGTCTCATACGGGCAGGTGGAGAGATGGGGGGTCTCATACGGGCAGGTGGAGAGATGGGGAGATGGGGGAACTCATACGGGCAGGTGGAGAGATGGGGGGACTCATACGGGCAGGTGGAGAGATGGGGGGTCTCATACGGGCAGGTGGAGAGATGGGGAGATGGGGGGACTCATACGGGCAGGTGGAGAGATGGGGGGTCTCATACGGGCAGGTGGAGAGATGGGGAGATGGGGGAACTCATACGGGCAGGTGGAGAGATGGGGGGACTCATACGGGCAGGTGGAGAGATGGGGGGTCTCATACGGGCAGGTGGAGAGATGGGGAGATGGGGGGACTCATACGGGCAGGTGGAGAGATGGGGGGTCTCATACGGGCAGGTGGAGAGATGGGGGGGGAGAGATGGGGGGTCTCATACGGACAGGTGGAGAGATGGAGGGACTTATACGGGCAGGTGGAGTGATGGAGGGTCTCATACGGGCAGGTGGAGAGATGGAGGGACTCATACGGGCTGGTGGAGAGATGGAGGGACTCATACGGGCAGGTGGAGAGATGGAGGGACTCATACGGGCAGCTGGAGAGATGGAGGGACTCATACGGGCAGGTGGAGAGATGGGGGGTCTCATACGGGCAGGTGGAGAGATGGAGGGACTCATACGGGCAGGTGGAGAGATGGAGGGACTCATACGGGGAGCTGGAGAGATGGAGGGACTCATACGGGCAGCTGGAGAGATGGAGGGTCTCATACGGGCAGGTGGAGAGATGGAGGGACTCATACGGGCAGCTGGAGAGATGGAGGGACTCATAGGGGCAGGTGGAGAGATGGAGGGACTCAGACGGGCAGGTGGAGAGATGGAGGGTCTCATACGGGCAGGTGGAGAGATGGAGGGACTCATCCATGGCACCATTTCCAGGATTCAGCTCCGGGCTCTCCATCCTCAGTGCTCACACCAGTCTGCAGACATTTCAGATACGAATCAGAAAAGTGCTGTAATAACTCTGTTTGAAATTACAATAATTAAAATAAACTACAATTTAAGATTTAAATAGATTTTGTTAATCATTTCTGTAGTATACTCATTCAAAGCTTTTGATGCAGCATTCAATTTGTCAACAGTACTAATGGACAAATAAAATAGATAACTTACGTTTAGTTACTTTATAGATATGTTTATTTACCTTACTTACGGCACATTTATCTAATGTAAACAGTGTTGACACAACAGTAAATACTAAATGTGGCGAACAGGACGGCCGAGGGACGTGAGAGAACGGCGCGAGGCCGGTGGTGCGATTGCTAATGAGCAACACCTGTAAAGCACACCGGTCTCGCATCTCTCACGGAGGAGCGGAAGCATAAAGGAAGAGCGACGACGATGATGATCGAGAGAGGAACAGGCCTGTGTTTTAGTTTTTTAGTTTTAGTTTTAGTTTTAGTTTTTGTATTTGTATTTTATTTTAGCCATCAGTCGTCCGCGAGGGGCTGCTGGCGGTATTTTGGTTTGTTTGTTTTGTTTTAATAAAGTTTATTTGATTGTTCGCCGGTTCCCGCCTCCTTCTTCCCTGAACATTGTTACACTAAAATATACGTCAGATGTCTATTTCATGTTGTGATGTGCTCATCTGCAATACTTACAGAAGATTTTCCTGTCAGATGTAAATAGACATTTAAAATAAGCATCTTTAAGATGTATATGGTTTATGTAGGCTACAGTCACTTTGGAGATGTGTACTTACTGGAGCTCCCCTGATAGCAATACATAATAGAACGTGTTTTTACAGCAAAATCACAACTATACTATACTGTCTAACGTCTTTACACCTTCAACAATTCAACAGTTTACTCTCTACTGTATTTCAACACATTTTAACACAAGGAACCGGGTTTACTCACATTTGAAAACACCCGCGTCGCTGATCTCCGAGATGTTTGATAATGACATGTGCTCTCCCGTGGCCTCCTGGCAGAGCCGGTCCGAGCCTTTTGGGAGCCCTGAGCATAATTTGATTTGGGGGCCCCCTCCCACTACACGAAGTCACCTGTGCTTGACGATTATTGACACAAATGTCAAGCAATATAAATGAATACAGTGAGGTTATGTATTAATACAAAATAAATACTTAATAAAAATAGATGCCTACTTAAAAAAGTTTTAACCTTTACTTTACTCTTTTACCAACTCTTTGAAACTTCTTAAAACAAACTGTCTCAAAACATAAAATAAATTATTTGCTAAAATAATGACAAAACTGAGAAATCAGAAACATAAGAAGGGTTCAACAATGACAATTATTGTTGAAAACTGTAAAAAATATTATTATTTCTCAACTGTCTCAATAGAGTGTAACTGTCCTCAAAATCTTTTTTATTATTATTATTGTAACAGACTTTGTTGGATTGTACATGACAGAATCCAACAAAGTCACTATAATACCGGTAATGATGTACTAGCGCTCGTTGTATGTGTGTATGCAATGTATTTTTCCCCTCGGGGCTTGCCGTAGATAGGAATGTGTCGTGCGAACTTGGTACTGGAGTGTCGCGGGTTTTGGGAGTTAGTGATCAGATGTGTGGTATAATAAAGTGGAGAAGAGTTCAAACTGCTATGTTTATTATTTATTCAAACTGCTACCCTTACACCTAGAAGGTTAAGTTCCCCTGGGTCTATTTTCTCCAACTTAAACCGATACCGTGACTATGCGCAGTTGCGCACGAATTGTCTATGCACGCGCGAGGTGTCTAAGCGCATGACTTAAACGCTGGCAGACACAGCAGCAGTTGTAGGCAGGTATATTGATCATGAAGTCAGAATTTTATTTTCTTGAATTATTCATTCATTCAGTCATATTCATTCATTTATGTCACTTGTTTAAGTCATCTAAAAATTATTAATTTTTTAAACCAGGGGGCCCCAAGCAGCCGCTTAGTTCGCTTATGCCTCGGGCCGGCCGTGCCTCCTGGGATAGAAAAGTATCCGTCGATGGGTGCTTCAAAATCTGGGCAGAAGCAGTAGGCTATATCCGGTAACTTCTCGCCTACTCTTTTATGAATAGTGATGTTTCGAACATACTACTTCTTTCACGTAGCCTACTGTTTTCTCCAACTATATAGTAGGAAAGTAGTCATATTCGAACGCATTAGTATAAGCACGTCCGAATCTCGCGAGAATTAGTACGTCACCCAGGTGAATCTCGCCTACTCTTTTATGAATACTAAGGATTCGTACATATTTATTCGCTCGCCCGCTTTTCCCCTAGGCTTACTATATAGTAGTGAAGTATGTGGTTTCAAACGCAGCCCATGGTTTTGGACACCACTGCGTGTCTGTCCCTTCAAATAATGCGATTTCGGATTCAGCCAACTCAAAGAAATCTGTTTAGGTTTGTATTAGCAGAATTAGGCTATCTATTTTTTTTATGTTGTCTGAATTTTACTCACACAGTTTAAATGGGTATTTATACAGTAGATTAAATAGCTGCATTAGTAAGGTGTTCATTCGAAAAGGTTTTGCCAGGCAACACTCGATAACGTGCTATGACATGATGTAGCCTAGGCTACAAGAATCGCTGAATATAAATATAGAACCGTTTTTAAATGAACTGTTCGAAAGAACCGAGTCGCGGAGTGAGTCTGACTTCCCATCACTTGTCGATAAGGAAAAAGCACCCAGTCCTGGGTGGGCGTGGAAGAGCCGGGTCTGTCGTGTTACTCACGTGCAGAGATTTCTCCTACAGCTTTATTAAACACACACACACACACACACACACACACACACACACACACACACACACACACACACACACACACACACACACACACACACACACACAGACACATACACACGCACACACACACAGGGAAAAACAACTCAATAAAATTGTTGTATTCCGTCATTACATGCTGATTTATTGGCTACTTGCCTAGATCATGTTATTTTCAGAAACGTTGCACCTGACCGCTATTGACCCTTTATAACTTGCATGACTCAGACTAAATTCTTAAAGCATGATTGCAGGGGCACTTTATATTCACGTCTAAACAGACAAGCTCTAGAAAAGCTCTATTTTCTTTTTATATGTATCTGTTTGAGTAAAATTAACATTTTGCAGTGGTCTCTTATTTTTTTCCAGATCTGTATAGAAGGGACACACACCTTTGGTCAAATCAAATCAGATAAAACTATATGACAAAGAACCGACACTCCTCTCAAAAATAGCTTCACTCAGCATAGACATCTGTGTAAAATGCTTTAAAGGTTGGCATTGTCACATACAGTACACTCGTTCTCAGTTTCATTATCATGGACTTTTAGTTTGTTTCCACGAGTTTCCTGTTTCCTTTTGTTCTATTTTCCCGCCACTCGTTTGTCTCCTTGTTTACCGTCATTATGAGTTCTGTGTTTCAGCTGTGTTTGTTTATCATCTCGTTTGTGTTTGCTAACTTTATAAGTTGTACCCTCACAGTCACTCTTTTTCCAGTCACCGTCGATGTTAGAGATTGTGTTTTGTTTGTTTGCCTGCCTGTTTGGATTGCCTTCGAAGAGGATTATTAAAGACTTTTGAAACTTGATCATTTTCTTGTTCTCCAATGAGAAGAATGGACATTGCATCAATGAAGAGCAACATAATTTTGGATGGAGGGACAGTTTTTATGTTCCAGAGTGGCAGAGAACTGCAGGATACATGGATGAGCGCCTGAGCGAGTGGATCCTGTGGCTCCGCCTCCAGCCTCTGATCCCTTCGCTCCACCTCCACCTGTTGGCTCCGCATTGGCTCCGCCCACCCTCAGCTCCACCAGAGACCCTCGAACTTGCGGCTTCACCGGGTTCCCTCGTCAATACATCAATCGTTTTCAAAAATGCGTTTGTCTTAGTGTTTATATTTTAGACCTGTCAGGATGGTTTTTGCAGTAAATTGCGTATACAATTGTGTACTTGTCCATGAATGTCTCGTCATATCTTTAAATAGAGAAACGTTGATCAAGCTTCTTTGACGCATAGTGGGATTGGCATGGATTAGTTGTCACGACAAGTGAGAAAGGTTGACACGGAGCACAATAAATCTCGAACCTCTGGGGAATCACCCATAAAAAAAATAAAAAAAAACAGGAGAGTCTGCTGGCAAAACAAGAACGTGACAGAGCTCGTAATAAATCAAGAATCAACAATGGCTTCCTTTTCGGACATGGCGAGAACTGAGGGATTTGAAGTGTAAAAGCAACGCGCGGATGTTTTTTTTATAACTCAACAGGTGAGTAAGGTATTTTATTGAACAGATAATTTGTCATATGAATCTCTCTAACAGAGTTCATTGTAAAGCATTATCTATTGTGAAGGGTCATTTCATTATGGTTGTTGTCTTCAGCTAGTCAGCTTGAGATCCTTTCCATCTAAACTGTTTACAGTTGGCCTGGTAATTAATGTTTTCTGAGCAAAACACAAACAAAACAAAACACTGTTCTTTAGCAAAATGCATAGTTATATAGTCTAACTTTATAAATTGTGTGTATTGTATATTTAACCATTTAAATGTTACACTGTACATACAACCAACCTAGGATTTACAGATGTTAAAAATGTAGAAACTGACATAAATACTGGTTCCTTCACGGAGGTGTTAAAAAGTATGAGACATTTAAAGAGCATATTGTTCATTTTTTGCCACTTTGTCATTGATGGCAAGATCTTCACCTGTTATGTCAAATATCCTGCACTGCATGACAATATGCAAAAGTTTGTAATCATGTTCTGTTTACTTTTCAATCACATCTGAAAAAGGAACTGGGTCTAGTTTATCCTTTAAAAAAAACGAACAAACAAAAAATACAGCATTTCTAAAAAAAACTTGCATGCACACAAAACTGGTGTAAACAGCCCTTGGTAGATTATTCATTGCAGTTCAAAGGAAACGCACAGTAAATACACAGAAGAGAATACCTGGAAGTGCCTTTCTTAAAAGATGAAATCATTATAATGGGTTAGTAAGAGGAAGTAGTGGCCGTGAATGCCATGTTTTATAGTGTCCCAAACAATATTAACAGAGCATTAGTTCATCATTAAACTCAGTAATGCTGTGTGGTTTTCTCGGCAGAGACGTCCTCCCATTATCAGGCACCACAATGAGTGCCTTATGCATAAATCATCACTCTGGCCAGATCTCTAAAGTGATCTGACCATGCGATTTTTGAGTCTGTGAAAATTGTGTGCTTATACAGGCAATCCCATGAAAATATTTTGTTGACTAAACACAATATTTAGCCATCAGAGTCTAAAAAATGAATAAATATACAAGCAAAACATTTTTCTCTTTTCAAAAAATCATCCACATCACTGCCAGAAAGCAATTTGGATGCCAAGTGCACTAGTTAAAAGAAAGTACTCTTAATACTTTTAAATTTGGAATATTTTGTATATAAGTGTGATGTTTTGTGAATATTACTATTGAATGGATTTATGGATATAATCTTGTTTTATAATTTATGTGAATGTAAATATATATATATATACATATTTACCTTTATTATGTGAAATAATTAAAATATGTTTTGTTAATATTGGTTATTAACCTGTATGTGTATATATATATATATATATATATATATATATCAGTCCAGGAAAAACGTTAACATTTATATTCCCTTAGTTCATTAAATCCACCAATATTAACAAAAACTATATATATATTAGTGCTGTCAAATCGATTAATCGCATCTAACATAAGTCTTTTCTGCGTGTATATGATTATATTTATTCATAAATTATATATATGTGTGCGTGTGTGTAAAAATATACATATGTGTATAAATATACACATACAAACACACACATAAATGCATACACTAATAGGAGTGTGCATGTGCACACACACAGACATATATACATAATATAATATACACACTGTGTGCACAATTATTAGGCAAGTTGTATTTTTGAGGATTCGTTTTATTATTGAACAACTACAGTGCTCTCAGTCAATCCAAAATGTTAATAAACCTCAATGAAGTGAGGTTTTGGCTTTCTTATGAGAACGTCAATTTTTGGGCAACTCTTAGTGTGCAGAATTAATATGTAGCAAAATGAAAAATGAATTTTCCCATCTCACTTGTTTATTTTCATCTGTTAAAGTGAAAATAATTAACAAACAACTCAATTTACAAATAAATATTTCTGACATTAAAAAAAAAGGAGCAATATAGCCACCCTTCTGTTCAATAACAGTTATAAGCCTTCCATTCATGAAGTCTGTCAGTTTCTTGATCTGTTGATGATCAACTTTTTGATCAAAAAATCTCCCGTTTAAGAAGGGCCCACAAGTTCTAATCAGGGTTTAAATCAGGTGAGGAAGGGGACCATGTCATTATTCTTTCATCTTTAAGGCCTTTAAAGCCACGCAGTGGAGTACTTCGATGCATGCGATGGAGCATTGTACTTCATAAAAATCATGGTCTTCTTGAAAGATGCAGACTTTTTCCTGTACCACTGCTCGAAGACAGTATATCTTCTAAAACTGGCAGTAGGTTTGGGAGTTCATTTTGAGTCCATCTTCAACCCGAAAAGGTCCAACTAACTCATCTTTAATAATACCAGCCCATACCATCATCCCACATCCACCTTGCTGTAGTCTGAGTCGAAGTGGAGCTCTGTGCCCATTACTGATCCAGCCACGGGCCCATCCAGCTGGTCCGTCAAGAGTCACTCTTATCTCATCAGTCCAGAAAACCTTTCAAAAATCTGCCTTCAGATATTTCTTGGCCCAGTCTTGATGTTTCAACTTATGTTTCTTGTTCAGTGGTGGTCGGATTTCAGCCTTCCTTACCTTGGCCATGTCTCTGAGCACTGAACACCTTGTACTTCTGGGCACTCCAGGTAGGTTGCAGTTCTGGAATATGAGAGCACTGGAGGATAATGGGTTCCTGGTAGCTTCACATTTGATTCTTCTCAAATCCTTGGCAGTTTGAGTATTGAGTCTGTTGAGTATTTGCTACAAAACGTTTGATGGTTCTGTGATCACGCCCCGATATCTTAGCAATTTCAAGAGTGCTGCATCCTTCTGAAAGACTTTTTACAATTTTTGACTTTTCAGAGCCAGTTAAATCTTTTTTGGCCCATGTTGCCTGAGGAAAAGAAGCTGCCTAATAATTATGCATACCTTGATTTGGGTGTTGATCTCCTTAGGCCACACCCTCCCTCATTACACAAAAACACATCACCTGAAAAGCATTCACGTTTATACAGCTTGGAGTTGGAAAAAATGCATCAAAATTATGATATGGTCAAAAACACTCACTTGCCTAATAATTATGCACACAGTGGTATGTATGTATGTGTATATATATATATATATATATAAACAAAAACGTTTATGTTTGATGCGGTTGATCATGATTAATCAATTTTACAGCACTAATATATATACACTAATATGATAATATACTGCATAGCACTTTATGTTGACATCTTGTGGTTCACTGGCTCAATAAGCATCCATATGTAGAAGCTATTTTTTTAAGTATAAGGTGTGCTTCAAACATTCAGGCATTAGAATATTTTCTAAAATGTGAGTGATCAGTTATTGAAAGAGTGGAAGATAGGCCTACCTAAAATGAAAGCCACATCTCTTGTAAAATGCATTATGTTTAATGAGAGACAAACCACATATTTCCATATATAGGCTATAGCTTATGTATAGATTTTATATTTATAATGCATTTTATTTGAGAAAAGGCTGTTAACACATGGTTAAGACGAAAACCATCTCAAGAGGCCCAAAACACCCCCCTCTGCGAGCTTCATCAACACTTGTTTGTGAATATTTTAGGGTGGGTATTCAGCTCCTCAGTTCGGGTCTCAAGGGATGAACAGAGATCACACTTCGAAACTGATCTCCCGTGAGCGTCCAAACAGAGGTTCAGTGAGCAGCTGTGTGTCTGAGTAGCTGCGCCTCAGGTGTGTGGAGCTCCTAGTGGTTTTGATGGCCACCTCATAAGGCGGAGGAGGTTCCATGTCCCAGTGAGGAGGCCGACCCCGACTGGTAGGGCTGAAGCAGGCTGGCTCCATAGGGGGATAGTCCAAATCATCACCATATACACATCGCCTTTGCACAGTCCTTCATAATACAATAGCACATTATTATTATTAATACGTTCATACAACAATATATATCAATATAAAAATGTATATATAATACTGATAAGTGGGACCTAAATGAAAGGTTTTATACAGTTTATCAACACTAGAGGGCCTTTCAGTATCAGATAACAGCGCAGAGGAGCAGCAGCAGCAGTTCTAGACTTCTCATCTAAGTGATTTTTAATGACATCTGAGGGTGGGGGAGAGGGGGAAAAGAAAGAGATATGGCTCAGATCTGGATGGATAAGGGTTATGGGTGGAAAAGTACAATTATCTCCATGTTATGAACCTGTGTTAAAAGGTTTGTTAGAGGAAGTTTGGGTTCAGAGAGATTAAGTTAGCTTTCTGGGTGTTGGAAGAAGAACAATAATACTACACATACACACGCACACACATACACACACGCACGCGCGCGCACGCGCGCACACACACACACACACACACACACACACACACACACACACGCACGCACGCACGCACGCACACACACACACACGCACGCACGCACGCACGCACACACACACACACACACACACACACAGCCTATAAGAATTTGGATATTATTCATGAAATGTGTAACAAAGTAGTTTCTTTCAATTTGCAATTTTATACGCGTAACACTTTATTTTAACGTGTCCTTGTTACACAGGTCATGTATTTACTATAGCAATAACTATAAATAAGGCATAATTTCATGCAACTAACCATAAACCAAACCCTAATTCTACCCTAACTCTATAGTAAGTAGCCTACATAAAGTTCATTAATATTACTCAGTACATAAATGTAACACTCTAACAACAAGGGCACCTTAAAAAAGTGTAACCTTTATACTTTACTTTGTAACACACACAAAAAATTGCATTAAAATGGACATGAGTTAATGTGAGTGCACATTTCCGGATAATAAAAAAACGTTTTTTTGTTACTGAGGCTACTGAGAAAATCTGGCGTTTTTTGCCTGAGAGTTTGGGGGTCCCTGAAACTGCAAAGGTTGATAATAAGTATGACTCTATTTATAACGCACTTTTCGATGGAGCCTCCTACATGAATCATAAATTGCCCGAACTGATTTTACTTTCTGTGTTGATTTCATTTGATCAAACATCAGTTTATGATCATTTATGATGCGATTCTCCACACTTACCCGTGCAGAAAGACGGACTGGGATTCGGGGATGTGGTTCCCGGCCGGTGGGGTGAACATGACTTGACTGTAGTCGTGGCTGTACTCTTCATTATAAGGCACCGGGGTTCCCTTGCCGTTCATAGCCCAGAAAAGTCCTAAAATGAGCATCACCGCCCCGAGCACCACACAGCACATGCTGAACGCCTGCAGTCGACTTTGATTAGAAGTTAGAAAAGCCGTGGAGCCACCGGTGACTATTAAAAATACTCCAATAAAAATAGCGCCATGATGTAGTGAAGGCATAATGTAAGTTCATATCATTGATCTATCTGGAATAGTCCGCGCGCATCTTCCAGCTTCAGGGTGATATCGAGACTCCAGGGTGAACCGTTCTGCATTGGTTCAATTCTAAAGGAAATAGTTTCATATTACCAACTGTCTTGATTTAGTCACTTGTGGCTAAAAAACGGACATAAAAGGCATTATAGAATGTAACATCGTCTGCACTCGATGGAGTTGCCGTTCACGCGCATCAGTCCATGCTGTCAAAAGAGCGCAGCTGCTTTGCTGTCAAACTCCTCTGTCATTATAAGAGCATCATTAGAGTTCATGCCCCACCCAAGAGCCGTCTGTAGGCCAGATGCTTATTGGCATGAATTTGAAATTATGATTCCCAACAAGAAGTCATGTAGATCCTTAAAGGAGCTATTTGTTGTAGGCTACGTGGCGACCTTAAACCTTTTTAAAATAGATTTGTCTCGTATAGGCTAAGTTTCAAATGAAAATCCAGTTGATGATCCAAATCACATATCAATGTGAATCGTTCGTTTGCCGGTTAACCCTTCATGAGATGCTCAATCATGACGTCAGTGGATCATGAAAACAGTAATATTGTGAAATATTATTACAATTTATAATTATGCTTTTCTACTTTCATATACTTTCAAATATAATTAATTTTTGTGATGCAAAGCTGAATTTTCAGGATCATTACTCCAGTCTTACTCCAGTCTTCAGTGTCACATGATCCTTCAGAAATCATTATCATATGTTGATAATAATATTTCACAATATTACTGTTTTTTGTTGTTGTATTTTTAATCAAATAAATGCAGGCATGATGAGCAGAATAATCTTCATTCAAACACATTAAAAGTAGACTAATGTTTCCAAACGGTACTGTAGCTAAATATACACTGTAGGCCTATTAATCATGTTAATCATGGACCTTACAGTGAGGAAAATAAGTATTTGAACACCCTGCTATTTTGCAAGTTCTCCTACTTAGAAATCATGGAGGGGTCTGAAATTGTCATCGTAGGTGCATGTCCACTGTGAGAGACATAATCTACAAAAAAAAAATCCAAAAACCACAATGTATGACTTTTTAACTATTTATGTGTATGATACAGCTGCAAATAAGTATTTGAACACTGAGAAAATCAATGTTAATATTTGGTACAGTAGCCTTTGTTTGCAATTACAGAGGTCAAACGTTTCCTGTAGTTTTTCACCAGGTTTGCACACACTGCAGGAGGGATTTTGGCCCACTCCTCCTCACAGATCTTCTCTAGATCAGTCAGATTTCTGGACTGTCGCTGAGAAACACGGAGTTTGAGCTCCCTCCAAAGATTCTCTAATGGGTTTAGGTCTGGAGACTGGCTAGGCCATGCCAGAACCTTGATATGCTTCTTACAGAGCCACTCCTTGGTTATCCTGGAAGACCCAGCCTCGACCCATCTTCAATGCTCTAACTGAGGGAAGGAGGTTGTTCCCCAAAATCTCGCAATACATGGCCCCGGTCATCCTCTCCTTAATACAGTGCAGTCGCCCTGTCCCATGTGCAGAAAAACACCCCCAAAGCATGATGCTACCACCCTCATGCTTCACAGTAGGGATGGTGTTCTTCGGATGGTACTCATCATTCTTCTTCCTCCAAACACGGCGAGTGGAATTATGACCAAAAAGTTCTATTTTGGTCTCATCTGACCACATGACTTTCTCCCATGACTCCTCTGGATTATCCAAATGGTCATTGGCAAACTTAAGATGGGACTTGACATGTGCTGGTTTAAGCAGGGGAACCTTCTGTGCCATGCATGATTTCAAACCATGATGTCTTAGTGTATTACCAACAGTAACCTTGGAAACGGTGGTCCCAGCTCTTTTCAGGTCATTGACCAGCTCCTCCCGTGTAGTTCTGGGCTGATTTTTCACCTTTCTTAGGATCATTGAGACCCCACGAAGTGAGAACTTGCATGGAGCCCCAGTCCGAGGGAGATTGACAGTCATGTTTAGCTTCTTCCATTTCCTAATGATTGCTCCAATAGTGGACCTTTTTTCACGAAGCTGCTTGGCAATTTCCCCATAGCCCTTTCCAGCCTTGTGGAGGTGTACAATTTTGTCTCTTGTGTCTTTGGGCAGCTCTTTGGTCTTGGCCATGTTAGTAGTTGGATTCTTACTGATTATGGGTGGACAGGTGTCTTTATGCAGCTAACGACCTCAAACAGGTGCATCTAATTTAGGATAATAAATGGAGACATTTTAAAGGCAGACTAACAGGTCTTTGAGGCTCAGAATTCTAGCTGATAGACAGGTGTTCAAATACTTATTTGCAGCTGTATCATACAAATAAATAGTTAAAAAAAATCATATAGTGTGATTTCTGGATTTTTTTTTTTGATTATGTCTCTCACAGTGGACATGCACCTACGATGACAATTTCAGACCCCTCCATGATTTCTTAGTGGGAGAACTTGCAAAATGCCAGGGTGTTCAAATACTTATTTTCCTCAATGTATTTTACTTATAAGTTAGAAACCACTAAAAACCACCTTGCTGTGCTAAACCTGGAAAAGAATTCGATAAACAGCACATTATAGTATTTGAACCATCTTTTAAATTTAACCATTGAAAAATATCAAGAGATAAGCTCAGCAGGTCAGATATGTGGCTGTAACTACTCAAGTCACCTCATTTCTCAAACGTTGCATGATAATGAATGAACTCATCGCACCGAGTCAATGGTGTGACGGTGATTCTTTCTTGTGATTGGCTGAAGAGACGACATGAAACCACTGGCGTCATCTGATTTGACGCTCTACTGGCCAATCACTGCATGCTGGGGGCGGTGCTCAGACCACCTGGAAAACACATGCAAAATATAATGACAAATCATAAGCGTGCAAGTAGTGATAAAGGTCGCCTAACGAATACAAGCCGAATGAAATGACAGTTTATTAGACCGTGCGTGTGTTTTTATGTTGGTCCGTTGTAAATACTAATAAAAGCATTTACCAAAGCAAAGACAAGAAACTAGCTCCATGCTCTCTCTTAAACTCCTTTGAAATTAGGCGACTCGTGATTTAAAAAGCTGTCGGAATGGATCCGTTGTTATATTTGGGTGGGTTAGTTGTTTTGTTTTTATTATGGATTAAAGTAAAGGGCTTGGAGTACGTGATAGTACACCAGAGATGGATCTTTGTTTGCCTCTTTCTCCTCCCCTTATCCGTCATATTTGATGTGTATTATTACCTTCGCGCGTGGATCATCTTCAAGATGTGCTCAGCGCCCAAACAGCACGACCAGCGAGTCAAAGACATCCAGAGACAGGTAACAGCAACATCTCCTGCTTTAGCTTATTCATTGAGCCTGGGATTTTTATAGCCTACTGTACTTTCATACAGTGTAGTATTTCATACATTATACTTCAATACTGCACTAAAGCAAATTAGGATCTGATTGCATTTTTCTGTTCAAATTTATTCAGTAGGCTACATCAGTGAGATTGATCATGCATTCTGCATTAAAAAACGAAATTCATGTAGAGCCATGTAATATACTTCATGTAATATACTAATGAATCTGCATGAAAAACATGAAATGTGCCTTGACTATTAGCGGGTTACTCTTTAAAGAATTCTGATTTAAAAAAAATAAAAAGTAGCAAGCAGCGACCCCATACAGATACAGGTCGCGGTTGTAAGGGGTTGGCACAGGGGCGTGGCCAAAAGTTAGTGACACGCCCCCCTACTAGTCGACATAACAATAACAGCTTTGGTGCACCTGTCATGGCAACTAAAAGTAAAACAATTTAAAATCGTTTCTGGCAATTGAAAGGAAGACAAAATCAAATATAAATATTATACGAAAAATTACAACGGAAATAAAGTACTAAAGTTTCTAAAACTGAAATAAAAATAAATTAATGCTACATAGAAATATTTAAACAACAAAAAAAATAACTAGCACATGACATAATTACTAACACTGAAACTTAAAAAAAAACTGAAAATATGAAACTGAACTAAACATGTAAGCTAAATAGTAATAAACTATAATATTTTATAAATAATACTAAAATAACACTGATAAACTGATGTCAAACTGATAAAAATAGACTAATTAATTACACAGTAAATTGCATCACTTTTGGTCACGACCGAATCAATTTGAACTTGAAATGACTTGAAACACAGTAGAATGTGAAAGACATAAAAAATAGTGTAGCTGTTTTATTGTGGTTATTGCTGAATAAATGTAAAAACAAATCTAATAATTAAAATTTAAAGATTAAGAATGCATAAACTTAATGAGAATTTGATGCAATTTGATTTGAATAAAATGTGATGATTTCAATGTTCCAGGTGCGAGAATGGAAAAAAGAGGGGGGAAATATGAAATATATGTGCACAGGTCGTCCAGGATGGTTGACTGTGTCCCTCAGGGTGGGAAAATACAAGAAGACGCATAAGAACATCATGATTAACATGATGGACATCCTGGAGGTGGACACAAAACAGCAGGTTAGCTGTTGTCAAATATGCTTTTTTTAAAACTGCAACATTTTTTTTTAGATATCTTCTCCTTTTAAAAGAGAATGCTTTCAGTGGACAGTAAAAATGTATGTAAATAAGAATTTCAAAAATAATTTGCATCATATGTGATTATTAAAGTTAATTTAAAGAGAGGAAATTTACCAGTTACCAACATCAAATCAAGTGTTTACCAATTTTCCAGGTGGTGCGTGTTGAACCTTTAGCTAACATGGGTCAGGTGACCGCTCTGCTCAACTCTATTGGCTGGACACTGCCTGTGTTGCCTGAACTTGATGACCTCACAGTTGGTAGGTTATGAGAATCTATAATTAAACAAATGTTTAAAGTGCCCTTTTATTATGCTTTTTTGGATATTATCTTTCATGTAGTGTGATATAGCTGTTTGTGAATATAAAAGGTCAGCTAAATTTAAAAGATCAAAGTGCATGATTGATTTCCCAAGAACCAATTTTATAAATGAGTCGTCAGTAATTCCAGCCTTACTTCCTGCACACACCTAAGTAGGTTTGTAACAAATTTGCATTATGTCAGCGTATGGTCTTGATTGGCTGCCTGCAAACGACGTCTACTTTGACCCTCAAACACTGTAGTTGTAGCTGAGGCCTGGAAGAGTTTGGTTCATGTTGTCGACATGTCGGGAAGACACTGTTGTCAGCGTTATGAAACCAAATCCACTTTGCATGCACTTCAAAAGGAAAAGGACACCATCGTTACTGTTCGTATCTCTGTATACGTAACAGATATGTTAAATTTTCAGGGAAAAGTATGTGAACCCTTGCACATGACTATCTGGATAAATTCAATAATACATGCTCAAAAAGGGTTCATACACTTTTCCCAGCATCTGTGTGTTATGCTTGTTTGTTACTAAGCCTCAGATTACAGTAAACTCTTATTTATGTGGCGTCTAGATGCATTTGAGCATTTTCTATTCAGCACACAGTAACACTTCTCTCCATTTAGATGAAGATTGTAAGTCATCTCTGACCTGAATAATCTCTCCCTCTCTTTCCGCATGCTCCGCAAGGGATTTGTTTAATGTCTCTGAGCACTTGCAGATATTCGCTTTCTTTAAATGGAGCATAACGTTCTCTCCTGATCAATATTATATGCCATGTGTGGTGCATCAGAGGCTGCTCCTAATTTGGTTTCAATGAGGCAGATTAGATTTGGGGCGGATAAGGGTCCTACTGCTGAAAGTGTTTATAGATCCCAGAAAAGAGCGCTCATTGGCGGAGAATTGTTTTATACTCACTCTCCTTCAAATTCATTTGTAATTCTGTAGAGACACAGTGCTTAGTAATAAGACATGGGAAAGGTGTGTTGTGTTTGTGAAGTGTTGGACGATAGCAGATATTTCTGGCCACATGTATTGATTCCTATATCTTTGGAACTGTAAGCACCGTATCAAAGCAATAGTTTTATACAATACCATGTCTAAAAGCAGTTTAGAGCTGTGCATCTGCAATCAAAGGTCAGTTATTTGGACTTTTGATCCTTTCTTTTTAGCTCCCAGTCTTTTAGCTCTGTATTATCAGTGTATTTTGGGGCTATTTTTGTCCCTATCATGTGTTTGAAAGTGTCTCTCATGATTCAGGTGGGCTGGTAATGGGAACAGGTATTGAGTCGTCATCTCACATCTACGGCCTGTTCCAGCACATTTGTGTGGCCTTTGAGCTGGTGTTGGCTGATGGTAGTCTGGTCCGCTGCACTGAGGTGAGTGCATTGTTGCGGAGTATATAAAACACACACACATAGATATGTTAAAAATCTTTATTAAAACAAAATTCTTGCTCACAGAAAGAAAACTCGGACCTGTTCTATGCTGTTCCTTGGTCCTGTGGGACTCTGGGGTTTCTGGTTGCGGCGGAGATCCGGATAATTCCAGCTCGAAAATGGGTGAAGCTTTGTTACGAACCTGTACGAGGCTTGGATGCTATTTGCAAGAAGTTTGCAGAGGAATCAGCCAATAAGGAGAACCAGTTCGTGGAGGGACTGCAGTACTCCCGGGACGAGGCCGTGATTATGACAGGCACCATGACAGATTATGCAGAGCCTGACAAGGTGATAATGAAAATTTTGTAATCTGATTGGTTTTTCTTAGTACTTTTTCTATGACTTATTTATGGAAGCTTGTTTCTGCCATGAATTAAAAAAAAATGAATAAAGGTAATTGCGACTTTTTATCTCACATTATGACTATTTTTCTTGCAATTCTGAGTTTATATTTCACAATTCTGCAAAAATAAAACAGTCAGAATTGCTTGTTAAACACAATTGTGAGGGAAAAGTCAGAATTACATGTTAAATTCAGAATTCCGAAAAAAATCTGAATTCTGCTAAACTGGCAGTTGTGAGGAAAAGCAAGTCACATTTGAGTTTTTTTGAGAAAATTCTGAGAAAAAAAGTCAGAATTGAGTTTTAAACAAAATTCGGAGAAAAAAGGTCAGAATTGAGTGTTAAACGCACAATTAGGAGATAAAAATGTGCAATTACCTTTTTTAATTGTTTTATTCTGTGGCGGAAACGAGCTTCCACACCCTCTTGGCTGTTCACATATTGGCAATGGCCCACTTTCTCAATGACACTGGTGTGATTATTATGAAGAGATTTACAATTAAACCCCATTGTAGCATCATTCAGATTATTTTTCTCTCTGTCTGTCCCTTTGTCTGTTAGACTAACTGTATAGGTTACTATTTCAAGCCGTGGTTCTTTCGGCATGTGGAGGGTTACCTCAAGGAGAACCGTGTTGCAGTGGAGTACATTCCTCTCCGGCACTACTACCACAGACACACCCGCAGCATTTTCTGGGAACTACAAGTAAATTACTCAACAAAATCACCCAATTATATACCCTTTTTCATATCTGTTTTTCAAAGAAATAATAACAATAACTGTCATCATCTTGCTTTGCATTTGGGATATTAATAATATCAGACTCTTGTTGAGACAGCCATAGTTTTAACTTTCATTTTGGCTTTTGGTTTGTGGTATTGTGTACAACTAAAAATGCATTAAGAGTTTGAAACACTTCGTCAGACACAGGCTTCCTCCTTTATAGGTTGCTTTAGTGTAAGCATTTTTCACTTGTCCCATAATGCATAGTTAAAGAGACAACTGTTATTCTTCTCTTCCATCTTAATAAAGCGACCTCTCTCTCTCTCTCTCTCTCTCTCTCTCTCTCTCTCTCTCTCTCTCTCTCTCTCTCTCTCTCAACCCTTCTGTCTCACTCTCAAACATTCTCACACACAGTTTTGATGCATTATATCCACTGAAGCCTTCCATTAGCTACAGGAAGCGTGTGTTGTCTGTTGATTGGCAGCACTATTCTAACATTACTCAATAAATTATGCAGCTAAAGCTCAGGTCAGGAGTGTGCTTTGACTTTAAAAAATGACTTCTGTGATCATAAAGAATGCTGTACATGTACACACATTCTTGCATTTGCTAACAGCACTTCCTGTAATAATCGTGTAAACATTCATCGGTCAGCCCATTTATTTTATGTCTTATTCTATATCTTGTTCCCCTTTACTTTTTCATCTATCAACCATGTAAACTTTTGTTTGCTTTTCCATCACATTTCCTTCCACCATTTCCTTGTTGTCTGTTTTTCAGGACATCATTCCGTTTGGGAATAACCCGTTGTTCAGGTATGTGTTCGGCTGGATGGTTCCTCCTAAGATCTCTCTGCTGAAGCTCACGCAGGGAGAGACCATCCGCAAGCTGTACGAGCAGCACCATGTGGTGCAGGACATGCTGGTCCCCATGAAACACATCAAGACCTCCATCCTACGCTTCCACGAGGACATACACGTGAGACAACCAAACTCGCACACAAATAGACAAATTAACTGATAGCTAATATTATAAATCTGTTCTTCTTTTGTCTGTTGTTATTATTTAAAAACATGCTAAAGTTTTAATACAGAATTCTTTATTTATTGGAACAGGCATCAAAATATATTTGTTTATATGAAAGTCTGTTCCGGTAATGCTCACCACAGACTTTATTTTACTCAAAGATCGAAAGCTGCTATTCCGAAAACACATTAGAAATTCTCACAGGACTCAAAAAGCCAATTCACTTCCAGACTACAAACTGAACAGCTCTAAAGCAGACAAATCAGAACAATGTAAAAAGAGCCAATACACTCACATACATTATGTGTATATTACATGTTAACATTTCTGTTTTCCATTTTAATATGTTTAAAAGTGTAATTTATGCATGATAAATTGAATTTTCAGCATCATTACTCCAGTCTTCACATAATCCTTCATAAACCATTCTTATATGATGATTATTATCCGTATTACTGGTGCTCAGTTATTAATAATGGCTTATTTATGGGAAAACTTTTTTTTGAAATATAAATCTTTAAATCTTTTGTAACATTATCAATGAAACTGAAGACCTTAAAACACCTTTGATCACCAAAATGACATATTTAAACGTTCTTTTCCTTGAATTTTTTTTTCTTACTTTAAAATATCTTGAATGAAACTGTAAACCCCTGCCACCAGAGATTCACTCGTTGACGATCACTCATGATTGGTACTTTGGTTCACTGCAGTTTTAAGGAGTGCAATGGTGCTGACTTTATTTACACACGGTTTGTTTTAAAGCACATTTAAAACACCACATAGACATATAAACAACATTAAAAGCTTGATTTTCACCACAGGGGGACTTTAAATTGAAGTGTATCACTGTTTCCAAACAAATATTAAGCAGCACAACTGTTTTCAACAATGATTGTAAGAAATGTTTCTTGAGCAGAAAATCAGGATGTTAGACTGATTTCTGAAGGATCATGTGACACTAGCGATCTTTCCATTCACCTATTTGTTTGCACATTTTGGGATATCACACACAGAAACGCTGTATGGAAATTTGCATAAAAAATATATGCGCTCATATTTTTTTTTTTATCCAGTAAGAAAACGTGCATAAACTGTGATGGAAACACATTTACCAAATAAATTCCTCAATGCACATCAAAAAGGCATGTGACTTGCACAATGTGACGGCATGACTGGACCAACCAGCAGACAGATCTAGTTGCATAGCATCTGAAATGTTGTTTTAGTCATTCTCTGAAATGCCTTAGGCAAATTATCCCAAGTAAACCAGGGAAGACAGACTCTGGCTGTGCGATATTCCAATTTTGCATACAAGTTAAATTCACAACTTTGGAAGGAAACATAGCTAATGAAAACTAGAGTAATGATTCTGAAAATTTCAGCTTTGATCACAGGAATATATTACATTTTAAAATATATTCAAAAGGAAGAGTTATTTTAAATCGTGTTAATATTTCACAGTATCACTGTTTTGCTGTATTTTTGATCAAATAAATGCAGCCTTGGTGAGCATAAGAGACTTCTTTCAAAAACATAATAAAAAAAACTTGACTGAACCCACATTTTGAATGAAAGTGTATATGCAATGCACTACATACATTTAGTGCATTTTCTCATGGTAATGTGTGTTGTAGGTGTATCCTCTGTGGCTGTGTCCCTTCATGCTTCCCAATCAGCCGGGAATGGTGCATCCTAAAGGAAATGAAGATGAACTGTATGTTGATATCGGAGCGTATGGGGAGCCCCAAGTCAAACACTTTGAAGCCAAATCATCCACGCGCCAGCTGGAGAAGTTTGTTAGAGAGGTTCATGGGTCAGTTATCCCTTTTCACCTTTCCATTAGTTGGTAAAGACTGGCCTAAATTTCAATAACCAAGTTTTGAAATTCAGTAAAATTGTCTGTTATAAAAGTCTTTAAAACGTTATTGTCACTGAAATACCTGGGTATTTTATAACACAACACTTCCATATCTAGATTCCAGATGCTGTATGCTGATGTATACATGGAACGACAGGAATTCTGGGAGATGTTCGATGGAACACTGTATCATAAACTCAGAGCGCAGCTCGACTGTAAAGATGCATTCCCTGAAGTATTTGACAAAATCTGCAAGTCTGCAAGACACTGAATCAAAGCAAACCTGAAAGGTGTGACCAGCAAAACAGCCAAATAAACTGTACAACGCTTTTGCTGAAGAACATGAGCACATTGGGCCAGATACACTTAAAGGGCAAAAACTCCTATTTCTTGAAGGAACACTTTTCAACTTTTATGTCTGTATTTGAGACAAAAAATAAAGGCCCTTATTTTTATTTTTTAAAGTTTAACATAAGATTCATTTAAAACATATATGGTGCTTAACAGATCAGTAGTTTATGTACATTCAAATGTGAATAATTATAAATGAAACTATTTTAGAAAACGTTGACTAATGATCTGTTAAGGATCATATGACAAACATTTATTATAAGAGCTACTGTTTAAGCTATATAGGGCTAGAATATATATATATATATATAACATCTCTTACATGGTGGAAATGAGCTTCCATAATTACCAATGATTATTAAAACAAATGAAATTTAAGAACAAATTCTTTATTTTCCTACATTGTCAATGTTTCCTACCTCACACTAGATGTCTTAATATCTAACATAATGATTTATTTTGAGGTGTGTTGAAAGGGATATTTTATATACTAAAAACATTAAAGCACTTAATATAGCCTGGCACCGTTTGTGAATGTGTTTAGCGTTTGTTTTCGACCCATAATGGACCACTTTTTAATATGAAAAATATATTTGTGCTTATTGTGAAATGACTTTTGTCATTACTTCAGTTATTTTCAGTTACATAGGTTAGTATTTTAGATCTAAAAACCTAAACATTTTTTTAAAGATCTAAATATCATATTTGTGGCCTTCTGAACTTGTTTTTGCCCTTTTATACTGTTCACACAGTATATATTCTGTATTTGTATTTTCAGTGTGTTGGATGTCACATACTTAGTAGTCTCAAAATATCCATTAAAATGAATAATTTAAACCATACAGACTGTCCTGTTGTTGATATCATTGAATTCGGCTTTGATCAATAAATGTTCAGTATCTAATAATGGAGCTTCTGCAGAGTTTTTTTTCTGGTTTTGATGGCAGTGCTTAATGTGTATGGGCTGGGTTGGAATGGATTTATGGCTGAGGAATATAGACCATATAAAAACTATCATCCATCTGGTCCAAATGAACATTAACTGCTCCCAGTCTCTCCCTGTAACATGATGCCGGCACTTTATGATAATACCTTGTTGAGCAGTCACCTCCATGTCATATTAACGAAATATATTTGCTTCAAGAGAACATTTTTCTTTTTTTTTGGCAACATTATAATATCCCTCCAAAACTAAACCCATCATACAAATCTTTACTAATATCTATAATCAGTCATTAAAATGCACATAAATGATGGAAAACGCTTAATCATACAACACTTCTCCCATGTCTCCCTCTAGTGACTGAATTATACCTTCAAGTCTTTTCTTTCATGGTCCCACATGCCTATAAAATTGAGTGCATTAATACAATAGCATCCATCCATCCATCCATCCATCCATCCACCCACCCACCCACCCATCCATCCATCCATCCATCCATCCACCCACCCACCCACCCATCCATCCATCCATCCACCCACCCACCCACCCATCCATCCATCCATCCATCCACCCATCCATCCATCCACCCACCCACCCACCCATCCATCCATCCATCCATCCATCCATCCATCCATCCATCCATCCATCCATCCATCCATCCATCCATCCATCCATCCATCCATCCATCCATCCATCCATCCATCCATCCATCCATCCATCCATCCATCCATCCAATCAAAATATGGCACAAGCACATTATTTTGCAAAATAAGGTTTCTCAGATTTCAAATGCGAGGCAATGGATTCACTATTCAAAATGAATCGGCATGTTCCCACGATTTCTCTTCCTTTGGAAATAATTTTAATGTTGATTTGATGCTCAACAAACATTTATTATGATGTTGAAAACAGTTGTGCTATTTTTATTTAATTGTTTTTGAAACTGTGATACATTTTTGGGGATTCTTTGATATATTTTCAAATGTATATTTTTATATATTATATTTATTTTATATTTTAATTTATATATTCATATATTTTCACATTTTCAAAGAAATATAAATCTTTTGTAACATTTTAAAAGTCTAATCTCTCTCTCTCTCTTTTTTAATCTGACCACAAATGTTTGAATATTGTTTTCACAAAAATTTTAAGCAGCAAAAACTGTTTTCAACATTGATAATAAGAATAGTAAAGTTTCTTCAGCACCAAATCAAAGAATGATTTCTGAAGGATCATGACACTGATCATCGTGACACTGAAGACTTGAATGATGCTGTAAATTCAGCTTTGCCATCACAGAAATAAATGATATTTTATATATTTAAATAGAAAATAATTATTTTAAACTATAATACTATGTCACAATATTAGTTTTTACTGTCTTTTTTTATTAAATAAATGCAGCTTTGGTGAGCATAAGATACTTTTTTCAAAAACATAAAAAAATATATGTTTCCAAACTTTTGACAGGTGCTGTATATGGCCCAAGCTGGTTGGAATTCAGTTATGATATACAAGTCTGGCCCAAGGTTTGTTTTCTAAATTTATACATACATACATTCACAAATCCACTCACAAATGTTCATGAAGTCCCTGGTGTTTCTGGGTTTGCTCTCCTTCAGGTGCACATGGTAATTGCCCTGAACAATTGTTATTCAAAGCAGTGGGACAAACAGTAAAGAAAGCGCCCGAGAGAGTTACCCTGCCCTTTGCTCATTCACACCCATTAAATACAGACCAATGACATGTTGAGCACTAATGAAACCACCAGTTTGAACATGCCCTGTGAAGTGAAGAGACTGATTTTTCACAGGCAGAACTATAATTAAGGTCTTTATCAGTTATCTGGTCCTTTGTTGAGGTGAATAGGCCCTAAATTCTCAACTGCTGACATATCAAACGTGTTGTCCAAATATTTTTCAAAAATTAATTTTATTTTACTTATTTAAATGATAATAATAAGATACGTTTTTAAACGTAGGCTACATTTATAGCCAAATGTTTGTGTGTGCTTAACCATTTTTTCAGGACAAATACCCAGACTTGAGCTAAATATGACTACATTTTTATTTTGTTCTATATATCCCATATAGACAGCAAAATGAGTGTATGTATCCATATAAAGCACGCCCACCACCAACCCACGCTCAACCCCATACGCAACATGCATAAACCCCGCCCACCAGTCTGACTGACACTGTCCGGGAGTTACTACAGCTGCAGACCGGTTCCTCCTTCATCGTACATTTATGGTGTTCTACCAACCGGCCAACGACGATTTACATAGTGACTGGTGATCGTCCGGTAAGTAGATCGACATCATGGCGAAAGCATGTAACGTGTGCAGTAATGATGTCCAAGCCTGTCACAATAACCCTAGGTGTAGCTTTCACATGACGCAACAAAAGTTAGAGAGCTGCGAGAGCTTTTCTGTCTTGTAAGTTACTGTAAGTCGGTGCCAGTTTTAAACATCAATGGATTTGACCTGTTGGAAATAGTCGCGGTGCTTAATCGGAAGCTTTGGATGTTTTTGGACTCCGTGACTGTGTCTCAACAACTAGTGAGCTGCCTACATACATAGACTGTACTCTCGGGGCATTTTAGACTCGTGCAGACTCGGAACCAACCGACAATGCAGTCTAGGTAGGCAGTTCAGTAGCTTTTGAGGCATAGCCTACATTCTGGACATGGCGTTTGTGAATCGGCCTTTGCACAATATAAGAGCACAAGCAGTGCAGTCACGCAGTCGATTCTTAAAGGGACAGTTCACACCAAAATGAACATTTGTCATTTATTTACCCTCATGTCCTTGTATGACTGCTGTGGAACACACAACATGTTAGGAAGATTCAGTCACCCTTCACTTTTTTGGCATATTTTTCCATGTAATAGAAGGGAATAGTTACTGGTTGTCATTCTGGGTTAGGAGGAACAACATGGTGAGGGTGACAAAGTTTTCATTTTAGGGGTGAACAATCCCTTTAATTTAATTTGTTAAGTCAGTGCACCTGGTATGATTCATATTAGATGGCATATCTTATTTTAAGAAGGTTTGTTCCATTATATTATGCCCTGTTACTTTTGTGGGTGAAAGGTGAGTGCCTCCACCTCTTTTGTTTATAACGCAGAGTGTGTTTTGTAGTGTGGATCACATTAAGTACAAGACTTAAGACTTGTAAAAGACATTAACTCTTACATAAACCTGATGTATGAATGATTTTTCCGTCACAGAGAGTGAGGGAGGTGAAAGACGATAGTGTGCCCGTGACAATGACTACAGACAGAGAGCCTCCTGTCACTGCTAAACTCCTTCACCTCGTGTTTCTTTCCACCTTCTGGGGAATGCAGATATGGGTCACCTTCATATCGGGTAGGTGTGGTCGCTGATCCCCCCCATTTTATTAATGAAATAAAAGGCCACTTAGGTGTACTTGAGAGACCCTTTCATTGCATTTAAATGCATTTTCAATTGCATTTAATCTAAACATTTAAACTAAAAAACATTTTTATTTAATTGTAAATAATATCCAGTCAAGTGTCCGAAAACTTTACATTCAGTTCACACTTAAGTATATTCTTTTAAAGGATATTATTTCTGTAATAAGTACTCCTTTTTTTAAAAGTATGCTAAATGCACTTCCTTTTTTAAAAAAATAGTTTTTTTTTATATTTATAATACAACCAATATAATAAGGTTTTCTTTTTTACTTTAATTTTACTTTTGTTTTGCTCAGGCTTTGTGATGGACAACCATCTAAACCGACACACGTTTGGCTTCATCCAGAGCCGGCTCTTCCCGTTTTACCTGCATATCGGCTCAGCCTGCGCTTTCTTCAACCTCACCATCTTCGCCATGTACCATCCCAGCAACATGCTGGATGACAAAGAGGCCTTCCAGGTATTCACAACAAAAATGTTCCCAGATATGTGAAAAGATGTTCCTGAAATGGTTCATCCAAAAAGATATTTTGAAAAATGTTTGTCACTTTTATTCATTAAATTACAATAAATGGCGACTGCAGCGTTCAAGCTTCAGAAAGGACACAAGATCACCATAAAAGACTTGAGCATGATATTTATTTGTCTTCTGAAGTCATGTGGAAATTCTGAGTTAGAGACACAGCACATTATTCATTGATAATCTTAATGAGCTGAGAACCGATGTGATTGAATGCTTGAGTCAGTTAATTGAACATTAACTGAATCGGTCAGATTCATTATCAAATCATTGTTTTTTTTTAACTGACTCCGCTGATTTATTGACTAAAATCGAAGTCAAAAGAATTAATTTAATCGAGCATCTCTACTTCTCTCATGAATTCGTGAATGTTAAGATTTAAATTCTGTTTCTCACACAAAGCTATTGTGTGCTACAGTATATTCTCTCATTCGACTTTTGCTTTCTTTTTGAAATTCTTGTTGCATGAAAAAGATCGGCCAGCGCGTTCTTCAAAATATGTTCTTTTTTGTTAAATGGAGAATAGGAAGTCATACATGTTTGGAATGACATGAGGATGAATAAACAATAATTTTAGGTGAATTAACCTTTATGTAAGATGACAGACTCTCTTTAATCTACTAGCTTTCTTTTTTCTCCCCAGATCTTCATTTATTTTGTGTGTGTGACTGTGGCGGCAATAAACGCCCAGTGGTTTGGTCAGATGACCTCGGAAATCATGGCGGACATGCACCTGATTGAGCAGGCCTGTGGATTGGGTCAGGACATCGGACTCTCGTCCAATCGGGAAGCCTACGCCAAGCTCTGCGAGACGGACCTCAAGTATAAAAAGCTGAGCGGTCGGCTGTGGCTGTACCACCTGCTGTCCTCTTGTTGTAACCTCTGCTGTATCGTGTGTAACGGATACAGCCTATATTACCTGGCAGAAAACCTCACCAGCCTCTGATGAGTTATACTCCAACAGTGGAAAGCAAAACCTTCGGTTAGTGTCTGTGTGACTCCGGCAGCCACTGCCTGCTCTCAGGTACTGGATTACTTCCTGACAAATCTGCTCATTCTTGTTATGGATTGTCTTTTCTTAATCTTTGTTGTGCAAGTTTTAGCATAGAATATGTATAGAGAATATTTTATGTAAATGTTATAGATAATGGCTGTGGATATTTAAATTAAAACGATGTTACACCGTACGTTGGAGGAATGAGGGGGGGGGGGGGGGGGGGGGGGTTTGAATGAACAAAAATGGGAGGTGGAAATATATTTTCTAAATGGTTTACTTTTATTTTATATTCTAGAAGTTATGGTTTTCTGAGCAACCTCACTCTATCACACACACACAAAAAATATTTGATCAATTATTTGGTTTCTCTGTTTCAACAGCCAGCCTCACCCTTTTCTCCTGGACTAGGTGTGAGTGTGTCAACATGTTCACGCACAATCTTTCAGTGCAATTTCAGGGCATTTTAACAGGGATGAATACCAGTGTATGTATATATATAAATAAATATATACATTTAAATTATGCACTACTTGTTTAAAGTTCGTGGTCAGTAAGTGTATTTAAAAAAATAAATTAATACTTTAATTCAGCATTGTAAGGAGGCACTTGATCAAAAGTTACAGCAAAGACATAAAAATGCTACAAGCGATATCTATTTAAGAAAAAAAATGCTGTTCTTTTGAACTTTTCACTTATTAAAGAATCCTGAAAAAAATTATCACGGTTTCCACAAAAAAAATAAGCAGCACAACTGTTTTCAACATCACTAATAATAATAAATGTTTCTTGAGTAGCAAATTAGAAGCATATTAGAATGATTTCTGAAGGATCATGTGACACTGAAGACTGGAGTAATGATGCTGAAAGTTCAGTTTTGTCATAACAGGAATAAATTACATTTTAATATATATATTATATTTTTGGTCAAAGGAATGCAGTCTTGGTGAGCATAAGAAACTTAATTTATATGCATTCAAAAATATTACTGCCTTCAAACTTTTTCCACGCTGAGCTTGGTTCATGAAGTATGTTCAACGTTGAGGCATTGTTTAATTTATATTTGCTGTTAAGAGACATTTACAGATGTAGATGCTCTCTGCTGAAACCATCAAATTGACCTTTGTCATGACAGGTTCAACAGAAACCAGTTTATCTCCTGTTTGACTGCTTTGCCTTTCGCAGGTGTTAAGCAACAGCAAACCTGACTACCTGGGTGTATATTGACAGTGTTCTTTAGAGGCATCTTTTTGTGAAACACATGTGATGTGACTCACCAATGTGTTAGTCATATACATTTGTGTGTATTCAGATAATTAGCAGCACCATTATTATAATGGCTACGCCTTGCTATGAAATGTAGATTCTGCGTTCAGTCACTTTACACTTCTGCTGTCTGTCCATCATATTCGTATCAGTTACTGTACAGTGCCTTGTATAGCGATGTCTTCCATTTTTCAGTACTGTAAGGCAGTTCCAAGTAAGATGCTGGTGAGGCTTTGAGTTTGTCCCTGTAATTAGGGATTGACTATTTTATCAATGCAAATGAACCGGCAGCTATAACAGTGAACCTGTTAATGATTATATTTAGTGTTTAAATTAACAATGATTTGTAAATCATCTAGTATAATAACATGGTCAATGGAATGGAATACAGAACAACTTTGTGCTTATATTGTGTCTTTGAAGTTCCATGGATTTTTATCTGAAGTTTCGTTATTGTCTGGCTATGTAGATGAAGTAGTAGATTAAGAATATTTTTGCATAACAGTTCGCCAACTAACAGGTTACATTCTCAGAATTTTAAGGTTCTCTTAAAGTTAGGAACAAACATTTTTATAAGGGCGCTTCTTCTCACAGAACGCGTTTTTAGCTTGGAAAAGTAGTGCATTGGAATGGAAAAACGCGTTCTGTGTGAAGGGCCCCTTACACTAACATTAATACCATTCTTTCAAAGTGTCTTGACTTTAATCATTTTCGCAAAACGTTAGAACAAAAACATTATTTATAGATTTATTTTTATGTTTAGTTTGACTTTGTTACTACTCGTTTTAGTTTTGTTTGCAAAATTCTTCTCTTAATGTTCACTTAACCCAGATTATTATTATATATATATATATATATATATATTTTTTTTTTACAAGACTGGACAATTTAAACTTTCAGAGAACATTCAGAATTAACGTTTGATAGCTTAATGGGAATGTTAGCATGTTAGCAAAACATTCTTAGAACATATTTGTGGGTCTGTCTGAATAAAAGGTAATTTCATTTTATATTGCATCCCTTTATGTAAAGCTGAAGTGTGTTATTTTGGCATCAAGCAGCAAAGTTAAAATGTCAAAACAATCTGTTCCATTTGTAATTTGTGCAGAAATCACGTCATCTTATTGAATGAAGATTAATGTCTGAATCTGTGATGAATGTAAAGCTGTTGCAGTTACATTGTACTGTATGGAAATGGGATGAATGTTGTTTTTGTTTTTTTTAAATAAATGAATACAACTGTGTTTAGATTCTTATGGTTTTTGTTCTCAATCTCAACAGCCCAAAAATGTAGTCTAAATGTAAAATGTCAAGGAGCTTGTACTTGGAGTTAAATATTTTACTGGTATAAATGCAAATATATTTTACAAACAATTACAAAAGATCTAAAATAAGAACATGTTGAACATTTTGTAAATATAGGTTCAGATGCTGATTGGTTTCAAGTGACTGAAGTATTTATGATCATAAGCAGGGTAGTAATGCAGATGAATAGAAAAACACATTAACAGATTAATCAAAAACATAGATGATGGATTTGATATATACCAGGTCCCAGAAATGTTTTTTTTTTTAAATACAGATTTCAAATTACCCAACCAAGTCTAAAATTCGTGAACATTTGCAACCTGATCTCATGAGAAAATGTATTTTACGAGGTGGCGACTTTGTATGAATTCGTATGATGTAATTAATTTAAAGTCGCCATGAAACGGAAGTTGCGATAGTCTTTTGTTCCCTATTGTGATGTACTTTTCGAACAAGAAAAAACTGTAGGGCGGGACTCGATTTTGTCCATGGGGAATTGATTGGATGGTTGTGGTTTGCTATTGGTCAATCTCATGTGAGTGACAGGTTGTCCCACCCTCACACCAGTAAACACATCATCAGAGACGAGATGTTGCTCCAAGAGGGAGGGGAAGTTATTTTGAGTAAGGATTACGAGGGCACATAAATAAAAAAAATAATGATGTGCACGGATAAATTATTTATAATTAATCTGCAATATTCCATAAGAATTAAAAATGGCTAACTTCGATTTCATGGTGACATTAACTAAAATAAAAACATGATGAAGGTCCACCCCTAACCCTAACTGTGTAGTGTACAAAATTGAACTAATTAATCACTAATTCGCTAAAATGTAAAATAGTTATGAAATGCCATGAGTGTTAGTCATTTCTATTTGATCATTGATCAATCCCTGTACAGCACTGGTATGGAGATGAATATCACAATACAAGCAAACTTAAGTTTATAAACTCATTTCGTGCCATTAAAATGGATAGCAAAGTCTCAAACTGGACCCAGTGTTAATCCTGAAGCCAGGATAGAGCGGTTGAGCAAATGCAGTCTGAATTTTGTGGATGAGATTCATTGAGTCTGTGATGCTGTAAAATGCCAAAATCCCTGCCGAGAAATCGATATAAACGCCAGCCCTGTTAGCCCACTGCATTTTGGGAACCTTAGTTTCCTTTCCACAGTGCAAGAATGTGTAGGTATCCTCAGAGCACACCAGACTCCACGACTGGGCGTTGTGTCCAAATGCACACTGGGCACTCTTTCCTTTCCTGCTGATATCCTCATAGGACACTGCGATGTGCACAGGACCCTTCCCGCTCCACTCGGCCTCGAAGTAACAACGGCCGGTCACGCTCTCTCTGCACAGAACCTGGCTATAGTTATCAAACCTCTCTGGGTGGTCAGGAACGGACAGAGATGTTTTGATGAACGTCACCTCTCCAGTCTCTGAGCAAACGCTGAGGTTTCTGTGAGCGGTGTTCATGTCTAGAGTCAGGGGACCCGAATCTGAAATCCAGAGATGCATGATATGAATTAGCTTGACAGTTTCTCTGTTGTCGATTGTACTGATTTCTTGTTGGATGTGTGTGTGTGTGTGTGTGACTGTGTTACTTACATTCCAAGAACTCCTCCCTGACTTTGGGTTCAGGGGTAGGAATTAATTTGAGGTTTGACACTAATAAGACAAAATATAATCAGTGAAAGCATTTTAACAGTCATACTTATTGTACTTTTAACTTATTTCATCTTCTTTTATTATTTATAGTGTTTGGGATACTTGCATGTATTTACTGAATCTGGTATGAACTAGATACTGACAATTATTCTACAGTAATAGTAGGAGAAACACACTTTATAAACATTTCGAACGATACACTATCATCACATGATATAATCACATTTAGCATTCAGTTAACAACTCACTTATTCTTCTTTTTCATTTTAAATTCAATTATTTTTCCATTTAATTTGTAAATAAATAAACATTATTTCATGTTAATATCTTAAAAAAAAGGATGCAACATTGTTGTCAAATGACCTAATAACATGTGGCATCCAGTTAATATCCGGTAAGTATAACGTATTATTCTTATTTTAGTGTTAAATTCAATATATATATTTTTTTTCATTTGTAAAATGAATAACATTGACAGTTGAATAAATAAAAACAGAACAAAAAATAGTTTTGAACAACAGAATGCAACATTGTCACTTGACCTCGTCACATGCATGTGACTGGCATCCAGTTGCCATCTTGGAAATAAGGATTCTTTTACTTTTTCATTTTTCATTTTAAATTTCATTTAGTTAAATAAAAATGAATTAGACTTTTGCAGTATTATCAAATAATGAATGTAAGATCAAGTCAAAGGGAGTGCATAGCGGGATTGTCTGTTGTAAACTGCCTGTTGTGTTAAAGGTGCAGTAAGCGATTTCTGAGAAACACTGTTGATATTTGAAAATCAACTCAAACAAACACACCCCTCCCTTCATTGCTCCGCCCCCAAAATGCACAAACACGAAATGCAAGAGTGGATGTCTCTTTACCATAGCTGAAACAGAGCAAAATAATGCTTACCAAAAAATAAAAAGTGAAAATGACGAACGATTGACAAGGAAGAACAAAAAATGTACACAGTACACAAAAGTATACAAGTAAGAGTTGGTTGTGCGTTCACACCGCTGAGCTCCGGCGAGGGCGGCGTGTCTTGTACAGTGAGAGCGGCGAGGAGAGTTGAAGTCAGGTCAACTTTATGGTAATGAGCTATGACGCGGTTCGGCAGCAACCAGTGTAGAGAAGAGAAGAAGTCCTCCATCTGAGAGGATCCCAGAGAACGCAGCTGTAAACTTTGGTTCCGACCACATTAGGTCCCAAGCAGAATGGAGGAGACGTTGATCATGTGAATTTGATAAGAAGTCGTGCAACACTTTTTATAGGCAACATTTTTGCATTAGAATGCTTGTTTTTCAGCGGGAATGCAAATTAGACTAGCACTTAACCATGGACACAAAAGCCACACCACACAAATGGCTTTTAATTGGATTATTTAAACACGTCACTATAATTAAGTTCTTTCATCGATCAATTTCTTACTTTCACATTTAAAAGATTTCATGAGGTTAACTTATACCCTACTTGTGGTCAGTCTGCACAAATAATGATCAACATGCTTGTTTGCTTTGCGGCCCCCTTAAATAAAGTTGAAAAAAATATGAATTTTGACGGAAAGAATGAAAGCGAAGGTATATGTTCCACTTTTAATAAACATAAGCAACATGTTTTTCTACCTTACAAGGAAGTTGAAAGTCGCTCAGTGGTATATATAAGCTCAATCTTACTGTACTATGGCAGAGAAACACCGGGAACACATAGACCTGGCACGAATACATCTTCTCCAGTTTCTCTCCTATGCTGACGAATAAAGATTTTTCTTGGCAAGATAGCTTGTGTCCGGTTCCGTGAATTAAATAATAACGGGGAAAAAGGCTTAATTCCAAGTCTACAGGTCTCTCCAGCTTCGGAAAGCTTTTTTAATATTAACGCAGGTCCTAGAGCTCTTAGCTGATTATACGTAACCCTTCATTTTCCTGAAGGGTGATATTTCTCTGATATTTTCTCTTTTGTAATGTCTCTCAGCCATCTCTTTTTCTACAGTCTTTTTCAAATATCCATCTTTCTCACTCTCTCTCCTCCCCCATCATGAGTGGACACGCCCCCAACTGCTGATTGGCTACAAGTGTGTTGTGCTGCTCGGTCCGAACCACTTTCAGAAATCGCTTACGGCACCATCCAAGACATACCACACTATGCATACTGTATAGCCTACTGCAGGAACCGTAGGAATAGTATAGTTAGCATGCTATTTCAAACATATTAATTTGACGACTCACCTTTTTTTGAAAATTTCTCAATTTTTTTCCGGCATAGAGCTTTAATGTCCTCACTCAGAACTGTGAGTTTTCTTGACACCATATCAAAACTGAAGTCTGGATTGGCTAGAACTGCAGGAGAAGTCCCCAACTCTGGCAGACTACACAGTGTTTCATAACTCTGAGGAATATAATTAATGAAATAAACTCTTAGATCGAAAGCGTAGATGAAAAGTACCCAAGTGGTACCCAAAAGCACTGATGTTACCTTGAGGAACTGAGTTTTATCATCAATCCGTGCAATCGTGTCATATTCAGCATCTCTTCTCTTGAACTCTGAGATCTCCTGCTCTAGTTTCTCCATATATCCATGTGCCTCGTCTAATTCCGTCTGCTCCTTCACTTTGATCATCTCCGTCGCCTCAAAACACAGAGCTTCAATGGACTGAATCAGCTCAGTGAAGATCTTCTCCGTCTCCTCCACCGCTGCCTGGGCAGAGCTCTGTTTGACAATTTACAGAACCAGAGAAGTGATGAGTCCAAGAGTGCAAAACCTTTCTGCCCATAATGAGTCTCTTACTTATAAGTTGATAACCCACACCATCCCGCATCTCCATCAGGACTTTCCACGTCCTCCTGGCAATAATGGACTCACCCTGAGGGACAGTACGGCGTGACTCAGGTCATGTAGCTCCATCTCGCGCTCCTTTATGACCTGCTGGAATCTCCTCTGTGACTGCTTGAGCTCTTGCTGCAGACCAGAGATGATATACATTACACACATAAAGAAACATTCATACACTCTTAGAAAAAAGAAAAAAAAGTTCAGTGGGGTTCTTAATTTTAATGAACCATTTATGCCAAAAAGTTTATTAAGAGGTTATTTTACTTTTTATAGTGATAAAGTATGTTTTAAATACATACAAAATAATCAATTAAATATAATAAATCCATAAAATACTTATGATGGGATCCCCTAAAGGGGTATATAAAGCAACTGACAGAACCCTTAAATAGAACCTTTTCTTAAGAGTCTACAATGGCTTATTTTTGGAACACACCTCTTCTGTAATGTCATGTTTTTTATTTCTGATTAAAATTCATTTTGATATATACTGAGGCATAATATAAAAAAAAATCAAAATATGTCCTTTTATCTTAATGAAGGGAAAAGCCTAAATATGGATGGAACTATTGAAATGTTTTATTATTATTTATTTTGGGTGGAAGCAGAGAAGCTGTTTTGTTAAAATAATTTAAATATTTGAGAAACTTTCAAAGGTGTACGACCAACAAAAATAGGAAATTATGTCGTATGGAGGATCCCTGCAGACCCTCATGACTTTTTAGACCCCCCCCCCACATTTAAAAAAAATAAATGAATAATTTATCATATTTATATAATATATGTGTGTGTGTGTGTGTGTGTGTGTGTGTGTGTGTGTGTGTGTGTGTGTGTGTGTGTGTGTGTGTGTGTGTGTGTGTGTGTGTGTGTGTGTGTGTGATTTCTGAAGGATTGTGTGACACTGAAGACTGGAGTAATGGCTGCTGGAAATTCAGCTTTGCCATCACCAGAAAAAGATACGTTTACAATATATTCATATACAGAGTTATTTTAATCATTTAAAACTTATTTTTCAAAAATTGTTTTACTAATTATACTTGAGTTATCTATCTTTAAGCTAAATACTTGGTTTTATTTTATGTTATCTAACTTGAGGGTCAATGTATATTCACTACTGATCTTGAACAGTTTACTACTGACTTATTCATGAAAGTAAATAGAAAAGTTGATCCTCTTATTCGGATAAGTTATTACAAAGTTTTAGCATCACATTTAAAGTCAGATGAGAAGTCAGACGCACCTCACAGAACATGACGAGGTCCTGCTTTTCCTTTCCCACGTCTTCATCATTCTTAACTCCTGGTATGGTGTGGGAATGGATTCCAGTATGTCTCAGTCTCTCAACAACTTCAGCAAACAGCGTGTTTTTGTTGAGTGCAGGTCTCGGGGAGAAAGTTTGCCTGCACTGTGGACAGCTGCACAACTTCCTCTGGTTCTTCTGCTCCCAGAAGATCTTAATGCACTCCATGCAGTAGTTGTGTCCACAAGGAATGGTTACGGGGTCTCGCAGGAGTTCCATACAGATGGGACAGCTGAACTGCTCCTGGTTGACAAAAATACCAGCCTCTTCTTCTGCCATAGTTAAAGTAAAGACACAGACTGTCCACAGCAGCTTTGTGTGTAGAGGGAGTATGGCGTTTGCTTCAAGTGCCTCCCACTAGACTGTATGAGGTTGTAAGGGGAGGAGTTCATTATGTAGCACTGTTTCACTGTGGCCACATTTCAGAGGAGTCACAGGCTTTATTAAGTCACTATTAGATCATTGTTGTTGTTGTTTTGAAAATAATATTTTCATCTTTACTTTACTTTAGCACTGATTCACAGCTTTAAGGAGCCTACACAAGCCAAGCTTCTAAAGATGATCCAGGGATCATGGTGGTTCCAATGCATGTCTGTTCATGTGCACTGATGAATGAGTGCACAATGACTATGTCTCACAAGATGTTTTCTGGTTTATGTTTGCACTATTTATAGGAAAAAAAAATAAGGGTATTTATATTTGATGTATGCACAGGGTGTGTGTGTAGAGTGTAGTATATCTATCTATCTATCTATCTATCTATCTATCTATCTATCTATCTATCTATCTATCTATCTATCTATCTATCTATCTATCTATCTATCTATCTATCTATCTATCTATCTATCTATCTATCTATCTATCTATCTATCTATCTATCTGTCTATCTATCTGTCTATCTATCTGTCTATCTATCTGTCTATCTATCTGTCTGTCTGTCTGTCTGTCTGTCTGTCTGTCTGTCTATCTATCTATCTATCTAAAGGGATTCCAATTTTAATCAGCTTTAAGGGTTGGAAAAAAAATTCAACCATTTTGAATGCCGAGAAAACTAGCAATTTGTGAATTATAAGGAATAAATAATAGAAATGGATAGGCACTGTGTGGATTATACACATAACCAACATTTAAATATTAAATTCACTTTAACACACCGAGCTATCGATGAAATCACTGTCTTTATATTTCAAGCTTTTTTGACTGACAGTAATATTATTATTCCACACTAGAGGCCGCTCACGTCGTCACAACCCATCGTCGTCACTACCGGTGAGTTCTTCTCAAATAAATCAGAATAAAATGGGCGAGGTTTAGGTAGCGGCCCAGACGTTTTCTATTTTAGCCTAACATGTGTATACATAATCATTTTCATATTTTAAATCGCCACTTTGTAATATCAATTTATTGGCTATTAATTTATGTGATTATTCGGGTGCAACTTATTTTCCAGACCGATGCTGAAGCATAGACAGTAAAAGAAAGGTGCTGATAGACGCATGATAACAGTTACTTTTCTACGCGATGGCCACAATCGGACCAATTACAGTCGAATTTGGTAAGGAGTTTCTAAAGTCATTTTATGGAAAAAACTGTGGCGGATGATATAGTGTGAATGAAAGCTAATAATAACATTTGCCGTCGCGTGGTTCATGTTGTGCGTGCAGCTCTGTTTAAAAGCCGATGGCAGCGCGCCCGTCTTCATTTGGCTGATGGCTCATAACAGAAACTGAGTGGATGTAACAAAAACATATTTCATATTCTGCTCCACTTCTAGTTCTACACAATCTGTGTGACAGAAGGCAGCGCAAAATACGCAGGTAAGCCTTTCCCTTCACTCTGTTAGACGAGAGCTGTGTGTTTATTAATGTGGCAATATCATTTATTGCACACTTACTGCTGCTTTGTTGTTGATGTTTGACCCATCAAGTGTTTGTCAAGATACAAATGAGTTAAACCTTATAATACCTTTTTTGCACTTAAACTTTATCTTTTCCATAAGATAAACTACGTTTATGGAAGCCCATTTCAGCAAAAAAAAAAGAAAAAAAAGTCTTTGGTCAGTTTTTATTGACACAAAAAAGTGATAATTTGGAAAATTTAAGTAGTTTATGAGATATATGGAAATAATGGCATACTCGTAATGATGAGATTAAAAAGTAAATTATGAGATGGTCACAATTATGACTTAGCATGTCATAATTTAGACTGTCATAATTTTTAATTAGTGTCATAATGACTTAGAATGTCATAATTTCGACTTTGTACTGCTGTCAAATCGATTAATCGTAATTAATCACACCTTACATAAAAGTGTTATATATATATATATATATATATATATATATATATATATATATATATATATATATATATATATATATATATATATATATGCATGTGTATATGTAATGTGTATGTATGTATGTGTATATATATATTACACACACACACACAGACACACATTATTTATTTACAAACTTTTATGTTAGATGTGATTAATCGATTTGGCAGCACTATTATGTTTTATAATTATTATTTTTTCTTATGTGGCAAAAATGAGCTCTCATAGCCATGAGTCTCGTGCACGAGGTGATAACTGTAACTTCTTAAAAAATGAGAGCTTGTGTTGTGTTATCAAGGAAGTCTGCATGTTAAAGCACTATCATACCAGCTATTCAAAAATATGCTCTGGTCAAGTTTGAATGTATTTAATTTAAGGTAACTTTTGATTATGCTTAATATTAACTATAACCGATTATTTACACATTGTCAAGAATATGAACAGGATGCAGAATGAACCTTAACAACCTTTAAGCTTGCATTGATTTGGGTGTCAATTTTAAGTTACTTTTAAGTTTAAGTTAATTTTAAAAGTTATTTTTTAAAAATTGTATGTAATTTTATGTTCGGGTTTATGTAATAATAATAATAATACTTCATTACATTTATATAGCGCTTTCCTCTGCACTCAAAGCACTTTACATAGAAGGGGGGAATCTCCTCAAACACCACCAATGTGCAGCATCACCTGGATGATATGATGGCAGCCATATTGCGCCAGAACACCCACCACACACCAGCTTACTGGTGGAGAGGAGACAGTGATGAAGCCAATCAGTTTATATATATATATATATATATATATATATATATATATATACATATATATATATATATATATACATATACACTAACCTAAAGGATTATTAGGAACACCTGTTCAATTTTTCATTAATGCAATTATCTAATCAACCAATCACATGGCAGTTGCTTCAATGTATTTAGGGGTGTGGTCCTGGTCAAGACAATCTCCTGAACTCTAAACTGAATGTCAGAATGGGAAAGAAAGGTGATTTAAGCAATTTTGAGCATGGTAGGGCTGTCGCGATAACCGCAATATTGCAGTACCGCGCTACTGACAGGCCAACCGCAGAGGAATGCAAGTAACCGCAGCAACCGCGAACCGCGTTTTCTTTTTTTCATAACGCCACCCTTCGTAGTTCGTACCATGTGTATTGAATGTTAAATAAGTTAATAATGATAACAAGACTGTTTATCATGGTGATTTGTACAGAGGCTTTGTGGATTTGGACTTTAGCCTAAACAGACAGTGAATGTGATCGACTGAGCACGTGCGATTACCTGCGTCTGTCTTTGAAGTCAAGTCACGTATATTCGTGAAAAGGTTGCCGTTTCCAAGAAAAGCGAAATATTTGTCGTATCATCCTTTTAACATTTAAGGGTATTTACCATGAATGGCGTCAGCGCTGGTCAGCATTACACAGCGCGAGGAAGCCGTGGGGGGAAAGCAGCGAGTCACGCATTGAATCAATGCCATTGGTCTCTATAAGTAAAGCTTTGCTTTAGCTTTGCTCAAAAGTGAAGCATTGCTGGCCAGCTGTGCCTTGAAAAGTGGAGCTCAAAGTTAAAAAAAAAAATTAACACCTTGTTTCATTACATCTATCATTTAAGGAATCAGCTTTTTGAACGTTTTCGCAAATAACGCAAATCGCGTTATTGAGCCACTTAAAATTACCGCAAGGGAAATTCCTTCACCGCGACAGCCCTAGAGCGTGGCATGGTTGTTGGTGCCAGACGGGCCGGTCTGAGTATTTCACAATCTGCTCAGTTACTGGGATTTTCAAGCACAACCATTTCTAGGGTTTACAAAGAATGGTGTGAAAAGGGAAAAATATCCAGTATGCGGCAGTCCTGTGGGCGAAAATGCCTTGTTGATGCTAGAGATCAGAGGAGAATGGGCCGACTGATTCAAGCTGATAGAAGATCAACTTTGACTGAAATAACCACTTGTTACAACCGAGGTGTGCAGCAAAGCATTTGTGAAGCCACAACATGCACAACCTTGAGGCGGATGGGCTACAACAGCAGAAGACCCCACCGGGTACCACTCATCTCCACTACAAATAGGAAAAAGAGGCTACAATTTGCAAGAGCTCACCGAAATTGGCAAGTTGAACACTGGAAAAATGTTGCCTGGTCTGATGAGTCTCGATTTCTGTTGAGACATTCAGATGGTAGAGTCAGAATTTGGCGTAAACAGAATGAGAACATGGATCCATCATGCCTTGTTACCACTGTGCAGGCTGGTGGTAGTGGTGTAATGGTGTGGTGGGGGATGTTTTCTTGGCACACTTAGTGCCAATTGGGCATCGTTTAAATGCCACGGCCTACCTGAGCATTGTTTCTGACCATGTCCATCCCTTTATGGCCACCATTTACCCATCCTCTGATGGCTACTTCCAGCAGGATAATGCACCATGTCTCATAGCTCGAATCATTTCACATTGGTTTCTTGAACATGACAATGAGTTCACTGTACTAAAATGGCCCCCACAGTCACCAGATCTCAACCCAATAGAGCATCTTTGGGATGTGGTGGAACGTGAGCTTCGTGCCCTGGATGTGCATCCCACAAATCTCCATCAACTGCAAGATGCTATCCTATCAATATGGGCCAACATTTCTAAAGAATGCTTTCAGCACCTTGTTGAATCAATGCCACGTAGAATTAAGGCTGTTCTGAAGGCGAAAGGGGGTCAAACACAGTATTAGTATGGTGTTCCTAATAATCATTTAGGTGAGTGTATATATGAGTTATATATTTCGGTCATTATTTCTTTAAACCAAACCTTTTATTTTGGGCTGTACAGAGAGGCCTTAATAAAAAAAAAGAATAATTTTGTGAGAATATGAATGGAAGAAGGATATCATTCCAGAATTTCCCAACCTGTAAAACTAGTTTTAGGACATGCCTCCTTTTCTAGTAAGCAAACAGCTACTTACGGAAAGAGGAAGTGCTGCAATCTCATTCTCTCATTCTCTTATTCTGTGTATCATGTCTACTGGTGAGTACATTGCATTTTGGGTTATTTTATAGGTATACTTTTTGATTTTCTAGCTGTGCAGCGTGACATTTAACCCTCAATGATTGTGCGGCAGTTGGTGTGTAGGGGTTTGACCTCTCACCTGTGTGCGGCAGTCGTCAGACTGAACTGGAGATCTCCAAAGATGACCAGACCAAGCTCAAGTAGGACACTAGCACTTTGAGGAGATTTCTGAAAAGATTTTTGGGGATGTTGTGTTAATGATAGGGTTAGGCGCACCGCCTGTGAAGTAAAGTATTTGCAATTTGTATTTATTTGCAGATTTAGCAACATTTCGTGAGGAGTTTGATAAAGCAAAGCACATTGCTATCATTACGGGGGCTGGAGTGAGTGCAGAGAGTGGCGTACCAACTTTTAGAGGACAGGGGGGCTACTGGAGGAAATGGCAGGCACAGGTAACACTCTCTCTCTCTCTCTCTCTCTCTCACACACACACACACACACACACACACACACACACACACACACACACACACACACACACACACACACACACACACACACACACAAACACACACAATGTTTGCAATGTGTATCTGTAGACAATATAGAAAAAAAGAAGGTTAAAATAGTTCCTGTATAGCAAACTGTTTTAGCATACATTAACAAAATATGACTTATCCTTTTAGTTTTTTTTTTTTTTTTTGCTGAGGGACACCGTTGATATTATAAAGGCAGCTGTATATTTTTTTAATGTAAAAATTCCATAATTTATACTGTGAGAGTGATATATTAAATGTAATAATATTTAGAAAAAATTGCATAATTAAATAATCATTAAATAAAAATCATAATACTAAAACAAATTTTAGAAAAAGATTTAGAAAAAACAAAAACAAATTATCACAAAGCAGAATGAAAAATTATTACATTTAGTGAATGTAAAAATATATATATATATATATATATATATATATATATATATATATATATATGTATAATATATACATATTTCATAAATATAAGTGCAGACTAACTTTGAAGGCCCTAAAAAGACTATAAACCTAATACATACTTATAGTATAAATAATAAATATATATTAATAATAATCTGTATACAGGTGAAACTGGAAAAATTAGAATATCATGCAAAGGTTATAATTTTGATGATTATGGCTTGCAGCTTATGAAAACCCCAAATTCAAAATCTCAGAAAATTAAAATATTACATGAAATAAAAAAAATAAAAAAAGGATTTTAAACACAGAAATGTCGGCCCTCTGAAAAGTATAATCATGCATATGTATATAGTTATATATACTACTAAATATATATTAGTTCCACCTTTTAATTTGAATTACTGAAATACATGAACTTTTGCGCGATATTCTAATTTTTCGAGTTTCACCTGTATGTGCCTGAGTAACCGCGTGAGTTTCACAACATAAATAAGCCTAAATGCACTTCTCAATGAAGAGATTGGTTGAATCTCAATGAATCTGTGTGAGACTTTAAAAAGCCGTGGAAAACTTGCAGTAGTAGGCTACCCGTGAATATTCAACTGCATGTCTTCAATTTATGTTTCAGTATTATATACAGATGGGCCTGCAAAAGATAGTTTACATGTTGCATTGTAAATAATTACTGTTAACTTTTAACGTCTATTTGACAGATCTAACCAAATCTGTCAGGCTTCCTGTAACAGAGCACATAAACAGTAACCTATTGTAGTCACAACACATGTACGCAAGTAAACATTATTAATAATTAAAAAAAAAAAAATTGTGGAGATGGAATGTGTAACTTTTTTTTGTTGTGGTTTTCCTTTAAAATGACCATCTCTTGGTCTTTCACCTCTCGTTGTCTTTCAGGATTTGGCAACCCCTGAAGCTTTCTCTCGAGATCCTTCTTTAGTGTGGGAATTTTACCATTACAGGCGTGAGGTGGGTCACACATTACTGACTAAATGGCTACCAATATCATAATGGCATTTTTTTTTCCTTTCAGTGACCAATTCACTTATTACTTAGTAATTATACATTTGATAATGGGGTAAAATAGAAATACTTGGATTATGTTAATTATTAAATGAGACTGTTTTGCATGCTTAGAATTGCAGTGAGGAATCTAAAAGATCCAGGAATGGCAGTGTTTATTTCTAGGCCTGAAATTAAAACAGCATCCACATGGGGGTGGAATTACTACTAGAATAGTAGATCAGTTATGATTTGCATGCTTGCATTAAAAAAAAAAAAAGCCATTATTAGTGTTTTCACCACACCAAAATTCAGTTGTAGGTACCAATACCATTAAAACATCATCTGCTTAACTTGTAAGTTTAAATATTAATATTTATTAATAGTAATATTAATACAAATTAATTAATTGATTTTATATTACTGGGCTATTGAATGCTTGATTCTGATTGGTTGACGGGTTCTAAGGTGTGCATTTATTTTCAAGGAAACACACGGCTAAAGTAGTACCAGGCAGGTCTTGACCGCATTACAGTTCCACATCACTTCGCCAGATGATTTCAGTTATTTCAAAGGTCCTTACAGACTACAACAGCAAAATAACCAAAACCCACAACGACACTGACCAAGCATATAAATATAGTACACAATAGGATAAAAAGGACTACATATTTCCCTGTTTTTTGCAACAAAATTATGTTTTATTATGTACGGAAAGCACATTCTCTTTCTCCAGCTCTCTCTCTCTCACACACACACACACACACACACACACACACACACACACACACACACACACACACACACACACACACACACACACACACACACACAGATACGTGTTGTCAGCACTGCTCTGATGATTGTGTCAATAAAATAGTTTAACAACTTAAAAGCTAATTAATTAATCGATTATCCCTTATATATTATAATACAGTAACTTTTATGTACAGGTCAAAGTTCATTATTTTCCATAATATAATGATAAAAATGTAACTTTCATATATTTTAGATTCATTACACACCAACTGAAATATTTCAGGTCTTTTATTGTTTTAATACTGATGATTTTGGCAAACAGCTCATGAAAACCCCAAATTCCTGTCTCAAAAAATTAGCATATTTCATCCGACCAATAAAAGTGTTTTTAATACAAACAAAGAGTCAACCTTCAAATAATTATGTTCAGTAATGCACTCAATACTTGGTCGGGAATCCTTTTGCAGAAATGACTGCTTCAATGCGGCGTGGCATGGAGGCAATCAGCCTGTGGCACTGCTGAGGTGTTATGGAGGCCCAGGATGCTTCGATAGCGGCCTTAAGCTCATCCAGAGTGTTGGGTCTTGCGTCTCTCAACTTTCTCTTCACAATATCCCACAGATTCTCTATGAGGTTCAGGTCAGGAGAGTTGGCAGGCCAATTGAGCACAGTAATGGTCAGTAAACCATTTACCAGTGGTTTTGGCACTGTGAGCAGGTGCCAGGTCGTGCTGAAAAATGAAATCTTCATAAAGCTTTTCAGCAGGTGGAAGCATGAAGTGCTCTAAAATCTCCTGATAGCTAGCTGGTCCCCCAAGGTCTGGAATCGGTCCTTCTCCACAATCTTCCTCAGGGTCCGGTCACCTCTTCTCGTTGTGCAGAGTTTTTTGCCACACTTTTTCCTTCCCACAGACTTCCCACTGAGGTGCCTTGATACAGCACTCTGGGAACAGCCTATTTGTTCAGAAATTTCTTTCTGTGTCTTACCCTCTTGCTTGAGGGTGTCAATGATGGCCTTCTGGACAGCAGTCAGGTCGGCAGTCTTACCCATGATTGCGGTTTTGAGTAATGAAACAGGCTGGGAGTTTTTAAAAGCCTCAGGAATCTTTTGCAGGTGTTTAGAGTTAATTAGTTGATTCAGATGATTAGGTTAATATCTTGTTTAGGGAACCTTTTCATGATATGCTAACTTTTTGAGACAGGAATTTGGGGTTTTCATGAGCTGTATGCCAAAATCATCAGTATTAAAACAATAAAACACCTGAAATACGTCAGTTGGTGTGCAATGAATCTAAAATATATGAAAGTTTAATTTTTATCATTAAATTATGGAAAATAATAAACTATCACAATATGCTAATTTTTTGAGAAGGACCTGTATATAATACTTTCAAAATCACAAGTCATTAAGTACCTGTAGATATTTACAAACTGGAGCTGCAATTAAATTGCTAATAATAATTATCATTAAATAAAAGTTAGCGTTTGGTTGCATGTTAATATATGCAGGTAATGCGCAGTAAGATGCCGAACCCAGCACACCTGGCTATAGCGGAGTGTGAGTCCCGTCTCAGCCAGCAGGGGCGCTCTGTTGTGATCATCACTCAGAACATCGATGAACTGCACCATCGCGCTGGTTCCAAACACGTCTATGAGATCCACGGTGAGACACCGGCCACTCAAACCAGGACTGGATCATGTCACCAGTCACCATTATAGTACATTTATTTTTGGCTAAAATCTGATTAACAGAACTGAAAATTGGGTGTCCTCCAAATCTTTCTTTCCATACAATCAATCCTTCTAATTTTGGTTCTTCTATTCAACTGATATCTCTCTCTTTTGTCTATCTATCTCTAGGTAGTCTATTTAAAACTCGCTGCATGAGCTGTGGAGAAGTCAAAGCCAACCACAAGAGTCCAATATGTCCTGCTCTGGAGGGGAAAGGGTAGAGCTCACGCAAACACATCACCAATATTTTATCAAATATTTAAATCACAAGAGACTGCACTCTCCCTATATGCTCCTTATTGTCTTTCTTTTTCCAATCCTCAGAGAGCCTGACCCCAATGCCAGGGATGCCAGAATACCAGTTGAGGACCTGCCCAGGTTTGTGAGCGTGTTTGTTGTTAAAGATAGGGTAGGCAATTTCGGAGAGGCTTTTGATTAAAAGCATAAGGTCCCACCCTCCCTTCATAGCATCTCCAAAGCCATGCTTCCTTCAAAACACATAAACGCGTACAGCAGAAAGCTGCAAAGCTTCACGAGATGAGAGACGGCGTGAAACTACCTCATGTCTCAAAGCACATACCATTACAATAATAATGTAAAAACGTAAACAACTTGCAGAGCTTTGACTTGTACCACCTGACTGCTGCAGATTAATTTTTGGCGTCGATAGTCTTGACATTGAAACGCATAAATCTGAGTCTGAGGGCGTGAACAGCTCCAATAGAACGTCACGGGTTGCCATTTTGTTATTACGGTTATGACATGGTGTGAACGTAGCATAAGATTGTTGTTTTGGTTCAGGAGGAACTGTAAATGGAGGCTGCTGTTTGTTAACGGCAACTGTGCTTCTAAAACTCTGCATGATGACGTGTGATGCTTGCGCGGAGGTATGGAAATACATATGTTGACAGGACATCGTATGGTTGGACAAACATATTTGGTCCTAAAATTTTCACTGGAGATATGAACATTAATGAAGATATGTTTTCATATTTAGACCACTTCTATTGTTGATCGCTATCAGGATGTGAAGAGTTTCAAACAGTATAATAAAAACTGTTTATTAAAACAAATTGCCTAACCTACTTTTAAATGCAGATCAGTAGAGCGAGATGATAGGTCAGAAATTGCGGCACCTTGTAAAATGCAGCGCTTTTGTGTAAATATTTAATAAACAGTTAGAATCTGATTTTGTAACCAGTTTTCTTTTTTCTTTTTTAGTTTGTAAGAAACTGAGAATTACACTATTGTTTTTAGTTTGGGTTTTTGAAAGAAAATAATACTTTTATCCAGCAAGGACAAATTACACTGATCAAAATTAATTTCCACTGCTATGCTGACGACACCCAGCTTTATATTTCAACTAAACCTTCATCTCCCCTTCCACCCACCTCACTCAGCAACTGTCTTAAAGACATTCAAATTTGGATGAACACAAACTTTTTAAAACTCAATGCCAATAAGACAGAAGTCCTGCTTATCGGCTCCAAATCTACTCTCTCAAAACAGCAAAATCTCAATTTAACCATAGATGAGACCATGGTCCCTCTGTCAACTCAAGTCAAAAGCCTTGGTGTCATTCTGGACAGTTCCCTTTCATTTAAATCTCAGATTAAATCACTTACCCGGGCCTCGTTCTTTCATCTCCGAAATATCTCCAGGCTTAGACCCTCATTGACACAAGCCAGCACAGAAATCTTAATTCATGCCCTTGTCACGTCTCGTCTGGATTATTGCAACTCCCTTTTCATCGGTCTCCCTTCTAAACTGATAAATAGACTATGACTCATTCAGAATTCTGCCGCTCGAATCCTCACTGGTTTCAGACCATCAGATCATATCACACCTATCCTTATCGCTATACACTGGCTCCCTGTGCACTACCGTATTGATTTTAAGACCCTCGTCATCACCTACAAAGCACTCCATAATCTTGCACCCAGTTATATTTATGACCTCCTATCAGGATATGTTCCTACGCGCTCCCTTCGCTCTTCCTCAACTGGCCTACTTGTCACTCCCAAATTCCGTCTCTCCACCATGGGGGCCAGGGCCTTCAGGTGCGCTGCTCCAAGACTTTGGAATGACCTCCCCTCCTACATTCGACAGGCAGACACAGTCAATTCATTTAAAAAATTGTTAAAGACCTATCTCTTTAAGAAAGCTTTTAATCTTTAATGCATTTTAGTTCTACATTGCCATAGTTACCCTCCTGACACTCTTTTATAGTGCTTTCTTCTGGCGTTCTTAGCATTTTGCTGATTTGTCTTATTTGTAACATGTATTAGCCTACTATGAATTTAAATGTATTTTAATGTATTTCCCTTTTGTACAAACATGTAAGATGTCCTTGGGTATTTAGAAAGGCGTCGGCCAAATAAAATGTATTATTATTATTATTATTATTATTATTAAAAGTAACAGTAAAGACATTTACATTTGTTATTTTATTTTATTTTTTGGCTATTCTTTTCAACTTTCTTTTTTTATTTGTAAAAGAATCCTGAAAAACTACATAATGGTTTTCACAAAAACATTAAGCAACTGTTTTAAACATTGATGATAATAAGAAATGTTTATTGAGAACCAATATAATATATTCAAATATAAAACTGTCATTATTGTTGTAATAATATTTCACATATACAACATACTTAGACTGCTTCCACTAAAAACTCCCCAACTCCTGCCTACAAATCAGGAATTATGTATTACGCCTCAATAAATCTAATCAGATACTGGTGGAATGCAAACCTCTAGTTTGCTTTACTGTAAACATATTGTAAGGCTGTTTAATGTAGAGAAAGAAGGAGGGAGGGTAGGCATGTAATACGAAATTAGGACTGTTTTGATCCAAGAAACCTCGACAAACATTATAGATTTCAGGGGTAAATTTAAAAAAAGATCTGAAGATCCCTGTATAAATAATGTAATCAAGCTTTTGAGAATAGTAACACCTTTTTTCCAACAGTGGGCAGCAGATATCCATGTGTCTATTAATGCTTCATGTTCAAAGATGTTAGTTTTGCACTGTGTTTGTAGGTGTGAAACGAGGGGCTGTAACGGCTTGCTGAGGCCTCATGTGGTTTGGTTCGGAGAGACTTTAGATTCAGATATTCTCTCCGCTGTGGAAGAGGAGCTGGAAAAGTGTGATCTCTGCTTAGTGGTAAGTGACCACACATGAATGCATAAAACTGCAGAAATGACCTATTACCTAAAAACTGCAGCGCTCAGTCTTGATGCTCAAAAATGCCTTCTGGGTATACAGCTGTGACAGAAGCTAAGCTGCAACATTATTCTGTCTTCTATAATACCTTATTTCAAAGAAATCCAAAATTAGCATCACATCACATGCATTTTTAGCTGACTAAAGTATCAAATTGTTAGCTTAGCAACGGGCTAGCATCAGACTCCACTGGAATCAATTATTGGAGATCACTTCCAGTGAGTCATATGTTGATTCAGTTAATTTAATTCATTGAAGGATTCATCAGACTCAGATTGAAATCAGTAAAATGGGTCATTTAAAGATGCTGCTCGAATGAGTCATTTATCAGTGAATTGGACTTTGCTGAGTTTGTTTTCGCGTGCAGTCTTTTTATTTCCTCACATTCAATTCTGCAAGTTTTGCAAATCAAGAAATTTTGATTTTTGGGTAAAATGTGTTTGTTTTTTTCCTTGCAGGAAACACTGGCATAACCTCAATAGAATCATACTCATAAAATTATTACTAGTTTACATATTAGTTTATTGTTAACCAGTATTTGACCCACTTCTATTTTTGAGGTGCTGTGATACTTAAAAGAAGTAGTGTTATTTATCTAGCGCCTTTCCGTAGCTCAAGGTCACTTTACACTGTACATTACAATACATTTACAAACCCACACACACATTGCAAACGCATAAGGACACGTATAGCCACATTATCCAAAAAACATGTTAAATAGATATGTTTTTGGCTGAGTCTTGAAGGTAGCCACAGATTATGTATTACAAAGTGTAGGGGGTTTAGTTAGAATGCCGCCAAAGAAAGTAGCTGCCTATTTAGGCTACAAGACAGCTCACTTATTTTAGAACAGAGCATAAGTCTCTGCCTAAAACATTTCACAATCTCATCAATTCCAACACACAGATGTGTGTTTTGACAGTTTTACGTAAAGAATTTGTCATCTCCAACTGTATTCTGTGTGCGTCACATTGTTTTCCTGTCTCCAGGTGGGCACCTCCTCCATAGTTTACCCAGCGGCCATGTTCGCTCCTCAGGTGGCGGGTAGAGGTGTGCCTGTAGCTGAATTCAACATGGAGTGCACACCTGCTACTAAGCGCTTTAAGTAAGACACACATACACAAACGATCTCTCTTCATTAGTCATAGAGATGCCTCTCAGTCTGCCCATTTAAGAGGAAAACGCATAGATGCTATAGCGCACAAAAGCTTTCACATGCGCACGGATATGGGGTTAGAATTGTTGCATTATTCCAAATAAATAGATTAATATTCACAAATAAATGTAAAAAATTCTCAAATAAATAGATTAAGATCCAAAAATAAGTTTCACAAGAATATATAAAATTCCCAATTAAATAAAATGAGATTTGCAAATAATAAAATATTAACAAATGTTTTATTATTTTACAAACACAACTCTGCCTGGCATTTATTTGTCGACCGCTTTCCGTGCATTTATAAATCCCCTCACGCAACTTAGGATTTTGAAACGCTACTAGCGTCGACGTGCAGACAAATCCACAAATAAGTGGTGGACTCCACCCACTGTTTACTCAAGCCAATCAGATAACGGCTATATTCAGCTGGCCAATCTAAATCTCATTTTCAAGTAGCCAGCACTAGTCAATATAAGTACGATTATGCAGACAGTTCATATATCTGCAGCTAAGAAAACAGACGTCACAGGGAAAAATGTGTTAACATTTCAAACATGCTAGTTTTAAATTTTTTGAAACTGCTACGGCAGCAGTGAAAAGATAATGGTGCACTGTTTGCTTTTGACGCGTTGTGTCACGCCTCTTGCGGGTGTAGAGAGGGTGTTACTGATCATGATGCTCAGGGTCTGTGATGATCATAATTCCCTGAGTTTATCCTGATGGAAATATAGAGGCCTTAAACTCCAACAATCTTTTGAAAACAGAGTGTTTTAACCACATAAACAGTTCAGAACAAAGCGCCCAAAGATTATTACAGCTCTTTTCAAGGGTGCAAGAATCAGTTCCCGCCCCGAGTGTAAAACCAAACGTGATTGGTTTGTAGCGAGAACGTGCTACGCTTGGCCAGCTTAATGTGACCGTTATCTGATTGGCTTTAGTAAACGGTGGGTGGAGTCCACTTATTTGTGGATTTGTCTGCATGTCGACTAGACTGGGTAAACCCAGCCCGATCTGCCGGCGATTTGATTTTGCCCTGCAGCTCAGGCTGGAAACCTGAGGGACCTGAGAAACCAAATCTGCTGGGACCAATCACAAACTGGCTTATCCACCTGGCGCGCTATTGGCGGGTTTAACACGTTGACGATAGAGAAGCGACCGTCAATCCGACAATGCTCAATGGCTCGAAATAAATCGCTCGAGTGGGTGTAAATACCACTCACTTTCATGTTTGTTTTTTTTTTTTTTGCACAACCTGCAAAAATCACTCAATGCCACCTGACCGCTGATCAATGCTACAAACCAACACGTTTGTTGACACGTTTCCTGCCTGGAATTTTCGCGACACTCTGCAAACTACGTCACCCAGATAGTTGGTCTGATTGGTTGAAGGACTATCCAATTGCTTTCAGTCATTTGAACTTTACCAGTTGATCACGCCTCTTGTGCAGTAGAAAACACAGGGCAGACTCCCCAACTAATGTTCAACCTTAAAAGATTGCTTGGTCTGGTGATAGCCAGACTACACGTCGACGCTAGAAGCGTTTCAAAATCCTCAGATGCATGAGGGGATTTACAAATGCACAAAAAGTGATTCACAAATAAATGCCAGGCAGAGTTGTGTTTGTAAAATAATAAAACATTTGTAAAAAAAATGTATGTGCAAATCTCATTTTATTTATTTGTGAATTTTATCAATTTTTGTGAATCTCTTTACATTTATTTACAAAGAGATTTACATTCTCTTTACATTTTATTTGGAATAATGCAACAATTCTAACCCTATACACAGACTCTAAGTGACACATTTGAGCAAACAATGAACCATAAAAATTGAACACCTGTGTGTGGTTTATTTGAGATGTGTTTCTCACCAACAGATATCACTTTGAGGGTCCTTGTGGCACCACACTGCCTCCCGCCCTGGAACGGCACGAGAGCGAGGCCATTTAAGGAGAAAGAAGGCATGACCCATCCGTTCATGCTCACTGCGTTTAGCACTTTAACTGAGAGCACATGAACAGTGATTTGTTCATGCCTTCATGTGATTTTCCTATGGCTTGTGTGCTCAGCTATGAAGATTTACAGCAAAATTTGGCCCAAAATAAATTCTAAATAATGTCTTTACTTGGCCTATTTGGCAGCATTTTGTGAAAGTTGTGTTTTTGGCAGAGGTTCTTAGTAGATTTGTTCCAGTTGAGTAGCTTCTGGGTAGATAATTTACAGTTTTCCCACAGTCATGGAAAACCTGGACAAAACAGATGATTTTATAATTGTAATTTCCAGTCAAGGAAAAGACAAGTAAATTTATAGTCTTGAAAACTTATGGAAAGTTCTATTATGATTGAATTTTTGACATGATCCGCTGTAAAATATTGAATCATCTAGAACTAACTGGTTGGAAAAATCATTGAAAATTCTTTGGTCAAATGTTTTGAGAACCCTGAACATAGGACTAGAGACCAGTGAAATGCATTTATTTAAAATGAAATGACCATAAAATAAAGTGTTCAATGGCACATGAACCTGATGATTGATTATCCTATAAATTCTATGGTTTGAGTTAGTTTTTCCAGAAAAAAAATTATGATTGAGATTTAAAATACGAATTGAAAAAAGCTCTAGGTTTGCTGTATTTGTTTGTAGGCCTGCACAGCTTGTACAATTACATTTATGATAATATGTCTATAATATAATATTAATATTTGTATTATGGTTATAATAAAATAAATTACAATATTTTAATTTGATTTTATTTAGCAATAATAATAATAATCATAATAAAGTAAAATTACTATTGTAATATGTCAGTGTAAAAACAAATTAGAGTATTAAAAAAAAACATTTTAATAATTTTAGTTTACAGTACAGATAAAAAAAAGTTGGAATAGCCAGTACAAGTTATTTTGGTGGAAAACCGTATGAATTGCAGCACAAATATTGAATTAAATCTGAGCCTTTAAGCTCTAAGCTATAATTTTGATTAATCGAGCAGCTCTAGTTTTTGATTTTTATATGAAAGTATGAAATTTTAAATGGAGTTTTTTTTTCCGCCGTTGGTTGGCGTACAGTATGTTGCAGAAGGAATATTTTTGTTTTTGTTTTGTTAAAGACAATAGGTGAGTTTGAGTGCGTGTGTGTTTGTTTGTGTGTCTGTTTGAGCACACTCACCCTGTGGCATTGGGTCACCTTGAGTCTGTCTAGTCCAATGCCAGATTCCATGATTTCCAGCTGGAAATCTCTCACACACACTCTCTCTTTCCCTCTCTCTTTCTTTGTCATTACTTGTGCAACCAAGCAGCAGAAAAGCTACATTTTATTTTACACCTCCTGGTCCAGCTAGGGTGTTCTGCTTACCTGTGTATATACAAATTCACGCTTGATTGTTAACACAGGACTGTGGGATAATGCTGAGTGAGTCGCTTGACTTATTTGATTTACAAATGTGCAACAGAATGCATGTTTGTGTATAAGACATTGAATATGTCTTCAGCTACACTGTTTAAAATGCTTTTTTTGTTGGTATTTATATGTGTGAGATTGGTGGGGGGGTGGGGGGTACGTCTGTGTTAGTAAATGATAAATGAGTGTGTAGTTTTGAGTTGTGTTGCCGATAGTGTGTGTGCATTTGGCCTCCTGGAGAGAGAGGCTCATTAGTTTCTGAGGCGATGAGAGAGGTCTGCACCAAAAATAACACACACCATTTCCTGTCCATTAAACCACAATTTCACACCAATCTGAGCTTAACGACGTACGCACACGCGCATGCACAATAAATATCTCCCCCGACATACGCTTAGCCTCTAAAATCCTCTGAGACCCAAAACATCAATCCTACACACATATACACGCACGGTCCCATTAAATATCGATTTCACACCAATCTGAACGTCTCCCCAGTCTGGGCTTGTTGGAGGACAGGGATAGGGCGATGCAGGAGGATAGGGATGGAGTAATGGATAGAAGGATGATGCAAGTGGGAGAGATGTATGGTGTGATATGGATCTTGTTGTTTTTCCTCATAATACTTTCACTTTTTCATATTTTGCCTTTTTTATTAAAGGTACATCACTGAAAACTGGAAATAACAGGACATTTAAAAATAACTTACTGTAGTAACAGTTCAGACTGTTACTTAAGTAACAGTAAGTCGAATATTAATAAATCCTTGGAAAGCCAATTGAAATCTATATTGTAAATATTTATTTTATTATTATCTACTCAAAAACATTTAATCAGCTAGAAATTCTAAGTGAACTAGTAGAATTCTAGTAGAAAGTTGGCAAGAAATCACATTTTTTCTTAATACATATTATCTGGTTGTGATTGATCCATCAATGCATTTTTTTTTTTAAATTACCTCGTAATCTTTAATAAAAATAACATAACTTACTGTAATATGACAGACTTCTCTGTTGATATTTGCAAGGTCGCACTGTAGCCAGTTGCATTCAGATATGTCTCCATTCTAATATGAAATGCTCACAATCCAATCAATTACCAATAATCAATCTATGAAATCAAGTCCCACCCTACATTTTCTTTCTTGTTCGATAATCCGTTTCACTCGGATATATACGTATTGTAAGTTAAGTTGGTTGCAATTACCATTTCATGCCAACTTTAAAAACCCTGCCAAGTTATCATTAGAGGCTGGAAAAAAATCATGGAAATTCCCTGATAAATTAGTGTGCGAACTCTGAATCTAGGTCTGAAGAGCTGTGAAGTTGAACTGAGAAAAAAAAGCTTATGCACTATCAGGCCTCAGAAAGATGTTTTCTTTTAAATAAGAACCATAAAATATTAAAATGAAGTGTCCATGGGTTTCAATATATGTGATTCAAAGTTGATGAGTGAAGAGAAGGGTGTAGTCCAGGTTAGGTTGAGGTCCGGCAGTCACATGGTCTCCCCTCATGGTCTGGCGACTTCTTGATCTCAACTTCCCTTTGACAGGTCCTAGAAGGGAATGTTAGGGGATTCTTACTGCACCCTTGATTTTTCCTATTTAATTTGATGTTCCTTTTATTTAAATTAAATGGCTATCTGAGCCATAAGGGCTTCATTTAGGAAGAATGAATCAAATTGAATCTTTATTTATTACTGAACGGAGCAGTGAGATTTATTTCCATTAATGTCACGTTCTTTGGCTATAAAACAGTGCAAGTTATTACAGGGACAGTCCCCCTGGAGCAACTTAAGGTTAAGTGTCTTGTTCAAGGGCACAATTGTGAAGACTCATGGGTCTTTTCTAATGGGAATCAAACCAAAAAACCGTCCAGGTTAAGGCTTGAGCTTTATCCTCTACTCCAAACCCTTGGTGTTCGCAATCTCACAATAACGCTTCACCAGTCTAGAGGCTTTGGTTAATTGCAGAGATGCCTACTCAGTAGAAGCTTAGCTTTCAGGTTTAGCTAAAGGAAATAGAGACCCAAATGACCTCATGAGTATCCTTAACATCTGTCTTGGACTATTGTCCCCTCAGGCTTCAGCTTCAACATCATCCCTGTGCCCTTGCAGTTACCCATATCCAAGGAGGTCTAATAAACCTGAAGAGAGCGATCTATTAGTATCTCAGTTTCAGAAACTATTTCTTAAGCCGTGTTATTAGTCACCAGGCATTTATGGAGGAGGACGGGTGGTAGGTTAAAAATAATTGTCGAACTGAGTATCTGTGAGCAAAGTTGCCGGTTAGGAGCATTGGGCTTGTTGTTGAGAATGCAAACGGTGTAACTTTTTCAAATGTAACACTCAGCATTCAAATGTAATGTTGAATACAAATGTAACTTTTTCCAGGTGTTACAGACCATGCAAACCAGCCAATTTCTGACCCCTTATATTACCTGACACCAAATACTTTTTGTGGTTTCCACAAATTTAAATTGGTGGGTTTTTTTTAGTCGTTAGTGCCCTTGGTGTTGCCTAGGTTACTAACAACCAAAAGTTGCCCTTCAAAATGTTGGCAGTGAAGTGCAGTACCCTGATCTAAATGAATGTGATGGGGTTCCTCAATGGTAAATGAGGAGAGTACAGTGAGCAAGAACAGTTTCCACACATCCAGAAAACTGGTGTACCCTTGGCACTTGTGCAGTCCATTTAGACACTGAAATGGATTTGAAGATATTTGGAAGCTGTGTCACAGTCTTAATCCATATTTTGCCAGAGTTATGTGCCTAACTGAGTCTTAACCACTTTTTGGGGGGGTTGTTGTTTCACTAAAAGCCCTCTATAACATCAAGTTGTTTTACAATAGTAGCATCAAAAGAGAAGTTGGTGGCAATTTCTTTTTAATGCTAAGTAGGACATACAGGATCATGAGGTCCCAATTATGACTGCCAAGGCTCTGGTCCTTTACAATAGTTTTAGAAGTTGCTTTGTGGGGAAGAATTAGTTTGGATTGAGAGTAGCATAATCAAGGAGAGCCATGGTATTCATGACTCGGGGTATACTTTAATTGCAGACCATCTCAGTTCATGGGAAGGGCACATTGAGTAGTACAATCAAGGGTCTAGAAATTGTCTTCTGTAGCTTCTAGTCCTCTCCATTGGAATCAGTCCTTGCAGTCTCCAGCGTTGTAAGCATTAAGTTGTCCTGTAAGGGGGTGGGAGTGTGTCAACTTCATCAATCTTCATCAATCACCTATTGTTCTCATCATACCTGAACACAGATAAATATAAAATATTTTTTTTAGTTTAAAGTATGAATTCCTGCCCTCACTTCAGCTTGACAGAATGCAATGTTGTTCAAGGCAGGATACAAATTATTAATACTTTCTCAGATTTCAAAGTTCAGATGCCAAAACTGATATCAGTAGGATAATGTGTTAATAAAATCAAGTCTTCAATCTATTAAAGTCTTTAAATCTATTAAAGGCTCACTGAAGTGCCTTATAACACATCATTATTCAATGTGTTAACACTTAAACAGGCAGGGTGGGACATATCGAATAGCTCCTCCCATGTTTAAAAAAAAAAAAAAAAAAAAAAAAAAAGAAGCCATATAGCGTTTCGTTTATATCAAAGCTCGGCTAGAGCCGTTGAGCTCGGCAAGTCTGCAGAGTTTTCTCCTAATCTTTAACCGTTTCTATTCCTAATCTCAATCCTCCATAATGCTTTAAAATATAGTATTCTGTGCAGAATTCAATGCGTTCAATGTGTTTTCTGGTTTGCGCCAACTAGCACATATGATCCTGCTCTGTGCTATCGTGTCTCTGGACCGGAACAGACAGTTCATGTGACACTAACATAAATCCAGACTTCATTCGCTCCAATGGAAAGCATATTTACATACTGTCTGAATCATTCCCTATCACCTATATAGTGCACTATGTGCCATTCACCATGTAGAAAATAGTAAATGTGTGAACAAATGACCAATTTTAGCCGCAGCATCAGCGTCTATTTATAATGAAGGGGGCGGGACATTTCAGATTCTAGAGAGCATTTGATTGGACAGAAAATCTGATGAGAAGAGGAAGTGCAGGGTGATGTCATCAAAATCATTGATCCATATTGGCGGAAGTGAGTGACCTAAGGTTTGAATGCTTATATTTTTTAAATGTGAATTTTGGAGCAGACTAGTTTATATACATTACCTTAAGTCTTTACTTGAAGACAAAAAACATCAATTTTGATTTCATGGGGACTTTAAATGAAATCTATAAATATACTTTCAAGAAAGATGACCCATGCTTCAAGAAAATTCACGGTATAGGGAGTAACAGAATGGGCATAAATGGAACTGATTTGGAATAGCTGGAATTCTAAGCACTGACTGTTGTATTGTAATGGAGCATTTCTTTCTTTTTTGGTTTGGCATTCACCAAGGGCAGGCTGGTGCATGTGGCTTCTGTATAATAGCAGGAGGGAGTCTCAACTCAGCTAGAGGTTGGTGAAACATGCAGTTTTTTGTCAGCCTACTTGAACACATTTCTCACTTAACCTTACAATCCATCAGAATGGCATCCCTGAAAGTTTTTTTTTTTTTTTCAAACGTCAAAGATAAGAGCAATAAATGTATTTAGGAGTGGCGGGATAGTACAAATAATAATAGTTAATACAAAGAACAAAATATAAATATATAGAATACTGAAAAAATACAGACACTGTAAAAATCAAAGTAAAAAAAGATATTGCCAATATTCTATGCTGAATATTGATAATCAGTATTTAATATGAAGGGTAGTACCAAAGAGAGTTGGAGGAAGAGACCAAACATTTAGGAATATAAATGGGAGAAATCGTAACACCATGCCCTCACCAGTCGCAACACAAGCAATTTCTCCGAACGTGAAAATGGGGGATGACCTGACAATCAATCACAAAACACAGCCAATCAGAATATTTCTCTCTGCTTGCGCACATCGCTGACACAGAAGAATGTAAAACTACAAACCATTCTCATTACCATGCCATCAAAAACTGAAGCATGGACAAGTGCCTTTAGCATCACTATTAAGACGTTAAAGCTACATGAGTCACTGTCAACGAACATGAAACTCATTTGTTCACTCGTTTGAACACTGTCGATACACCAAAGACACCAAAGGCATTTTGGAATTTTATCATGAAATTATATATTTAAGTATAATTTTGTCATTATGGCATATGTTGGGGTATAAGTTAAACAGCCATAATAATTTTATTTATATTTCACTATTAAGATGTTTTTGACCACCTAACCCGACCCCTAAACCTAACTATTTGTCAATATAAATCAACATAAAACACATTTATGGCCTTAACTAGGCAGATACAACTGCGGTCACAATTTATTAAAAAATTACAAATATTCAAAGTCTTCAGACACCAAACGATTGCTTTTTGTTTGGAACAGACCCAAAAGTGATTACGTCTCCATCTGCCCGATTCTGCCGTAACTCTCAAATCACAAACACATTTAAAAATTGCTTTACAGTGGTCACTTGTGAAATGGCATTGGCTCTTGTATGTCTTATGACTGATTGTAATGTAATATATTATGGAAATGTAATGAGTTGTGGTTGTTGTAGTAATGATCGCACTAAGATGAATAGGAATACAAAAACAGAAACATGCTGGAGAATCACAAGGAGTAAAGATACACAACCACATAAACATCAACAAGACTGAACAAAGAACCAAAGGAACGAAGGCTATATATACACAGGGCAAACAAATCAGTAACTATAGAAACAAAGTTGCACACACCAGGAAACTAGGTCAAATTAATGTGACAGGAAACAGAAGAGAACCAAATCAAACCACAATGAAACAAAGGGCCATTTACACGACAGCTTTTTACGCGTTTTAGCGGTTCATGTACATGCAACTGCGTTTTGAAACTCAAACTTCAAACGTTTGAAAGCCAAATTCAAAAAAAAAAAAAACAGTTATTATCAACAAACTGTAAACAACAAAGACATATGTAAATATACCCTAAAACAGAACTACACAGAACATAACCTTTACATTAAATATATATTCGTCTTCAAACTAAATTATGATACTTTTGTTGCCTGATTTTATTGCTGATTTGAAATGTATTATGGAAACACACACAGGTTATCAGGAATCTTGAAAGAGGCACTTTATTGTTTGTTCATTTATTTTAATACTGAGACTTTTTAGGGGGTTAACTCTCATGACCACTTTGTTCTTAACATAGAGACAGAAAATACGTAAATGTGAAGGACCATTAGCATAAAAATAACTAAGGCAATGACAATCAATAGTCTTTTACCAGCCGTAATCCAACACAGTCATAAGAGAGAAGTGAGGTTATGGTTGAAGAAATGAATAGAGCATGTGCAAGTCTATCACGGCTCTGGTGGGAAAGGGCAGGTGGTGAGTGGGAGAGAGTGTGGAACTGAGATACAACATTGCTGACATGAAGAAGAGTCACGGTGACTGGAGGGAGTGGGAGTGGGGGGGGGGGGGGGGGTAGTAAAAACAAGGTCAAGATGTTTGGCAGCTTAATGTAGCAGAGAACTAATAGACAAGAGAAACACCAGATGATGTTGGTGAAACTGTATGATTGAGCAGTTTGTTTGCGCTTTAAAACTGACAAGTTGAAGGTAGGCTTATCCTGAGTAGTTGACGCAACATAAGCAAGTGGCCCATGTTTATTTTTCCACCATTTTTGACCACAGCATGTGTGAATGTGAATGAGAGCCTGCATATTACGCCCTCTTGTTCTGCTTAGACAATTAGACTGATCTCACTACTTCTGACATGGTTATATAAAATGAGTAATCTGTTCAGTCAGACAGTCAAATCGCATATCGAGCTGATAGCATAAGCTAATATGTGCAAAGGGTTGGAATTTATTTAGGATATTTTTAGCCTAAATGATCCAAATGTTTCCTGATCTTAGACTAGGGGAGAAAAAAAACTGCAACCGCTCATTCAGGCTTAGCAAACTGACAGAGAAACCCAACCCACTGGCAACACTTCCAATGAGCCAGGGACAGAGTGCCCTTATTTAAATTTACAGTTGTGTTCTTTATAGATCTGATTTGCAAGTAAATGCACGTGTGGAAAATAGAATAAAGTAGCCAAGATTGCAATAATGACCATGCCACATAATTGCAAATTTAAATGACTTAATTTTATTGTAATTGTTCATATATTTCTCATAATTGTGAATTTGTTTCATAATTGCACCTTTGTATCTAGCAATATCTCGCAACTGCATTTTTATTTATTTATAATTCCAATTCCAAAGACTAAGATTGAGAATTTCTCACATTCTCTTTTGTTAAAGCAACTATTTCTCATAATTGTGAAATTGTTTATCAATTGCACTTATACATCGTGCAATTGAGACTTTATATCTCACAATATGACTATACTTAACAACTTTATTTTTGGTAATTGCATCTTTATTTCTTGGAATTGCTCATTTATTTCTCATAATTACATCTATAAATGTTGCAGCTGTAACTGTGAATATATTTCTCTTAATTGTGAATATCGCAATGGTTACTTTTGAGCGGGACCTGTGACCCAAATGACCCCCGTTTCTTATTGAATCCAGGTGGCGTGTACTACAAATGTCCTTTGTGTGTATGTCAGAGCTAACACACTGCTCTATTCACAACTTGTATTACACATACACAGAATCACATACATGTCTGCTTGGGTTTATGTGTCTCACAGGGCCCTTTGTGCAGATTAAGAGATTTATAAATAGAGAAAAAAGCTTTGCTTAGAGACTCAAATCTCGGAGCCATGCGCGGATTACTGCATCCCTATGGGATTTTAAACCAAAACCCAAGCACACGCACACACACACACACACACACACACACACACACACACACACACACACACACACACACACACACACACACACACACACATTGACTCGAACCCTCAAGCTCAGTACAGAGGCATTCCATATCCACACTTAATTCTGACATTCCAGACCCAAAACCAATTCCACATATTCAGAGCAGAGTACAGATGGCCTCTCCCTTGCCGACTGCAGAGAGAGAGATTATCTCACTTCCTCTGATCGTTCTTTTCATTCACTCCTTACCACTGTCCTCCTTGTTCACCCGCTTACTATGTGTTTTTAACGTCTTTCCAGCAGTCATGGCTCTTCCGTATGCAGCCCGGCTCTCCCTTTCTTCCCCTCCCCCAACCTTTCTCCTCTAGACAGTCTCATCCTTTTTATTTGGCCTGGATGAGACTGGTGCTGTTGGTTGGCCAAATCGAGAGACCATCATTCCGGCTAGCAGCTAACATTTAGCTAATTATGCTAATACCCCTTCATCAGTTCGAGAGCCCAGCAGGGAGCACAACGCCGCAGGGAATGCTACAATGTCACTGTAAATACTGCTTATTAGCCTGAGGAAAAGAAAATGTAAGACTTATTTATTAGTGGTGCTTGCTAAGGACAAAATGGTGCCTTTTAACCAGTCTGGCATCAATTACACTTCCATTTTAAACAGTCCTTATATATGTCTATGAATAAGAATTTTATTAAGACTTAAGTCCCCGATATACTCATGGCAAAGTTATTTTCGATCTTCATTTAGGGGTAAAATAAAGTTTGAAATACCTGAGGAGCCAAATACTGTCGCGCTTTCCTCTCAATTACAAAATAAACACAACAAAATTAAGAAAACAGCAAAAGCATCTGATCATCATAGCAATGTTTGTTTGCACCAGCTCTGCAATTCGGTACTCCAAAGTCACTTCACGTTTATTTATATATCAATTTATACAATAGATTGCTTAAAATCAAGCAGCTTAACCGTATTAAATGAAAAATGAGGGGCTAGTTGTAACACCCTTGTTTTAAATACTTTCACACATGCGTGCATGATGAAACTTAGTGTGTTTACTAGTTGCCATATCAACACTATATAGAGAAAAACTGCGCCACAATTCAGAAATCTTTGGAAGATTTCACTGAATATGTATTTAACCATAGCAAAGGTAAATTTCTTGTATTGATTTTTCATCTCTATTTTTGGTGTTTATTTTAAATGAGACAAATCTGATGATATTTTAATTTAACAGTTGATGTGGTTCTTCAATGCTTCGCTAACTAGCAGAAGACACTAGCCGGTGTTGTGCCGAATTTCGACCCCCGCCAAATTATTACCCCCCTAGCATTGGTAGGTTTAGGATTAGTTGTGGGGGAGGGGTTAAGATTAGGGGTGGGGTTAGGATTAGGCAATCAGGTATTGACTTCAACGAGGGGGGGTAATAATTTGGCAGGGGGTCGAAATTCGGCACAGCACCGGGTTTAAATCCCAGTTGTGCAGGTGGGGGATGTTGTAATTTGTATAATGTATATTGAGAAAACATGAGAAAATGGTGAATAATGACTGAGATTCAATGTTTAGAAATAATTAATTATTATTATTATGTTTTGAATGTTTTTTCCGGTTTGTTATTTTTAATATACCATTATCTTAAATGAAAAAGTTAATAATGGAATTTTATTGAGAAAATATTGTAGTTTGTCTTCTATATTTTTATAGATCATATAGTATTTTAAGCTGTCATATGGTAGTTACAATGTGCCCCTCACATGTTACATAAACCCTATGTATGGGGCATGTTGTCACATTTCACTTCCATTCTTTCGGGGTATTTCAAGAAAAAAGTATACAAGCTGTTATGAACTCCATCAGTTCGTTCCTCGATTTCCTTTGAAGTATATCTGGGCCTTTGGATGTAGCCTAGCAAGTGCCCAGAACACACTAGCAACTGTCTATCAGCGGCCTGTCTATCAAATCACACAAAACACCCTAGCAAAGCCTTGGTGTCCTAATATCGCCAAAACCATAGAAATGCCCTAGCAACCACCCAGAACACATGAACAAACCCAAATGCCCTAAGAAACACAAAACCCTAGCAACCACCTGAACACTATCAAACATCTATGCCCTAATAACCACCAACACAATATAAATGCTCTAGCAACCATCCAAACACACTAATGCCCCAAAAAACTCCAAAACCCCAGCAATGCCATAGCAACCACCCAGAAATGTTAGCAACCACCTAACAACCACCCAGAACACACTAACAAACCACTAGCAATGCATAGAAACCAAAGAGAAATTTGTGAAAATGGTGACGTCATGCGCATGCGTGTTCAGTCTATAGGCATCCGCGAGTACTTGGCAACCAAAACAACAATGGCAGACTACAGGACTGTGCTTGTGCTGCTCAAGATATCAAGTTTATTAATGCTTCTGCAGCAAAGTGTAGATTTACTGCACCACGGGAGACGCATTATTTCATTCGCCAAATTCTAATACAGCCTACTAATTCTAATTCTGACATCGCCAATTCCTGGCCTGGCAGCATAATACAGCGTTTTTTGTAGTTTTTTGCGGATTTGTGTGAACGGATTACCCTCAGTCCCTCTTTTTACCCCTTTTAACAATCTGTACCTGTGGAGACTGTAACAGGACAGCATCTAAACGGAAGTTAGAATCCCTCATGGTGGCGCTAATCGTTTACTCATGAAAAAAAAACGAAAAAGTTTTAAATGAAAAAAGTAGATAGTGGAAAATTCCAACACTGTGACAGCAAGTTTTGTACCTGAAGCACCACTCACATTTGCTTCATATTTGTTTGTTCATGATTAGTCTAGTTTCACTTATCAAGCCAATACATTTGCTCACTGCAATAACTATTCAAGCATCAACACAGTAAAGCTATTCCTAAGGTTAAATCCATAAAAGAAATGGTTTAGACAAAGAACCCTTTTCACAGATCTTCACCTCAGCTGCCCCTTTCATTACCATCTCAGTGATGTGCGACTGCCCTCTCTTATTGAAGATAAACCTGGAGACAACGATTTATTCGTGCTTGAAGCAACCACTCCATTAGTGTCTCTAATCCCAAATCCCACTGCTGACAGGTTTCCTCTTGTCTGTGTATTGAAAACCTAAAGGATCCAAGAATTAAATTAATTTCCATTTCTTATGGGATTACATTTTCCCTCTCCCTCTTTTTCATTTTTTTTTTTATTTTTGCCTTCACCAGCATTTGTTCTCCTGTCCGAATTAATTTACTTCCCGGCATGCAATTGATTCTGAATATAAAAATAAATATGAATGCCAATGTATCTCCAGTCCTCTCTCACTATCCAGACTCTAAACACTATTGTAAGATTCCCCTCGAATGTTGATATGAGTACAGAAAATGCTGGCAGTAGACATTAGTTTATAAATAGTTCAGTTGCAGGACTAAAAGGTACAGGCAGTTATCCTGACAATGCCTTTTTATAAATGCTGCTGGCTACCGTTGTTATGGAGAATATGTCAGTGAAGCTTCAGACCTGTTAGCATTGCATGCAAATAAATGTGTCAAAATCAACAGCAACAGCTCTACTAGACACTACTGAAATTGCACAGCATGAACACAGGTGATGTTTTAATTTTGTTCACACTCACAGCTAGTGCTATTTATACAGGTGGTGCACGTGCTACCTGTGTTGTTCTAGAAGAAAGAAGTTATGCAAATGTGCTCGCAAAATTTGTAATGCACACGACATTTCCTCATCTTGCAGTTTTGAGTTGTGGCAAATTAACTACGTTCATGTAAATCGCTAAGCTACATTGTAGGTAGTACTAGTTTGTGAACAAAAGATGTAAAAACACACAAAAGTGTAACTCTTTAGTGAAGGTATAGTCGTGGTTTCAACTTTAAGCAAGTGTTGCATATGTCGATTTTATCCAATGTACACAAATAACGTGCTGTTTCCTCTGTGTCCAATGTTGTTATTGTTAACTAAAGTTAATTAAAAATGTTTTTCGTTAGTTAAAATAAAGTTAAAATAAAATATAAATATTAGATGAAAATATTAAACTTAAAAAAAAAAAAATGAAAATTTGAAATTAAATAAACTGAAATAAGTTGAAGTTGCAAGTACTAAAACTGAAATTACAAATAAATTAAATCTAAATAACACAAATAAAAATGACACATAATTATTAAAACCTTTTAAAAAATGAAATAAAAACTGAAAATATAAAATAAAAGCTTATTCAAAATGTAAATAAATACTAGTATATAAACAATACTATTATAGTATATCAATAATTTAATAAAAAATAATACAATAATGTTGGATATCTCCAAATTCCTACTGAAAATTGCAGCAGTGGCATATGGTGTTGCACTCTTGACGAGTTTCTCATCCATTTTCACTGAAGATACACAAAGCACTTTATACACTTTATTCACACAAAGATAGAAGCACCTGCAAGGAGATATACATAGTTACTGATAATCATTAACTTTTAAACAAATAAAATGCATCAATGAGTCAAAGTTCCTGTATTTTATGATAATAACATTTTTAGCCAATGTTTATAGAGATGGGTGTGTAAAACACAAATATGATCCTACCGAGTTGTGTGCCTGCAAAACAGATGCTAGCATAGCCATTTTGTTCCTTTATATACTTGTAAGTTAACTCCACAATGAAAAACTTATACACAGCTTAAATTTCCCATCAACACAAAATTATGAACCCAATAAAAAAAATGTAATTGGTAATGTCTGGCAATTTGTCTCAAAGTACCCTATTGAGATTCATGTAAAGTGGAGGTGGAGTACAAGCTGGATGCTAATAAAGAAAAATCATTATAGTGAGTGTACAGTGACTCAGTGTTGAACAAGGGAATTGGCAAACAGCGAATATACAAAGATTAAATCTATTCATCATCCCCTTGGAAAAGTTGTAGAGTGATAAATGTCCTTGTTGTGTGGGTGGAGTGTTTGCCTTGGCCGTGGCTTGTAGGTGGCTAAAGTGCAAGATTATGGGTTGTGTTTCTAATGTTCACGGCTAGGATTAGCTGGTGTCTCTTGTGGGGCTGCAAACACGTTATAACACAAATCAACACTCACGGTGAAATGTGTCCCTAGAGTACAAACCCACCAGCTCCTAAGTGCTTTACACAAAGCAAATAAGAGCTTAAGCTAATTCATCCATGGATTGTACTTTCTGTGGATTTCACTTTCCAGCTAGTCAGGCTGGGGACCAACCGCCTACCCATGTTGGCTATGTTGGGATACCCTAATAGCCACCGACACCCTAGAAATGTAGCATCCTTTCAAAACATACAAACAAAACCCTAGCAATGTCCTAGAAACCACCAAGAAACAATAAGTAATACCATAGTAATTCATAGCAACCGAATATGGCCTAGCAACCACTTGAACACAGTAGCAAACCACTAAGAATTCCCTGATTACCATGATGAACACCCTAGAAATACCCTAGTAACCGCTTAAAATACACTAGCAAACCCCTAGCAGTACCCTAACAACCACCAACACCCTAGCAATGCCCTAGAAACCCTAGTAACACCATAGTAATTCATAGCAACTGCCAAGTACACTAGCAAACCACTAACAATGCCCTAATAACCCTAGACTCACAAACCACCTTAGAAATACCCTAGCAACCACTCAAAACACATTACCAAACCCCTAGCAATACCCTAACAACTACCAATACCTTAGAAACACCCTAGTAACCACCCAAAACACATTAGCAATGCCCTAACAATTACCAACACCTTAGAAACACACCAGCGACCACCCAAAATTCACTAGCAAACCCCTAGCAGTTCCCTTACAACTGCCAATACCTTAGAAACACCATAGCGACCACATAAAACGTAGTAGCAATGCCCTAACAACTACCAATACCTTCGAAACACCCTAGTGACCACCCAAAACGCATTAGCAATGCCCTAACAACTACAAATCCCTTAGAAACATACTTGCGACCACCCAAAACGCATTAGCAAACCCCTAGCAGTTCCCTAACAACTGCTAATACCTTAGAAACACCCTAACGACCACATAAAACGTAGTAGCAATGCCCTAACAACTACTAATACCTTAGAAACACCCTAGCAATCACCCAAGACACACTTTCCAACCCAACCCTATAGCAATGTCTTAATAACCACCAACACCCTAGCCCTACCAACCACCCAAAATACACTACCAAACCCCAGCTAATAAAAATCCACAGATGAATTAGCTTCCTCATCTCTTATTTGCCGTGTGGGATCACATCTAGCAGCTGTAGACCAGCTTAATCCAGCTAAAACCAGCACATCAGCTTAGGCAGGGTTATAAACACAAAACGGCACGTCTTCGCTAGGTAACTCAAAAGTTGTGTTTATGAGCTTGTGTGCGTATGTTATATAAAGGGCAAAAGCACTGTGTGACTCATGCCAGAATTAGACATTTTCACCAGAACAGGAAGTGACCCGTGCCTTGTCACAGGAAAACAGTGGGAAGTTTCTGGGTCATCTAAGCCTTTTATTAAGTTCTTTTTGACATTTGGGAAAACGTGTTCGCTTTAGCGTTTGTGTATATGCAACTTCGCAATACCCACATATTTTTCATATCATAATTACAGTTTTGGAATTTATACTGTATTTTTCTCTTTTTTTTTGGAGTGAGGGCGGTGGGGGTTTTTCACAAAAAACGTACCCGCCAAATATCGCGCTCAGCAGTACGAGAACATATTTGCACGTTTATGTACATAGTGCACTTGCAGCACTTGTGCATATAGGAGGGGCCTGGGGAGCTCCCTTTTTCTGTTACTATGGTAACAAAACCCCTGCTCACCAACCAGGACGTGGAATGGAGATTCCAAACTGCAAGCTGTCATTGAGTGTGTGTGTGTGTGTGTGTGTGTGTGTGTGTGTGTGTGTCTGTTTTGTACGCATTTGTGTATGATGCGTGTTGTTACTATCCAAATATAATGCAAGGAGACTGGTGCGTGTAAAGCTGTCTGTTCTCATTTCTCTTCTGTCTCTCTTACTCCAGAGACACATACGCACACAAAACACGCACAGCGGAACTCCTTTGGAAGCAGACGGTTCTGAGGTGTTCATCTGACTGACTGCTATTCTTAGAGTCTCTCTACTTACAAAGGCCCTGCAAGAGAGGAATACACACAGATGAAAGGGAAAAATGTGTTTGCATATGTGTGTGTGAGTGCGTAGGTGTAAGAAATCCGGGGCCGCTGCCACTATGCTGCTGCACTCAAAGAGAGCGTGTCTGCGTGTAGGCTACGGGAGAAATTGAGAGAGGGAGCAGGTGAGAGGTAGATCAATAAAAAGCTAATCTGTGAAAACAGGATGGTGTAGGAGCAGGGGACCTCTCTCTCGCTTTCTCTTTTTTTTTGCTTTCTCTTTTTTTTACCCCCTTGCTTATCTGTCCATTTTTAGCTCCTGCTGTGTCTAAGACTGGCACGGTGATACAAGCATTAGCTGAGGCTTACTCTCTCGTAGAGAGCAAAGTGTCGGAACATCTCTGACATGAACGCGCCCTGTCCTTTGTCTAGTCAGGCACAATAAAAATGACAAATGTGATGTAGAAATATTCGTAAGGCCATGGAAACGTTGGCCTCGAAACATCTGTTCTGCAAAACGGTTAATTGTGGCCTAATTTAAAATGTAATCTATCATATTTTATATTTGTGGACTGTCTCTTGAAGGTACATTCTTAATTAAGTGCCATCTCCATTCAGTCAAACAACATTGAGATCAGTGATCACACTTTTTTTCCCTTAAATTTTTTTTGAAAAAGTGCTAAGTGAAACTGAATTTTATTATATTTTTATATTAATTTAAACATGTATCAACAAAAACAACATGGGAAAACTACTATTTGTAAAACTTGATCTCCTGAAATAACATTTCACTTCAGTTCAAAAGTTTGGGGTCTGTAAGATTCTCACTAATGATATTCTTATCCTCACCAAGGCTGTTTATTTGATAAAAAAAAAAAACAGTAAAAACAGTAAAATTGTGAAATATTATTATAATTTAAAAGAATTGTTTTCTATTTTAATATTTTAAAATGCAATTTAATCCTGTGATTGTAAATGTTTTTTTTTGTTTTTATTGTCACATTTGATTAATTTAATGCAACCTTGATGAATAAAAATAATTTCTTTAAAACCAAATATGTCCCCACTTTTTAACAGTAGTGTATATTAAGTGTAGGCCAACTATTGAAATACAACATTTTGAACCTTTTTGAAATAATAATAACATAATTTCTAAATTTTGTCCTCTTCAAAAACATTACTTGTGTTGTGTCATGCTAATACGTTTTAAAGCAATACTTTGCAATATCTTATTCAGTCACTTAAATTCACAGGACCAATAATAATTACAGTTATAAGCATTGACCCCTTATGTTAAAAACATGTTTAGACCCCCCTCAAGACAAAGGTCCTGAAAATCCCCCCATATTGACATACATGGATTGGAGGAGAACAGAAAGAGCCGAATGTGCCTGACCTGTTGCTCCCAATTAATAGCTATTTCTCAAAAGCATGTTTTATGCTAATTTAATTGTGAAATTAAAAACAGTTTCCTGCTGGTGGTTCACCTTAATGACACTATCCAAATCTAAATCAAAATGTTTTCCATCAGATGAATCTGTGTGAGATGTTGTCGGGGTCAATAAAACATCTCTCAAACGCCTCTAGCAAACAGTGAGCAACATCAAATCACAAGCCCAGATCAATCTACAGTATAGACGGATTGATCTATGAATGTTAAAATAACAAGTTGAAAGACAGGTGTAAATAATTATTATAATAATTCATTACATTTATATAGCGCTTTTCTTGGCACTCAAAGCCCTTTACATAGAGGGGGGAGGGCGGGGGGGGTCTCCTCAACCACCACCAATGTGCAGCATAACCTGGATGATGCGACGCCAGCCGTATTGCGCCAGAACACCCACCACACACCAGCTTACTGGTGGAGAGGAGACAGTGATGAAGCCAATTGGTATATTTATATATATGGAGATTATTAGGAGGCCATGATGGACAGAGGCCACTGGGCAAATTTGGCCAGGATGCCGGGGTTACACCCCAACACTTTCGAAAGACATCCTGGGATTTTTTGTGACCACAGAGAGTCAGGGCCTCGGTTTAACGTCTCATCCGAAGGACGGTGCTCTTTGACAGTATAGTGTCCCCATTAATATACTGGGGCGTTAGGACCCACACAGGCCACAGGGTGAGCGCCCCCTGCTGGCCTCACTAACACCTCTTCCAGCAGCACCCTGGTTTTCTCAGGAGGTCTCCCATCCATATACTAACCAGGCTCAGCCCTGCTTAGCTTCAGTGGGCAACCAGTCGAGGGCTACAGGGGGAGATGGCTGCTGGAGTGTGGAGTGAAATAAAGTGGCAGATGCTAAATCTGTTTCTTTAACAGGAATAGGAAGCAGTCTAAAATAGATCAGATGACTAAATCAGCCATACCTGATAAGCTGAAAAGGCACAGTAGGGTTTAGATTTAATTCATAACGTTGACAGACTTTTTATGAGGATAAGTGCTGGGACGGCTCTACCAGCCAACAAGGCCATCTACTGCATGCTGTGCGATCAAAAGCAGGCCATGCGATCAAGATGCCCCAAAAATATCACATGAACTGAAACTGTATTTGAGGAATGGACTAAAATAACTTCTAACTGCCCTGGAGGTTTGAGTGATTGACACTGAAGGAAGTATAATGTCATAAATTGTAAGAGAACATCACTTACAAGTCTCTCCGAAGTCTGGTAGACGTCAGCCTTTAATTATCGCAAAATATGAGATCCTTCAGAGGTGCTAACGGTTATGTATTGTGATCATTCTGATAGTTACCGTTCTGCTGAGTGCCAGCTCGGCTTATCTGAAATGTAGGCTACTTACTGAATATAAACAGCGTCTTCACAATAAATCTGAGGAGCAGCCAGATGGGTATAAAGTTACAGATCATACTACAGCACAAGCCGTAGTCATGTTTAATCAAGGGCTCATAAATAATACACGCATGCTCCCTTGCCACAACCCACACACACCGTTCAGTATTGCAACGTGGTCTAACCTCTTCTATGGTGTTACGGTTTGATTGAATGATGTCTTTTTGATCCCTACTAAAACAAGATGATTCTGGGTTATGTCTCTGCTTCAGGGGATTCTGAATACAGCAGAACTATACTGACACGATTTTGTGATTAAAAAGGCCATTTGAAAACCTTTTAAGACAAGGAAAACATTAACTTGAGATTTTGAAATCGTCAAGCTTTGGTTTTGATGTCAAAATCAAGCACACATTGAATAATCTGCTTGAACATCGTTTAAAGTGTTTACATGGTCTTACGTGTTGTTGGGTTATTAGGCATAATTGGTATATTTTTAAATGAAAGCAGAAGTACAACGGGCTAGACAAAAATGAATGGCAGAGAGGGTCTGAGAAAGGGACATGCTCCGATCTGCGTGCTCATACAGTACGGTTGTTGGTTTATATTCTGTTCTGCTTTATTAATATCAAAGGCTCGTTCACACCATGATAAACTTTAACGATGACCGTAATGATAACTAGGCGTCCACAGCAGCATTATGTTTATTTTAAAAACGTAGCATATTCTGTAAACATGACTGCAGTCCACACTTTAAAGTCTGATGCATTCTGATTGGCTTTCATTTTATTTTAGAGTTAGAGCAGTTTTTATAACTTTTTCCTTACAGTTATCGTGTTGATCGGTCATTAAAGTCGACATGAAACGGAAGCTACGATAATTATTTCTTTCCTATTGTGACATATCAAGAGTGAAGAGACTTCTCGAAAAAAAAATGATGAGCACTTTGGAGCGAGCGAATGCAAGTTTTTTTGCGAGGGAACACAAAGTTTCTCGGCAGAACGCAATGCATTTGCGATAGAATGTAAAAGGACAAATATGTTTTTCTTCAACTCATATTTTTTTCTTCACCGTGTCCTTTTAAGGGCTCCGTGAAAAACAATGAAGTGCACACGGTTAATTCTCTGATAATAGGCTACATGTTCTATACAAAAATAAGAATTTTGATTTCATGGAGACTTTAAGATCTAGCAATTAGATAATTTGAACAAACTTAAAAATTATCAACGCTTATGTTGTTACGTTAATTAATAATACAATTATTATTTATGAACGAATTATTTGTTGTCAGAGGTCGCCTCGCGGGCGCTGTGAGTAGTTGTCAGGGTCACTAACGGCGCCCGTAGTCTGCTTCTATGGGTTTAAGGTCCAAGTGGGACTAGAGCGCTCTCTTGACAGGCCATTTAACAGCAGCCAAATTAACACAAGAAGCTCGTCATGAATGGAAGAGCGGGCACACCTCCTCAAACCCATTGTCCCAACGTAAAAATCCACTTAGGCACCCGGCGGTAATCAATTTAGACGCAGATGCGGGAGAATAAAATATGAATGCGATCTGTAATCCGCACCTGCTCCGCTGCCAGATCGGTAACGGGCTCCAAACAAAGGCTCGAGCTGGAGTTAAAGTGCTTAATTAAAAGGCCACTGATCAGCGTGCTATTTATAGGCGCGCGGCGGGAGACTCTCCTGGGTTATTTCTGTTTTGGTGAGTCGAAAGGAAAACAGCATTCGTTTCATGCACACGATGGAGCGTCATACATGAAGACTGCCCGCTTGCCGTTTTTCAATTTAAGACGAGCCCAGTCAGAGCTGCTCTGCTGTCTTGTCTTATCTTTTTTGAGGACTGGGAGACGTGCTTGGTTTCTCAATCGCGGGCTGACATTGCGCATGCGTGATCCGGCGCTGAGATGCAGCTGTGGGATGCGGAGAGGGGAGTCCCGGCTCTGCGTGGTCGATGTTAACCTCTTTCTAGGGCCGAACAAACGCTACGGGTGGTCTGTTCCCTGGAGACCGCCTTGAGGAGGGAGGAGAGAGAGCGCGAGGGAGAGAAAAGAGGAGGCGGGTGCTGTCTGCGCTCGTTACAGTCACCAACCTGTGGATGGTGGCGGCGCGTGCTGCGGATTAGATACAGTCTAGCGCTGGGGTCAGTGTGCGCGAGTCCGTCTCGAGGCGCGACAGTTGCCGCCAGGACCGCGACAACAAGTGCAGAACATGTTGTGCTTGTGAAGAAGAGCTCTGGCTGTATGAATGGCCCCGTTATGGAGGAAGTTCCGTTTCCCAGAGTCCGCACGCGGCGGAGGAAAAGTCGCTGCCTGGCCGGTGCGTGTGAGCGCGAGTTTGACTGCAAGGAGCTCGAGACTCTCTTCCAGAAGTACAACCTGAAGCTTGAGCAGAACGCCACGCTCAAAGCGCTGGCCATCCTCATCCTCGCCGCGTCCGCTCTAGCGCTCGTGGAGTTGCTGTCCGCCGGCTCGCGCTTCACCGTGTCCAAGGGCTCGCACCCGGTCCACTGCGTCATCTTCACCTCACTCTTCATCGTCACCAACGTCAAATATCTGCAGGTCACGCAGCTGCAGCAGATCGCGCGACTCGCGCTGCTCTTCAGCTTCACGTTCGCGCTGCTCTGTTGCCCGTTTCCTCTCGCGCTGGGTCACGGGACGCAGGGCGCGCTGGCACCTGACGCACCGAGCACAGCACCTGAGCAAGGTGTCTGGCAGCTGATGCTCGTTACGTTTGTTGCCTACTCTCTGCTTCCGGTCAGGACGCTCTTGGCGATTTTGTTCGGTATCCTGGTGGCTGCGTCGCATTTCATTGTGATGGTGACATCGGTTACCGCGCGTAGACCTTTCGTGTGGACACCGGTAAGTTGTGCCATTGAACATTCCATGTTCGTATTTATTTTATTTGGCGTGTCATATATGGTAAAGCACTAGTGATTAAGTGTGCTTGCTGGAGCATGAGGGCTGTGGGCGCACAGTGCCGCACGTGCACACAGGTGGCGTGAAGAGCGCGCGCCCTGTTTGACTTCAGCACCAAAAAGAGTGGACAGCTCCTAAAAAAAGCAAAGCGAAAGCAGTCAGTCAGAATTAACTTCTTTTGTGGAAAAATATACCAAAACAAATAATTCAGAAATCAGCAATCATCCGAATCAATAGTGCATAATTTAAATAAAAAAAGTAAGGTGTGTAAGTTTACAACTTAATCATTTGTAGCTAAGCCAACATAAAATGAAGGAACAATCTGAATATATTACGGTGTGTATTTTAAATGCACATTTAAATCACTTCCACATGATATGCAGTCTGATATTACAGTGTTTTAAACAATTCAGTAAAATTTGTCTTGAACAGCTACATTTACCATTGTACATTTAACACAGTAAACATAATTTGAGGTTGGAACTTTTCACACAGACATTTCCATACAGACCTTTTCTTTTTAGTTGTCGTTTTTTCATGGCTTGAAAGATTTTTCACTTTTGAAAAATGAAAATTCTGTCATCATTTACCCTCATTCCAAAATTGTATGACTTTCTTTCTTCCGTGGAACAATATAATGAGGATATTTTGAGAAATTTGTTTTATATCCGTATACAGTGGAAGTCAATGTTAACCAAAACTTGTAGGTTACCGACATTCTTCAACATATCTTCTTTTGAAAGTGTGAAAGAATGAAAGTGATACAGGTTTGGAACAACATGAGGGTGAGTAATGATGACATAATTTGTGAGTGAACTGTGTTTTTGCTGGGGTCAGATTGATTCAAAACCCAACCTGTGAGGAAACAGAGAAAGTCTCATGATATTAATTTTAATGCATTGATCTTTTATTTATTCTGGCAGACAGACACATTTCAGTTCAGCTTGTAAGCTCTATACCACTGATATCCTGAACACGTGACAGTTCCACATGTCTCACTACATCCTCGCCGGATGCTAAGTGATGTTTGTGACAAACACTCACACAGGAATTGCAGCTTCCGTCATCAAAAACCGAACCTGTGAGAACAGGGACTGTATTTGTTGACCCATTAAGCCTTGATTTCTTTGAAAAGACAGACAGAGTGCTTAAAATCCTATCAAAATGCATAAACTCACCTGTTAAAATCACCTGATCTAAAAATATCAGTGTGCCACTTCACATTAAAACGACAGAATCTCACAGCGTTCACATATACAGTATTTCATATTACCCTCCAAACTTCAGAACACTTCACATCTAGACACAATTGTCACCGCTCACATGCTGAGTTAATGAGGGTTTTTTTCCACGACCTCTCTCTCACTGTCACAGTGTAACCTTGATGCACATCACACATTAAAATACAGGATGGGCAGCCGTTTATAAGCCGCTTATAATGGCTCTGATCTTGCAAGACTTTAAAGCATTTTCAGTGATCACTGATCAATAGCCAATAATACCCTTTTACCAAGCTGGCCACTTTGTTTATTACCTAATTTATAAGGCTTGGAACTTTGCTAAAGATTTGTAGTAATGCCACGGCTTTGTGCTATTCAGCAAATGGCCTTCACTTTCAATTACATAGGCCTGTTAAAAGAATGCATAGATCAGTTTAGGGGATTTTAGGTAATCTAATTTGATGTTGCTCTATGAATGAACAATGGGCGCCTGTTTGAAGTGTCTCAAAAGCAAGGCAATTGCTGGTTCTTTCAGTCACAGTAGCATATCTGCAGAGTTTCTCAGGCTAGGGTGGGGGTTTTGTGTCCGTCTCCACACTCGAGTTTATCATCTCAGGATGGATTGAAAAAAATGAACTCACTGCCCCCTCTCTCGGCACCTGTGTCTGTCTCGTCTTCAAGCTACTTTCTCTTGTGCCCTGTTTTTCTCTCTTGCACACACACACACACACACACACACACACACACACACACACACACACACACACACACACACACACACACACACACACACACACACACACACACACACACACACACACACACACACACACACACACACACACACACACCCCACTCCTAATCACTGAAAGTTTGTATTCAGTCGCCAATTGTTGCTTAAATGTCAGAATCCTTCTCCATGGTCCGATAAACAGAGATTATTTTTCTCTCTCTGTGTGTTTGTAGCTGGTAGCAAATGCAGTGTTGCTGGTCGGCGTGAATCTGTCGGGTGTGTTTGTACGAGTCCTTACTGAGCGCACCCAGAGGAAGGCCTTCCTACAGGCCAGAAACTGCATCCAGCAGCGCCTGCAACTAGAGGACGAGAATGAGAAACAGGTCAGACACATGCGTTGGCATACACTCAAACAAGCAGTTGCATGTTTTAGATCAAATGATCAGCTGTTTCAATTTCTCCCTCAAGTTAAAGTGGCAGGTTTGACAGGTAATTAATTATCTTGCAAGATTGCTTTTATTCCCCCCCTGACTAGCTTAAAGGTAACTAGCTTAGAAAACACACACACACACAGATGCATGTACTCTAAAGCCCTATTCACACTGGATTAGTATTGCCTGGTGACCTCTAGTCATTTGTAATAATTGCGGAGGTTGTCTGTGATCTTAATCCCGTGCGAATCGGCCATGTCTGTAATTTGTAAAGTAAAAATTCCCCCACAAATCCCCCACAGACCTACCATATTTCGCCGAACACCGAGGTCCTGTGATAATATTAGTCCTGTGCGAATCGGGATCTCTGTGATTTGGCGGGATCGTATATAATTTATTCAAGGTTTTTGTGTCCTGTGCGCCTTTTTATCCATCTTTCACGAAGAATGGAGGCTGCGCGGGAGTGTTTTTATAATAATTTGGGTGCTGGGTCATATCGCTACACCACAACAATACAATTTGCAAAAAGATAAGGCTGAAAATCATCAAAAGAGCGAAAACAAAATTAATGATTAGATGGAGATGGAGATGGATGACATGTATAGCAACATGCGGCAAAATGCGGTATTATTCTGTGTATGATATATCATACAGCTAGACCTATAACGACAAGAGATTTCCAAGCAATAGCCTATTGAAATCATATCCGGGATATGAGTCAGTAAATTCAAGTAAAATTACAGGCTTCGCTTATCTCGTGCGAATGCGCCACACGAAATTCAGATGTGGGTGGGTAATTTCTAAATCACACGAGTTCCCCAGATAATACTTATCTAGTGCGAATAGGATTTAAGACACACAAAACAGTTGTGAGATCCGGTCTGAGGTCGGGTGGTTGACTTGGTATTGGTTGAGTTGGTATTCAGGCTGTATACAACTATGACAATACAGTCCACCAAACACACCTCAGAGCTTTAGCATTTTCATTTGGCTTACTAGCTTTAAATGTAAACTTCTAAGTCAACATGAAATCAAAATGGACTCTGATTGTATTCCTTATTGTGCTATCAGTGTATGTTTTGCAAAGAAAAAAAAAAGCCAGACATAAAGTTAAATTGAAATTTGAGCTGGAATGACGGGAAGTGGAATTTACTGAATTGCAATTGAACAGGTGTTACATTCTGGGAAATTAAATGTTCTTCTGTCTGGTTATAAATATCTCTGTCTGACAGTTCAAACGATTGGGGTCAGTAAATATTTTAAAGAAATTAATACTTTTATTCAGAAAGGTTGCAGTAAATTGATCAAAAGTGAAAAGGCTTTCGCATTTTTACAATATTAGTGTATAAACAGCAGAACTTTTTTCAATATTGATAATAAGAAATGTTTCTTGAGCAGAAAATCCACATGTTATAATGATCATGTTACACTGAAGATTGGAGTAATGATGCTGAAAATTCAGCTTTGATATTTTACAATATATTCAAATAGAAACACTGTTCATTTGCAATAATATTAATAACAATAGCCTAATGTACATAAATTGAATAAAGTAATCAATTGGAAAAAAAGTTAAATAAATAAAACATTATATAGTCTTTATGGATTAAATATACAATGATTCTTATTCAAGTTATTAATATTATATAGTGAAGGGCAATGAATGATTCTCTCGTTTTCTTTTGTTGTTTGATTAAGAATAAATGACAGAGAGAGCAGCGGGTTTATTAGGCTGCGTTCACTTTAAGACCGGATGCACTGACCTAATACACTGACTGTCATGAAACTGCTCTGAGATAAGTGATGGTGAGTCCAGGCAGTGAGTTATGGGAAATGTAGTTTGTGAGTGATAATAGTCTAATCTGGATTGCCCTCTGGTGGCTCTCAAGGGCACTCCAGCTGGTGACGTTACACTGACAAGCATTTGATTACTTTCCCAGCTATAATGTTTACTGATGACATAACTGAATGCGTCTTAAGTTAAAAAGTCTTAAGTTAAAAAGTTAAAAAGTTCCCGGTCCATGGATATTTTGGATATATCCAGGTCTATGGATGGATATTTTGACATATTCTTGCGTGTATTTAAACGTTAAAAACGATCCCGGATCACACGGGCAGAAAGCCACCTGTTCAATACGCTTGTACACGTGACACTACATGATTCGACTGATTTGGATGTTACTTATGGTGACAGCGCTTTACTTTAAAGGAAAGAAATGGAAAGCGGCATAATATCAAATTAAAAATCAAAACTAACACAAAGCCCTAAATCATACATTCTTTTGAGCAAGGGGGGCCCTGATGGTTCAGGGGCTCAAGGGGGCCCCAACTTGCATACTTTGCGTATAGGGAGGACCGGCACTGGCCACCGTGCGCTCTATCGGGAGCACCTGTTTCAAAGTGGCTGGTGTTAGCACCACATCAATGCACTTGCCACGATGTGGACTGAGAAATTGAGCTGCCTCCCCAGAGCGACTTGAAGCTTGTAGTCCAAAGCCAAGGTGAACAGCCTGGAGCCAGAGCCTGTTCTCAGCCAGGTGAACTGGAGCCTGTCGCGAACCGACCTGATGTTTCCACAGACTCGAGGTGCGAACGTGACGTAACACTACTATGTGTGGTTTACCTGCCTATGACCAGTCTATAAGAAAAAAGTGCGTATTCCGGTGTTTGTGCGGCACTTCTGTTTTGCTGTTCACAGTACCGGGAGTGATTCGAGCAAACCTCGAAAATTCTCTTATCTATCCTTTTTGGAGAGAAACTGAAACCATTGAATCACTCGCTCTCTCGCACACTGGGTCTCTCTCGTGCGCATAGTTTTATAAATCTTTATGTAAAGAGCAATGTAGTACAACGTTATTACATTTCTCAACGAGACAGCAACAGTTTTTCTACGTTTTTCTAGATCTAATTAATAACCAGACTAACTAGGAACTCAGACAGATTGGCAAAGAGGGGCAAAGACTTGGCTGTCGACTCCAGGAGGACAGCTGATGGAGACGAGGCCGATGGAAGTGGAGCACTAGGCCACACCAATGTCCTTGGAGGCTGAGGCAGAGCCTCAGTGACGAGTGTCTGGGGTTGTGCCAGGGTGTCAGGGTCCCAGAGGACTGAGGTGTAGCCGGTGTGACTGAGGACCAAGGCGAAGCCCGATAGAGCCAAAGGGGTGGAGGGACGAAGCGTAGTTGAAGACCTGTAAGTCCATGGCGCAGGCAGAGACCTGACATCTGACATCTGGTGGAGACGAAGGGACAAGCCCAGTGCCCAGAGCCGTAAGGACTATGGTCCAAGCTGGACCCGAGGGAGGGCCGAGCCGACAGGTTGGCGGTGGAGTAATGGGATCGATGGCTGGAGGTGGAGCCAGGGGATTCCTTTTGACTAGGCAGAACTGGAGACCAGAAGACATATATATATATTTAATATATTTAATGACTGACTATATATACAGCACCTCTATGAGCCCAATCTAAAAAGAAACAGGACTTTTCTATACTTAGATCAAATTATTCGTTGTATCTGTTAGCATATTTGCGGGATGGACATGTCTGGACATAACTGCACACACAGCAGATTGTGATGTGAACATTTTCTTGCAGCAGCAACCTACCTTAGCAGATCCACCATCCCACTTTATTTCTCAGTGAGACTGCTTCCTTTAGATGGCATTGTGGATCATATCAATGATAAAGTATGTGAATCAAATAGCAACATTGGCATAACTTATCTCCCTCGCCGAGCTCAATTGCAGTGGATAATTACTGAATGATTTATAAATGAAGTGGAGAGGGGCCATAAGATTGAAAGATGCAAAACACACTCATACAAACTTAAGTGGAGAGGACACTTTCCCCTTGTTCCTTAGCGACTGAAATTGGTTATAATTGTTTGCACATGACTCATCCACCTCCTACCCAACAAACTCCCTGAATAGAAGGTATCACCACCCACTCTATACATCACACCAGGCTGTACCACACAAACTCTCACACTCGCTTCAGAGATATGGACCAGTCTCTAATCTTTCCATTCGCACATTCAGATGATCTATCATTGATGTGCGCAAAAGTGCACATTCAGCAAGAGTGGCTGATGTATTGATTTCAAAAGTTTGAGAGTTTCTGGGGCAGATGAATAAAAAAGGAAAAAGGGAGAAAGGGAGGGTGGAGGGGGGGATATTTGATAGGTATGTTTTGCATTAAATAAAAAAAACTAACCCCCGGTTTCACAGACAAGGTTTAAACCTAGTCCCAGACTAAAATGGATGTTTGAGCTGCTTTAACTGAAAACAATTTTTACTGCATAGTATTTCTTAAAGGGGTCATCGGATGCAAAATTTACTTTTATATGGTGTTTGCAAATAAATGTGTCTTTTTTTAATTTAATCCTCAAAAAGTTTGAACACTCAATAATCAAGCCTCTGAGTAAAATGTCATCATATTGCTCATGCTCCGCCAACGACCGCTGACAAACTGTCCTGTATTCGCATATTTCCGCCCTCAGCCATTTGTATACTGTCCCAAAGCAGCACTTTACTGCCTTGAGTCGACATGCCCCATAGAAGCGAGGGGTGGGGTGAGCAGTTGCTCATTATCATTTAAAGAGACATGCACCGAAACGGGTCGCTGTGAACAGAGCTGTTTTTGAGGAGGTAAAAAGGTGTTGTTTTACACAATCATTGAGGAATTTTAACCAAAGGATGTTACAAACTTTACATGAAGACCCTAAAGAATCATACCAACTTGTGGAAAATGGGCATCCGATGACCTCTTTAAAGACTATAATCATAATTCTTAAAATATGTCAGTGCCATTGTTTTGTCTCAAGATGCACACCAGTAATGTGTTTGTGTATAAAAGCTACAAAAAAAAAAAATACCTAACTGAACTAAGCCTAATACACTAATCTGTGAAACTGGGCCTAAGTGGGATAGGGGAGACCGGAGTCTTATAACACGTCCTTTTTAGTTTTTTTTAGTAATCATAGTATTATTTATAACAATAACCACAACAACAATAATAATCCAATATTTGTTTTGTTTTAAAAAAAAAAATTAAAAAATAAATATATATATATATATATATATAAATCAAATGTTAATTCCTGTTCAAAATGTGGGGCCAGTAAGATAAACATTTTTTTTATTAATACTTTTGTTCAGCAAGGAGACATAACACTAATCCTTGAAGATGAAATGACCATAAAGACTTTTTATAATTTTGCAAACTATTTATTTTTCAAATAAATACTGCTCTTTTGAACTTTCTATTCATCAATGAATCATGAAAAAAAATGCATTGCAGTTTCCATAACAATATTGAGCAGCTCAACTTTATTCAACATTGATGATATTAAGAAATGTGTCTTGAGCATCAAATCAGCATATTATGATTTCTGAAGGATCATGTAACACTGAAGACTGGATAAATTATAATAAAAATTCAGCTTTACCAACACAGGAACAGTTATTCTAACAAATATTTTACTGCATTTTTGGTCAAATAAGTACTGGTATATACAGTAGTAAAGATATTAAGTATACAGGTCCTTCTAAAAAAAATAGCATATTGTGATAAAGTTCATTATTTTCCATAATGTAATGATAAAAATTAAACTTTCATATATTTTAGATTCATTGCACACCAACTGAAATATTTCAGGTGTTTTATTGTTTTAATACTGATGATTTTGGCATACAGCTCATGAAAACCCCAAATTCCTATCTCAAAAAATTAGCATATCATGAAAAGGTTCTCTAAACGAGCTATTAACCTAATCATCTGAATCAACTAATTAACTCTAAACACCTGCAAAAGATTCCTGAGGCTTTTAAAAACGCCCAGCCTGTTTCATTACTCAAAACCGCAATCATGGGTAAGACTGCCGACCTGACTGCTGTCCAGAAGGCCATCATTGACACCCTCAAGCAAGAGGGTAAGACACCGAAAGAAATTTCTGAACAAATAGGCTGTTCCCAGAGTGCTGTATCAAGGCATCTCAGTGGGAAGTCTGTGGGAAGGAAAAAGTGTGGCAAAAAACTCTGCACAACGAGAAGAGGTGACTGGACCCTGAGGAAGATTTTGGAGAAGGACCGATTCCAGACCTTGGGGGACCTGCGGAAGCAGTGGACTGAGTCTGGAGTAGAAACATCCAGAGCCACCGTGCACAGGCGTGTGCAGGAAATGGGCTACAGGTGCCGCATTCCCCAGGTCAAGCCACTTTTGAACCAGAAACAGCGGCAGAAGCGTCTGACCTGGGCTACAGAGAAGCAGCACTGGACTGTTGCTCAGTGGTTACATGTCATTCAGAAATCAAGGTGCCAGAGTCTGGAGGAAGACTGGGGAGAAGGAAATGCCAAAATGCCTGAAGTTCAGTGTCAAGTACCCACAGTCAGTGATGGTCTGGGGTGCCATGTCAGCTGCTGGTGTTGGTCCAATGTGTTTTATCAAGGGCAGGGTCAATGCAGCTAGCTATCAGGAGATTTTGGAGCACTTCATGCTTCCACCTGCTGAAAAGCTTTATGGAGATGAAGATTTCATTTTTCAGCACGCCCTGGCACCTGCTCACAGTGCCAAAACCACTGGTAAATGGTTTACTGACCATTACTGTGCTCAGTTGGCCTGCCAACTCTCCTGACCTGAACCCCATAGAGAATCTGTGGGATATTGTGAAGAGAAAGTTGAGAGACGCAAGACCCAACACTCTGGATGAGCTTAAGGCCGCTATCGAAGCATCCTGGGCCTCCATAACACCTCAGCAGTGCCACAGGCTGATTGCCTCCATGCCACGCCGCATTGAAGCAGTCATTTCTGCAAAATTATTCCCGACCAAGTATTGAGTGCATAACTGAACATAATTATTTGAAGGTTTACTTTTTTTGTATTAAAAACACTTCTTTTATTGGTCGGATGAAATATGCTATTTTTTTGAGACAGGAATTTTGGCTTTTCATGAGCTGTATGCCAAAATCATCAGTATTAAAACAATAAAAGACCTGAAATATTTCAGTTGGTGTGCAATGAATCTAAAATGTATGAAAGTTTAATTTGTATCATTACATTATGGAAAATAATGAACTTTATCACAATATGCTAATTTTTTGAGAAGGACCTGTATACTGTATACACAACTTTATAACTTTGTCAACAAGGAAAAATCTATATGTTGCAGACTATAATGGTCATTGGTTTTAAATTTCACAGTCAATGAAAGAGGCTTTGGCAATTATGCTGCTAATTATACAAACTCTCTACACAACTCTCAGCTCAACTTTTGAGTAAAGGCAATTGACAAACCAACCCAATGGGCTTTTAACACCAGTGTCATGGCTCCCTGGGGTTTGCTCATCGAGAAAGCATTTATCACCTGCTTTTAGTAACGCATGGCTTGGCAATGAACTGTATGCGTTTCCACGGAAACTTACCTTTGCCATGCCAACCAACTCCAAAGCTCAAAACTGTGATCTCTCACAGAGATTGGCCACTTTATAGCTATCAGCGAGTTCATTAGATAAAACGCATACAGATAACAGAAGTGGCCAGTTTTAAACTAACAATAGCATAACGCAATGGCCAGCACAAACATTTGTATGTGTTTTTTTATTTTTTATAGAGAGGCTCAATCATGACACAATTTTAAAGGCCAGCTGGAAGGCTATGGCTTCCCTTGGAAATGTCCATGTCTGTGGTGAACTTGCGACCATAATTGGCTAACAATGTTTATGGGAAACGCACCCCAGAAAGTCTGAAGAAGTTTTAAAAACGTTGGTTTTCAAACGTTTTCCTTTTGAAATAATTTAAAGTTGAAAGTAGTTTTAAAGCTTAAAGTTTGACGGTTTTGAAGGCAATACAGTCTATCAGAAAACAAATAGATAGATAGATAGATAGATAGATAGATAGATAGATAGATTCGAGCATGTTTATAGCATGAATTAGCATGTTTTAACACATCACTAGCATGTTTTAGCACATTGCTGAATTACCATGTTGCTAATATGAATTAGCATGCTTTTACACATTACCAGCATAAATTAGCACAGTGCTACCATGTTTTAGCACATTGCTAACATAAATTACATGCTGTGTGTCATTACACAATTTGTCATTTATTGAGGAAAAACAATTCTTATTGGAGGTATGTTGGAAAAGCATCCCTCATAAAGTTGGTTGAGTGAATGTCAAAAATCAATTAAAGGGCAGCAATTGTGAACAATTAGAGAGTTTTGATTTGTTTGTCATATTTGGTCACTGCAAAATTCCCACAATTCCATTGTGTTATTTTATAGTTTTAAGGCTTTATATTATTTTAAAATATTGGAATAGTGATACAAATTTGTGAATTAATTCTAAAGAGTATTATAATAATGTATCCTTTAATTCATATTAAACTTGACTGATGACACTCAAAAAACTCACTATTTATCCCAAATTGTAATGGACATATTCAACAGGAACGCCTCCTAATGAGCCTGCTGCCCAGGAATGTTGCCATGGAGATGAAGGAGGACTTCCTGAAGCCACCAGAAAGAATCTTCCACAAGATATACATCCAACGGCATGACAATGTCAGGTATAAAAAGAACGAGAGTGAGAGAGAGAGAGAGAGAGTTTCAATCAAGCCATTCATGTTGAAAACCCATTCCTGGAATGAGAGAGGAGAGCACTACATTTATAGTTTTTTTTCTTCTTTCCAGACTAGACAGACAGTGTCAATTCAATTGTACTTAAATTGTGATTGCGAATACTGAATTAGTGAGTCAATAAGAGTCAACAACACTCCACTCACACGCAGTCGTCTAAGTTCCTGAGTCTGGCTCCCAACCAAAAGCTCGCACAGCATGTACGGCGCCTACAGCGCTAGTGCTATTAACTCAAGAGCTGCTCAATTAACCCACGCTGCCCACACACGCGGAGAGACGCAGAGTGAGAGATGGAGCAAGTGCTTTGGGGCAAATTCCCACAATAGCACGTACACATATGCCATCCCTAAAGACCTGCTCCAACCAAGCGATTTGGGAGTGAAAGATGATGCATACAAGTAACTTTTCCATGACCCACTAACTATCTAAAAGATTAGGTTAATGCAGGCCCAGCTCTAGTTTAAGGATGAAAGGTGGGCTTTAACTACGAGCTCTGTAAAAAACTATACGTTAGTACTCTCATTCATCTCTCACTGCAATATTTGCTTAGTTTCGAGGTTTTAAGTCTGTAACCTTAGTCAGAAATGTGATGTAACCAATTAATCTGGAGCCTTTTGTTTATTATTGTTTTGAATAGTTTTATTTAGAACTTGTCCTGTTCATTTAGTTTTTAATTAGAGTTCACTGTGATTGTTAGTTTCATTTTTCTTCAATTTTCAATGATTGACTTCTCCAATCATTTAGTCCACTTCCAGCCATTTTCCAAATCCCGCCATTTTTCTTACAATCAACATCTTTACTTTAAGTTAAGTAGATTTTATTGCAGCATTACATTTTAATGTTAATGAAGGTGTGTTATAAAGTTTGATATATTGACTATATATTCTGTAATAAGTAATCTAAAGTAAAACTAAAATGAATCTGTGGTCATTTAATTGTCATTATTTAAAATTTGTATTCGTTTTTTATGTAATATTGTAATTCTTATTACTGTTTTATTATATTTTACTTTAGTTGAGGTCGGCATGAAATTAAAATGTACCTTTTTTATTTTCTATAAGTATGTTATTTCATTGTGGACCTTTTTAATCTTTAAATGATTTTGATCAAAATGATTAAACTAGATCTTCCGGTGAAACGACAGACTGCTCTCTGGTGACGTATGCTGGACTTCTCCAATCATTTAGTCCACTTCCCGCCATTTTCCGAATCCCGCCATTTTCTTACAATCAACATCAAGCTTGTGTTCAGATCTGCGTCCATCCAATCAACAATTGATGGATAGAGCCAAGTCCCCGCCCTACATTTTTTCCTTTTTCAAGAATGTCAAAGTGTTTTTATTGCCAGCATGCCAGCAGTCATATCACCCTGTAGCCCTCGACTGGTTGCCCACTGAAGCTAAGCAGGGCTGAGCCTGGTTAGTATATGGATGGGAGACCTCCTGAGAAAACCAGGGTGCTGCTGGAAGAGGTGTTAGTGAGGCCAGCAGGGGGCGCTCACCCTGTGGCCTGTGTGGGTCCTAACGCCCCAGTATAGTAATGGGGACACTATACTGTCAAAGAGCACCGTCCTTCGGATGAGACGTTAAACCGAGGCCCTGACTCTCTGTGGTCACAAAAAATCCCAGGATGTCTTTCGAAAGTGTTGGGGTGTAACCCCGGAATCCTGGCCAAATTTGCCCAGTGGCCTCTGTCCATCATGGCCTCCTAATCATCTCCATATATATAAATATACCAATTGGCTTCATCACTCTGGCGTCGCATCATCCAGGTGTATGCTGCACATTGGTGGTGTTTGAGGAGATTCCCCCTTCAATGTAAAGTGCTTTGAGTGCCGAGAAAAGTGCTATATAAATGTAATGAATCATTAATATTATTATTATTATTATTATTATTATTGTAGATTTGTTACTACTTCCGTTTCATCACAACCTCACCCAAATAATTTTGACATGCTATATTGACACTTACATACTGACATGCTAAATGAATGATACCACACTGATTAGTTTATTGGACTATACTAACCAGCCAAACCTTGACACCTCAGGTGGGTTAAACTCACTCAATAAATGACTGGGTTAATCTGACTACAGATTGTAATGTTTTAATGAGAAAAGGCCAACAGACTCAGTAGACGCTGGTTGATTCATATTGCTTTAATAGTCCTGCGCATGTTTCTGATAAAACACAATTTTCTGGCTTGTACTTAAGAACAGTATAAGGTCTGTTGTGAAACACCGTAACCTGTTGTCCTCTCATTCTGTGCAGCATCCTGTTTGCAGACATTGTTGGGTTTACCAGTCTAGCGTCACAGTGCACGGCCCAAGAGCTGGTTAAACTACTGAATGAGCTCTTCGGAAAATTTGATGAGCTCGCTACAGTAAGTAATACTATTGGCATGTATGTATTGAGAGAAAGGAAGAGAGGAGCAAATAGAAAGCTTGAGTCAATGGGCAGATGCAGTAGCTTGTATGATTGCTCACAGTAACAGCATTATAATCATAATCCCCATTAGTGGCCACAGCTTCTCATAGAGTTTGTACAATTTTCCTCAATCATCAGAGAGTAAGGATTTGAGTTAGAGCAAAAATAACAATGGACAAAAGACTTCTGACTGCGAAAAATCCAACTTGCATTTACATACATTACATGTCAAGTGATTTGGTAGAAAAAACACCACTTCCTCTAAAGCAACTTTCCAACTGTAAAATAGCATAAACAAACAGGAATACTAGGGTACTGTGGGTGGTTGCTAAGGCATTGCTATGTGATTGCTAAAGTGTTCATACTTATGTGAAAAACATTACGCCATCAGAGTAGTATGTCCAAATACATAGTATGCAAAAAAAAAACAGTAGGTGGAAAGTACCTGGATGACCTATTTCTTTCACCGAGATTCTGAAGTGTGCATTCGATGGACACTTCACTCTGCCATGAGGCCACGCGAGAGCATTTATGAAAGACAGTGAAGCGACGCAACTGACGCTAGTAGGTCACGTGACAGTTACAACATGCAGAGATATAGTGATTTCAAGTCGGGTCCATCTTGTTGAAACACGTTGTATGTCCTGAACAAACCACTTAATTTGAGATGTTATCTGGTATCATTCATGTTCAAAGAATAAACTGTGCAAGACAGGTTACTCACAGAAGTTTAATAGAATGTAAGGTTTTTTTTTTCAGATCCCTAACAAAAGTAATAGAGATCCTTGTCTTCGCAAACACCAATAAATATTTCAGCAGCCCCTCACAGTAAATGCTAAATGACCATCCTGACAGCTGTGATTGTGTTTGCCCTTTTGCTGCCTGTGATCATACAGAAGTATCTTAGATGTACTGTTAATTACAACCACAGCTTTTACAAGAGATTTTTGAATTATTTGGATCTTCTACGTGGATTGTAGTTATTTTTCCTCCAATAATTAAAAACGGTTTAATGTGCTGGTGTTTTGAAAGAGATTAGCTCCAAATGTTCAATTCCTTTCCTTTCCTTCAATAACTTCATGGCTCAGTTTGCTTTGTATCCCCAAGTCAGCAAGTGTAAGTCTTTATTAAATACAGTCTGTTCCAGAGAAAAGTAAGACTTCTGTGACATGTTGCTCTCTGTCACAAAAAAAAAAAAAAAAAAAAAATCAGGTAGAATTCAGTTTGAAATTCAGGCAACAGTTGGAAATGATTGGCAGCACAGATGTTTTTTTGTGTGTGCGCGCGTGTGTGTGTGTGTGTGTGTGTGTGTGTGTGTGTGTGTGTGTGTGTGTGTGCGTGCACTGTGACAGGGTTTCCCACAGTCTCCTCCTGCCCTGTGGTGCCAGATGGTGCATCTCTCATAAAATAGAGCAATTGATCTGTAGAGAGTTCCTTTTTTTCTGTCTTTCTGTTTGTCTCACTCTATTTAGTCTAAAGTGTGTCATTGTTTTGTTTAATTAATTTGAATGGCATAATGCTAATAATGCTTCTAAATTCTCAGCTCAATTGGAAAAATTTATAGAAACTATTCAACTGTTTAGAAGTCCTATGCTCACCATAAGACTGCATTTATTTGATCAAAAATACAGTAAAACAGTAATATTGTGTCATATTACAATTGAAAATACAAGCTTTTGCAATAGACTTTATCCATTTTAATACAGAAAAATATGTTTGTTAAGGCCCATTCATACCAAGGATAGTAACTATAACGATAATTATAAAGTTTTAATAATCAGTCTAATACAAAAATAAGGTAATTCCACATCACATCAACTATAAAGATAACACAGAGGAACGATATTGCTGGAATAACTTTCGAAATTATTTTTTAGGTGATGAACAATAAAAGCATTGACAGCCAATCAGAATCCTGTCTACTTTAAAGAACTCAAGCATTTAAAAGCAGTGCAAAACTGCAGTACGCAGTTATAAACAGAACGTTATCATGCATTGGTGTGGACTCTAAAATAGTTAGTAAAGTTACATTTTGTAGTTATATCAGTCTTGGTGTGAACAGGCCTTTAGACTTAATCCAAGTTACACATAAAGTGACAAGCACACAAACAGCTTTATATAATAAAAACAAACATAGAAGTGGTGTTTTAATAGCCAAATAAACTCTCATCTGCTCATTTCTTTACTGACAAAGCAATGGTTAATCTCAGAAGTACCATGATTATACTTTCCTTTACTCATAAATTGTGTACCGTATTTCGGAGACCAGATTCTGTATAACCTTTTATACATGTGATATTTATGAATCCCGCATCACCAGGGCCGGCCCGAGGCATAAGCGAACTAAGCGGCTGCTTGGGTCCCCCTGGCCCCTGGCCACTTTTATTTTTAACTCGATTGGGGGGCCCCAACAAGTGACTTAAACAAGTGACATAAATGAATGAATATGACTGAATGAATGAATAATTCAAGACAAGAAAATTCTGATTTCATGATCAATATACCTGCCTACAACTGCTGCTGTGTCTGTGCAGTGTCATGCATGTGTCATGCGCTTAATCTAGACACCTCGCGCGTGCATAGACAATTCGTGCGCAACTGAAAAATACATTGCATACACACATACAACGAGCGCCAGTACATCATTACCGGTATTATAGTGACTTTGTTGGATTCTGTCATGTACAATCCAACAAAGTCTGTTACAATAATAATAATAAAAAAGATTTTGAGGACAGTTACACTGTATTGAGACAGTTGAGAAATAATAATATTTTTACAGTTTTCAACAATAATTGTCATTGTTGAACCCTTGCTCTTATTATGTTTCTGATTTCTCAGTTTTGTCATTATTTTAGCAAATAATTTATTTTATATGTTTTGAGACAGTTTATTTTCAGAAGTTTCAAAGAGTTGGTAAAAGAATAAAGTAAAAGTTAAAACTTTTTTATTTAAGTAGGCATCTATTTTTTTATTAAGTATTTATTTTGTATTAATACATAACCTCACTGTATTCATTTATAATGTATCATTATTGCGTGACATTTGTGTCAATAATCGTCAAGCACAGGTGACTTCGTGTAGTGGGAGGGGGCCCCCAAATCAAATTCTGCTTAGGGCCCCCAAAAGGCTCGGACCAGCTCTGCGCATCACTGACTTGCTTTCAACTCTGTGTGTCTCTGGAAAAACTCCCATCGTGCTTCTGTGTGTCTGATTGGCAGGAAAACCATTGCAGGAGGATTAAGATCTTGGGAGACTGTTATTACTGTGTGTCTGGCCTGACCCAGCCCAAAACGGACCACGCTCACTGCTGTGTGGAGATGGGTCTGGACATGATCGACACCATCACGTGAGTCAGTGTTTGTGGCCAAATCTCATTTCGTTTTGACATCAGTCACTTGAGCCAACCATCATCTGACAGGCTGTATTTGAAAGCTATAGCGATTTTGTGTGGGAATGTGTGTGTGTGTGTGTGCGTGTATGTGAGAGACCTGCTCCTCTATATTCATTTCTCTGCTCTGAATTCTAAGGCGGCTTTCGCTGCTGCAGTCTCTTATCACCTCACACAGGTGATAGAATATGCACACACACAGGCATGCACAGACAAAAACTCTCACAGAAACACATATCTCTCGCTCTCACACACACACTTTCGATCTCACGTTAGTGTAGATATCCTGCTTTGTGCTGGTAGCAAACAGAAAAAAAATCCTCCTGCCAAAGCCCCCTCTCTCTCTTCAATCATCAGATCCGGCATTATAGTGAGGGCTGAGGAGAGAATGAGAAGCTTTTAAAAAAGGGGGAAAAACCTGACTCTAGGTTTCTAGATGGAAATATAGTGTTCAGGGTTCCCACGCTTTTCACCAATTATTTTCTAGGATCTTTTCTATTGTTTGCAATGTTGTTTGGTGGTGATTATTAGGGGTGTAACGGTATAGGCTACATAGAAGTCATGGTTCAGTATGTACCTAGGTTTTGGGGTCACTGGTCAATATGAGTTCGGTACAACAGAAAAAAACAACAAATCCACAATGCTAGGTTTCTTTTCATATATTTTGAACAGACAGTATAGTGTAAATTACAGTTTGTTTATTACAGGCTCCTTTAGTGCATAAAGCACTAAGCAGTAAACAGAATGCACTCTTGCATGGGTCATATTTTTGAGTGATTTTTAAGTGATTTGGTCACAATCGGATGCAAAACTGAAAAGCATCTCTTGTGTTGTGTAAAAGTACAAATTAAATAGAATAATAAAAAATAATACTTGTGCAGAGATTAGTTTTTGCACTCCTGTAGTCTTTTTTTGCCTAGCTCTGGTGATTGGCACATCTGGATGATGTCGTCTACCCACCACCCCCCTCATTATAAGAGTGGAAACAGCTGAAAAATACTCCATTTATAGTCATGCAGCTAAGAGTAAGACATCATTTGGAACTGTAAAGGGTCTATTTTTATTTGTGTACACTAACAATTAAAACAAAACCCTCCCGGTTTCCATTCCATGAAGTCCCAAAAATGAAACGAAACTCAGTGTATTGGCTACTAGCAAGTTCTTGCATGCCATCTGAGGGCTTTTGGGATGGTGTGTAGATCATCTCTTCTTCTTTTTTCTATTGTGGAGGTTAGCTTACAGCGTTGCATTACCTTGCACCCCTTTCTGGATTGGAGTGTGGATTGCTGTGACTGACTGTATTCGTCGTATGACATTCATGTATCGTTACGCTCCAAGTGATTTCAATACATGAGGATTTAAAATCAATTTAATGTCTATTTGTTATAGATCTTATCGTGAATGATTTATCCAGGCATATGTTTTATTTTTTTATTATTATTTATTTACTATAACTTGAAAAAAAATTGTCCTTTTGGATAATCAATTTCGCTCAGATGTAAAGTACGTCACTATAAGGAAGAAAAGTTATTTGGCTTCTTCTGTTCCATCTCAACTTTAAAAAAACGTAAAAAAAATTAGATTCAGGTTCATCTTTTGATTTGAGTCAAAATACAGATATTACTATGGATTACAAGCAAGTTTTCCTGTAATATTCAGCCAATAAGATATTTTACAGCAGATTATAACAAAAATTTTACTATTTCCATTACTTTAGTTTCCAGGTTTGGTAATCCCAATTGTATAATTCCCTAATATATCTGCATTTTTGTTGTTTTATTACCCTATTAAATGACACCCACTTAATTAGTCATGGGTGTCAAGTGTGCCTGCGGCCATTTCTTCAATTGCATCTGTAACCAAAAACATTTGCTCTTTTGTGATGTTACATCCACACTAGTCCACAATTCAGTATAAAGACCACTAATGTATTAAAAATGCAAAACTTAAACAAAATGTCCCTATTTGTGAATATGTGTGTAATCAGGTCTGTTGCAGAAGCGACCGAGGTGAACCTGAACATGCGTGTTGGTTTGCACACGGGCCGCGTGCTGTGCGGGGTTCTGGGGCTCCGAAAGTGGCAGTATGACGTCTGGTCCAATGACGTCACACTGGCCAACATGATGGAGGCAGGAGGACTGCCAGGGTCAGTCACACACCACATTCATCATAATCAGATCTTAAACCATCATACATGTAACGTGTAATATCATTCCTATATGAGCAGAAAGGTGATAGTGTGATCATTTGCCCTTCCCTCAACAGGAAGGTTCATATCACCAAGGCAACGCTGGAATGTCTAAATGGAGATTACGAGGTGGAGCCGGGCCTCGGCCATGAGAGACACGCTTTCCTCAGCAAACACGCCATCGAGACTTTCTTCATCGTACCCTCACACAGACGCAAGGTACAAACACATCATCATTAACTACATCGTAGATAACATGAATAAACTCTTGAAAAGCATTTTACTTCTGTAAGGTGGTGTTTTTCTTGATAATACAAACTGTACTGTAAATAACGTAAGAGTGAAAGTCTTGTTTACCGATGTAAGCGTCGTTCCCTGATGGAGAGAACAGAGACCTTTTGTCAAAGTCTGACAAATGGGGTCTCACATAGGAGACCCAATCAGCTCTGAGTTATAGAAAAGCAGGCAATGAAACCCAGAGGGCTGAATGACATGCTGGGTCCCCCGCGAGAAAGACCCACGCCATCATCCGACAGCTTGACATGGCATGCTAGAGGAGTGGGAGGTCCACGGGGACTGGCCCAGCGGAAGCGCTCCCACGGTAACCCTCAACTCTCCCAAAGTGTTAACCAGATTCAAAGCTCTGCCTTGAGCAGAGGCAGAGGGCTGGCTAACAGCAGATGAGACTCACGAAGAATGAGCCTTCATGAAGAAGGAGAGTCGCGACAGCAATGCTGACATGGTCATGCTCTCGCAGTGAGAGTATGAACCATCCACATACGCCACAATCTCAGCATGCTCGCGGCTCAGACATCTGAGATAGTGATCGTGGCTGTCGGATGAGGACAGGAAATGAAAGCATCCAGAAACACACAGACGGAAAGGCATCTTTCAAAAGACCCCCCCCCCAACTTTTGAATGGTAGTGTATACACTAAGGGTGTAACGGTTCAAATGACTCACGGTTCGGTTTTTATCACAGTTTTAGGTTCACGGTATTGGTATGTGCTATGTTCAGGGAAAATCTACTACTGTCAAATAAAAATAAAGAAAATAAGAACAAATAATCATACTACAAGCAACAGCACAAATAAATTCAATAGAGCAAAACGTTGCACTTTATTTTACAGTACGTGCACTTACGTGTACAGTCTACTTACCTATAAGTACTGGGTAAGGTTTAGGGGAAGGTTCAGGGTTAGTACCTAGCTTTTACGCAGTTATTGCAATTACTATAATAAGTACATAATATGTACATGTGGAACTGGACAGTTAAATAAAGTGCTACAGAGCAAAGATACATATAAAATAGTGCTTTTCAGGTTTTTCAGGTATCTAACAGTAGTTTTCTGGTACAGAAATTGAAGTAATCAATTGAAGTAAACTGCATATAATCTTCACCGTAGAAATGAAATAAAGATCAATCATTATTAAAGTTACAAAAGGTATTCAGTCAAGAGCAGTGAGTGATTTCCTTGTCTTTTGTTGTTTGGTTAACATTAAAAACACAGACAGCAGATATATTAGGCTGCCGTCACTTTAAGACAATGCACAGATCCAAAATTCTGCACATGCGTTGTCTTTCTCGACTGTTTAAGTTCACTTAAGACATTACCTATAGGATACTCGACAAGGCAGGCATGTTTGTGTGAATTTATCCGTTCAATCGCAAGACTTAAAAATGTAGAAAAAAAGTTTGAGAGAGTTCCACATGTAATACTTAGCTAATCATAGCAGTAGGTGTTTACATAGAAATATCAAAGCAGACACGGCCCTTCAAACAGTGTTCAAATCAGAGGGCTAAAATCAGGGTAGAAAATGGCCTTTTATTTCTAGATTGACAATTTTTTTATGTAAACATTATAAGTGCACATCAGGAAACATTGTAAAAAAACCTTATATGACCTCTTTAATTATACATTTAGTTTAAACACGGATAGCAACTGTACAGGCTGTTCAGTTCTCACCTGATGACGGCGTAAATGACTGGTCATATTAGAGCATATACGGCACTCGCATTGAACAAAGTTTAGGAGAAGCCATAATGCGTATCCATCGTTAGAAACATAGATACCTTAGCCTAACTCTGTCTGTCTGTTTTACTTGTTGTTATTTTCAAAATACCATATGCATATCTGAGAGATGAGTACAAGGGTACATTTTCTGAAATTGAGATGTATATCACAATTTAAATCATATGAAAGCTGAATAAATAAGCTTTCAATTGATGTATGGTTTATTAGGATAGGACAATATTTGGCTGAGATACAACTATTGAAATTCTGGAATCTGAGGGTGCAAAAAAATCTAAACATTGAGAAAATCACATTTATCGTTGTGATCTTCATGGAACATGGTTTTACTTAATATCCTAATGATTTTTGGCATAAAAGAAAAAGCTATAATTTTGACCCATACAATGTATTGTTGGCCATTGCCACAAATATACCCGTGCGACTTGTGGTCCAGGGTCACATGTGCACAATCAAAAGCCCTACACACATCCTAATCCATCTGGAGTTCAAAAGGATTCATATCACTTTAAGTCAGACAACAGTTACTGCAGCCATTTCACGCATTCAGTTAATCTTTTCTCTTTCCCCATTCCACATTTCTTCCCACCCCCTTCCTCTCTTCCTCCCTCTCCCTCTCTCTCTTTCTCTGCAGATTTTTCCTGGGCTGATCCTATCAGACATAAAGCCAGCGAAAAGGATGAAGTTTAAGACAGTCTGTTACCTGCTGGTGCAGCTCATGCACTGCAGAAAGATGTTCAAGGCTGAGATCCCTTTCTCCAACGTCATGACCTGTGAGGATGATGACAAGGTGCGTGATAACTGCATATGTCCATCTTAATTTTATATATTGTGGAACCAGGAGGGCCAGAAGCAGTGGCAACTGCCCACTTTTTCTCATCAACCAAACTTAATAGACTGATATTAAACAGTTTTATAGTCATAACATCCAATAGTCTTAACTTAGAAGTTTTAACATCTGATATTATTTCAAAGAGTTTAAAGTAACTATTTAAAATATGTATATTATAAGAGAGATGTCTGAATCAAACATCTATCCACTGATCCCTGCACCGACACCAGCGAAATGAATGCAAATTATTCTTAGTCATACAAATTACTAGGTATGGAAATCTACTGAAGTAATATCTATTTATGCAGATATTTATCACAATGAGTGCATTTACATGTACAACAAAATGGTGATGACTGCAAAAGTAATCTCTATATTTAAACCAACGAAAGAAGGAATGAAAAGAAAACCTTTGAAATCAACTTTGGACATTTTGAAATTCATTTTATTCTAGTTTTGATATCCAAACATAAACAGATATGGGCATAAAACATGTCAATAAAAAACCTGCCACTGCTGTTGCAGTTAACCCGACACCGTTTTCAACTAAAAAACGCTTTAAGTGTTTTGGTCGTTCATACATTTTTGAAAGCGATATAGTTTAACGTCTCCATGTAAACTACATTTAGATTTTGTGAAAACGGTGACATGCGCATGCATATTGCTAGTGTTTCTTTACAAAGTGACATCGCCAACTACTGGCCTGGAATGCATAATACAGCATTTTAGTCTGGAAAACTATTCTGTTTTTACTACATTGTTGTAGCTTATAAAAAATGAAATTACAGCAAAGTGTCAAATAAATTTGTATTATTTTATATTATATAAGACTGGTCTGATATTAAATTGCAAACCTGAGTAGTACACCCTGCCGGTCTTATAAGTGTATCTCCACAAGAATCTAATTTATGAAGGTTTGGCTCATAAATATATTTATAACCTAATTATTAATCATGAGCTAAGATATCACAGTGTAATGATGTCATGACCAAGTCAGCGGAAACTTGTTGCGGTGCTGCTGATATATTGTGATTGCTTTGTGTGCAGTCCTGCAGTCTTACAAAGCCAAAATCCCCAAATTACCCTAAATCACCTTTTACACCCACACAAATCACATTCACTCTCACACTCTTTTAATCCAGTCCACTCTCTAGTCTAATGTCACTCCTTCAGATGTGTGGATGATTGCACACAGATCCAATCACCACTGCAGATTTACTGTTCTCATTGTGTGTGTGTCTGTGTGTGTTTTGACTTGTATCAGTGCATAATTAAACATCTTATCACCATTGCATGTGTGAGGAAATATGCTGAGATGTGTTGAATACCCATCTGTCACCATGTTATGTAGATTTGTGCCTAAATGAGTTTAAAAGTACATGTCGGTTTGCGTTTCTTTCTTTAAATAATAATTATAAAGTGATAGTTCACCCGAGAATTAAACGTTCATCATTTACTCAACCTCATGACAATCCAAACCTGTATATACACAAATAAAGACATTTGAAATATGTTTACGCTGTCAAAAAATGCACCATAAAAGTGGTCCATATGACTCCTGCATTATATCTGAAATCCTCTGAAGTTGTATGACAGCTTTGCATGCAACATATCAAAAATTATGACTATTTAATGAGAATCTTCCCCTTTGCTGAACTGGAATCTGCTATACTGGAACTGAACTGAAATTGTCCCTGGGTTTCCAGAGACGGGCGTTGCGAAACGCTTCTGAGAAGCTACGTGATCGGACATCATTCTCGGCGGGCATGGTGCAGAACTCTCCCGGGACCAGAGTGAACCGTTATATTGGTCGTATGCTAGAAGCACGACAGACGGAGTCCGAGACGGCAGACCTCAACTATATTTCCCTTACATACAGGAGCAGAGAGAGAGAGCAGAGAGTGAGTACACACTGCTGCATCATGGATCAACATGTAGGTGTGAGCAGTATAGCTGTTACATGGGAGGGTTTGAACCTCTTAAAATAGAATGTTTTTGTAAATAATGTGTTTAAATAAAAGCTAAAATAACATCATATTATACTGTCATATTTCTGTTATAGCTGCTGGCTAAATAAGTAATCACAATAAAACCACACTGAAAAAAGTCAAAAGTTTAATTTCTTTTTTGTGTTTTATAAATGTATTAATTGCTGTGTTACCTTTTACAGTTTTGCTGCAATTTTGTTTTTAGTTTTTCTTTGTTTTGTATAATACTATTTAAATAGCTGAAAATAAAATGATTTAATGTAATACTACGTTTAAAGGCAAGTTCTATTATGACAACTTACCCCACTATTGGTCACCATGTGTATATAAATATAATTTTAAAAATGTAATTTATTCCTGTGATGGCAAAGCGGAATTTTCACATCAATGTCACATGGTCCTTCAGAAATCATTTCTGATCATGTGCTGATTTGCTGCTAAAGAAATGTTTCTTATTATCTTCAATGTTGAAAACAGTTATGCTGCTTTTTGTGGAAACCATTATCATTTTTTGTTCTGGATTCCTTGATGAACAGAAAGCATTTATTTGAAACCGAAATCTTTTGCTACATTCAAATATCTTTACAGTTGTTTTTGATCAATTTGATGCAATTCAATGCATTAAAGTATTAATTTATTTATAAAAATATCGTACTGACCCCAAACTTTTGAATGCGTGTGTGTGTCTGTGCAGAAATAGATTTTAAAAACCATGTGAAATATTCACTGGAGTGAAAAGTGTGACAACATGCCCCAGACTCCCAAACACAGCGGTAACCGATCCAGGGCACTTGGCAGTAGTGACATGGCGAGAGAGATGGAGTGAAGAATTTCCTCAGACACACACACCGCCTCCCCCGCATTGTTCCGGCGTGCTTCGTGACTCCCTGTCTCCTCTCACTTTCAACATCTTCTCTCCTCCTCCTCCTCCTTTCTCACTAGCTCTCTCCATTGCTCTGTTCTCTATTCCTTAGATGCCTCCCCACCCTTACAGAATGGGGGCAACAGTAATGATTTGGAAAAATCTGTCAGACTCACGACATATATTTTGCTCACACACACTCTCGAGCGCGGTGGCTTTTCCTGCTCTCTCTTGGAGTGTAATGACATGCATCTGTCTCTTGTGAAGAGGGGGATGCTGACTTTATATACTCTAATGAAGCTGACGCTCAAAGCAGTGTGTTACATTGATCTCTCGCGGGCTGCACTGGAACGATACAAATACAAGTTTGCTTGTGACACCTACAAGAGATACAACAAAACACGTTTAAATGAACACACACATGGCTGTTTCTTCAACTTTCAGCACTATTATGTATTGATTTTTGTCAAAATGAAATTATTTAAATTTAATACATTATTAAAATTGTCTCTGTAACTTGTTTTTGCTACTTTTAAAATGCCTTTTATATCGTAAATAATTGAGATTTATTCGTTTTTTTGTATTATGTCCCAGACTTAGATCTTAAAACAATCTTTCAAACAATATTACAATTTTTAAAACTAATGAAATAAATGAATATATATTTAAGAACCTATAGTTTGAAAAATGTCACAGCCAACAATGTTGCCCCTTTATACAATTTGTTAAATATAGATTTGTGAAGAAAACAGATAAATATAGATAAAAAAGCCTGAATATTTTTATTGTCATTTTCAATCAAGCTGTAATTTTGTTAATTTTTCTAAAAAGTATATATTTAATTGTGAGGAAATATGATTTAATTGTGTGTGTTTGGGATACATGAAATGCAAAAATTAGCCTTAGAAAGAAGCCTAGAAGTCACCATTTTATTTAAAAAAAAAAAAATTCATCGTCATTTCCATCACAAAATTAATGGTGATTTTGAATGTGGTTAAAATGAGATTTGTGCATGATGGTTCAGGAAAAACATTGTTTAAAATACTTTTTTTTCTAATACTCAACCGGGCTAAAAGTGCAGATTCTCAAATTGTCTCCGTCTCTCTCTGTCACACAGTATCAGCAAGTGTATGACGAGGCCTTCATCGGTGCAGTGGTTATCTCGCTTGTCCTCACTTCATTTTTTGCAGTGGTCTATTTTCTCATCATTCCTCAGTATGTAAATGACACATACACACAATACTTGACACGACAACATAACACACCTTTTCTTTATTTGCCAGACACACTAAATTGAATACACATTTTACATGCTCAGGTCACTGCATCACAAAAAACACATGCATATAATGTGTGGGAAACCCCTCTCTTTCCCGCTATCTCTCTTGCTGCAGAGGTCTTCTGGTTGTGATTCTTCTGGTTCTCTGTTTGTGTTTCCACATGGCAAGTGTGATGTACCTTCACATCACTCATGTACAGGTAACACACGCACACACACGCACACACACACACACACACACACACACACACACACACACACACACACACACACACACACACACACACACACACACACACACACACACACACACACACACACACACACACACACACACACACACACACACAAACACACACAAACACACACAAACACAGAGAGAGAGAGCTCGACTCCCTAGCATCACCTAACAAGCATCCATAACACGCTACAAATACCTTAGCATCCACCCACAGCCACCAGTGTCATTTTCTTCAGAAAAATGTAAAACTCGAGTTGTTGTGTGTTTTGCTGATTCCTCTCTCCTGTCTTTGTCTGTCCTCTCAGTGCTATCCTGACTGTCTGACCCTGCAGATCAGAACAGTTGTGTGTGGGTTTCTGGTCCTGCTGATGTACGCCGTGACCCAGGGGTGTGTGGTGAGTGTGTGTGTAGAGTAGAAGAGAGAATGACTGAGGGTGTTGCTTATGACACTGATGCAAAATATTTTAGCGGGTTGACTTCTGATAACACTTTAATTGAAGCCTGTATGTAGGCTATAATTTTAAATAAAACAATATTTTAAACATTATAATAACATTCCTTATGTATTAAAGCCCCAATATGTACGATTTTTGGATTAAAATATCCAAAAACCACTAGAACAATATTATATATTTGGTTGAATTGTCCCAATCCCAAATGTTTACAACAATGTTTAAATCCAGAGAAATCAGCAATTTCAACCCGTGTAACGGCCGGTGCCATTAATTCCCGTCAATGATATACGCATATCCGCATAACCCTCGATTTCTGTAGAAACCAGAAACACCAAGACGCTTTAATATATTATGTGTTTTATTAGACAGGAGAGCAACTGTTTGGATACCTTTCTCGCCAGAAAATTCCACATGTTAATCTTATTGTTTGAATCCCTTGTTTTCTTGATTTACCGCGAGTAACATGTTTGTACAGTATATGCCTCAGTGTCAAGTGGCTATAGCATAATCAGAAAAAGCTTTACTTATAGTAACAGTAATAGCATTTTCTCCACCATACAATACATTTTAAAAATTAATTACATGCCATTTAGCAACACAAGTCATCCAGCTTCTATTAAGCTAAGTGACATGAAGGCCAAGTATGGCAACCCATAATCAAAATTTGTCCTCTGCATTTAACACATCCAAATTAGTGCACACACATTAGGAGCAGTGAGTAGTGAACACACACACACACACACACACACACACACACACACACACACACACACACACACACACTGAGCAGTGGGAAGCCATTTACTGCGGTGCCTGGGAGTGATTGATATTCTAATATGATATTGCAATCTGCAATAAGTGTCTCATACCAGCCACCGAGTAACATTAACATTACTTTCAACACAATTTTAGTATGATTGTTTTGACGAAGTAAAACAGCGCTGCGTTACCCCACAATTTTAATTCGCCAGAAAAAGTGACCTGTATGAGTAGTAATTCAGCACTTGCGGCCGTTTTATTAGAATTAAAAAAAAAAAAGTGAATTTAAGTGATCAAACGTAACAGTAACAAAGACCAAGTTCAGGGAAGAAGGACTTGGACGTTAAGCGTAACTTTAATCGTAAAAAAGTGGTCGACTGCAGGATATAAGCATAATAAAACAGCAAGGTAAAACACCTCGGGTCATCTCGGCTCTCTTCATACCACAGTAACATTAATAAAACTTTAATAAATTCGATTTTCTGAACCTGCACAGGTGGGATGTGTACCGTGGTCACTGGTGGGGAATTCCAATGTCTCCTTGGTGACAGTCGTCACAGTGAATGGGACTTCCGACGGCTCCGGGGTGTGCAAATACACTTCGTACATATTTTTATCATGTGTGATGGCGTCGCTATCTGTCGCCCTGTACCTTCGTGTGTCATCACTACCCAAAATCCTCCTGCTTCTCCTTCTCAACATTCTCCACACTGTCGTCATGGAGACCAGCGGTTATAGGAAGGCCATAGGGTGAGTAAAGCTAAACGCAAAGGTTATAGAAATGGATTTCCCCTTGCAAGTTGGTGAAAATATTCTAAAAATGTAAAATAATAACTATTTTAATAGTTACTTAAAATCTCAGCAAGTTAAAGTCAATGTTTTTGGTCAAAAGGCTGAATCCCTGACTTATCCGATAACCTGATGGGTATTATTGTGTGTGTGTGTGTGTGTGTGTGTTTAGAGGTGGATTCTTTCACACACATAGCTATGACCCGGTTCTGGCAATGCTGTTGTTTTCTGGAGCGCTGGTGCTTCACTGCAGACAGCTGGATCTTAAACTCAGACTGGACTACCTCTGGGCCACCCAGGTGAGTGTACCTGTGTGTGTGTGTGTGTGTGTGTGTGTGTGTGTGTGTGTACAACTATCTTTGTGAGGACCGGTTTGAGGATTAGACCAGCGGAGTAAGGACAAATAGAGTAAAGGATGTGGAATCCACGTGTGCCAGACGTGGGCCCGATCTAGGCCAACACTATGTTGCTCTCTTTTTTCAATCACCCTGTTTTATGTGCATTTTGAAGTATCCCATCAGAAACGAGAGGTAGAGACGCAAGAATAATAATAAAAAAAATAATAAAAAAAAAACGCTCACTTAAAGTGGTTTTTGACTTGTGTGGAAAACAGTTAATGCAAATAATGGGAGATACAAGTGCATTTGCCGAATAAATTCTGCTGAAGCGAACATTATTCGTGAGTAATCAGCTTTTTTTGCTGATGGTTTTTTATTTAATGTTGGTTGTTAGCTTACCAATACCACCGTCATCCGCTCGAACAACTTGATGGAAACGCACCTAATTCGCATTTGTTTGTTTTTTTGCAAACTTTGAAAAGATTTTCTTCACGTTTGGATGGAAACCCAGCTCACGTGTAGCTTCAAACGGATATTACACAAGTTCCCAAGGAGCAAAATGAAGCATAGAACTAAGTATTTTAGCTCTCTGTAACAAATGACACACACACACACACACACACACACACACACACACACACACACACACACACACACACACACACACACACACACACACAAACACACACACACACACACACACACACACACACACACACACACACACACACACACACACACACACACACACACACACACACACACTGGTTTTCATGTTTTATGGGGACTTCCCATAGACATAATGATACAAACTGTATATTTATATCCCCTTACACTAACCATCACAGAAAACCTTCTGCCTTTTTACATGTACAAACATCACTTAATATGATTTATTAGTTGTTTTTCTCATGGGGACAAAAAAATGTTTCCCCACAAGGACAATGATTTAAGATATTGCCATTTTTGTGGGGACATTTTGTCATGATGTAGGATTTACCAGGCCAGTGTGTGTGTGTGTGTGTGTGTGTGTGTGTGTGTGTGTGTGTGTGTGTGTGTGTGTGTGTGTGTGTGTGTGTGTGTTTTGTTGCATGTTGTGTGTTTCTGTCATATTACAGAGAGCTAAAATACTTAAGTTCAAAAATTTATAAAATTTAGATGAATATATAATTAATTAGATATTTTAATTTATTCCTGGGTTGGCAAAGCTACATTTTTAAGCATCATTACTCCAGTCTTCAGTGTCACATGATCCTTCCTTCTTTTTTTCTTATTATTATCAGCTGCTTAATATTTTTGTGGAAACCTTGAAACCAAAAAAGGAATGACCCCACACCTTTGAATGGTAGTGTATATTTTTTTTAACAGAAAACACTCAAATATAGTGGAATGTCTTGATAAGCATCAGCAGTGTGATTCGAGCTTCTGCAACAGTGCCCTCTGGCGGATGCATATTTTCAGACTGTAATTCTAAATATTTTATCTATAAACTCTCCAGTGACTGTACAGGTAATACAGCTAGTATGAGTATACAGGTAATTGTTCATATTTCTATATGTGTGTTTCATCCTCAGGCTGCGGAGGAGAGAGACGACATGGAGAGAGTGAAGTTGGACAATAAGAGGATTCTGTTCAACCTGCTGCCTGCACATGTAGCTCAACACTTCCTGCTGTCCAACCCACGAAACATGGTCAGATTTCATTTACAGGTCACAGAGGGTGAAAGGCAACATGAATTGCCTTTCCTAGAGCATTTAAATGGTTAAGTAGACCCAAAAATTATCCCATAGTTTACTCACCCTACTCAGCCAAACACAATCAGAGTTATATTAAAAAATATCCTGGCTCTTCCAAGGTTAATAATGGGAAAGAACAGAGCCTGAGATTTTGAAGCCCAAAAAAGTTCATCCATCCATCATATAAGTAATCCATATGGCTCCAGGGGGTTAGCAAAGGCCTTCTCAAGTAAAGCGATGTGTTTTTGTAAGAAAGATTATTCATATTTTTAACTTTGTAAACTATAATCACTGGCTTACGGTAACGGCCGTATGCGAGTCAAGTTCCGGCAGAAGAGTGACCACGAATTAGAAGTCTAAAATGAGAATTTTTAAAAAGAAATGTCAGAGGAGCTTGAGTTTGTTGATCCTCCCGGTTTGTTTGAACGCTGAGAGGCATTTACTCTCATCTAAGCTTATGCTACTCCTACATCCTAAGTCATGCGTCGGGTCGGGTCAGAGGTCATTCTTCAGCTGGAACTAGACTAGTGTGCGGCTGTTACCGGAAGCTAGTGATTATAGTTTATGAAGTTTATAAAAATGTTCTTTCTTCTGTGGAACATTATATTTTAAGGAATGTTGGGAACCAAACAACTTCAATTGTACGGAGAAAAAAAAAAAACTTTTATATGTTTCACAGAAGAAAGAAAGTCATCTTGGTTTGGGCCGACATGAGGATGAATAAGCACAATAAGACCAGATAAATTGATTAAGAATGTAAACTAGGTCCGTTTTGAATTCATGCGGTCGTAATAATGTACATCTTGGTTGTTGTAGTTCCCGGAGTCACCACTTCATGGCAATGTTGTTGTGATCCAGCCGCTAAATAGGTGAGAGGTCAGCGCAGATGCTTTGATGATAGCTTGTGTTTTGATCATGTAATTGAGATAACATTATGATTGTGTTTAGTGTAAATGCTCAGCTACTCCATCTGACTTTGTGATCTCACTCACCAGGCTTCATTGTGAGGCCTTCTGAACACAATGAATGTGTGATTACACTCCCGTTATGCAGTTTGTTATGTTTTGTATGTTTGCTGCATGCTCAACACATGCCACTCGCCTCTTTTCCTGTCCAAGATCCTTTCCAAGAAATTGATGCAATCAGACATCCTGAAATCTGTTACAGTTGCTCTGAAGCAAGCATCCTCTCCTGAGCATGGAATTCTATTGTAAATAGTGGCACGGGGAAGGGAAAATCTTGGACACACAGTATACACGAAAGCGCACACAAGATGCAACCATCACTGGAATTATTTCCTTGCATTCTTTCCACGGGCAAACTATTTCCTTTTATTTAAATTTCACTTAACCTAAATCTTTTACCCTTTTTTTTTTTTTACAACAAAGGCTTGAAAAATTGTGCATTTGTAGTGTACAACTGTTCCCTGGAGTCCACCTGTTTTCTTACACCGAAAAACACTCTAAATTAGTTTTACATGTCAATTTTTCATGTCAATTTTTTTTTGCTTGGTGTCAGTAAGTTATTAATTAATAATAATAATAATAATGAATACTTTTATTCAGCAAGGATGCTTTGAATTGGTCAAAAGTGACAGTAAAATCACTTATACTTTCAAAAAAGATTTCTATTTCAACTTTACATTTATTAAATAATTCTGCAAACAACTGCTTTCTTACTAAATCTTTCCCACCCCAAACTTTGAACAATAAAGTAAAATGGCTAACCTCGTATAATTTCAGACTAAAGCATTAACATGACATTTAAAAAGACATAAAATTGCTTTATTCCGACTGGAATCAAACATTCAAAGTGCATGTAAATGCTAATAGTACTTTGTTAAACAAAAATGCACAGTTATCCTAATCTTTTGGGACTTCTTGTTGACATACATAGGACACCAAATTGTTGCTATGGTTATGACCAAATCATAACATGATAATTAAAGGGAGTCACTTCTGCATTTAAATGCGGTTGTCACTCCCAAACCTTTGTAGTGTATGTGACTACGTACAGTAGTACATTTAACTCTTCTATTTCAGAAGACCATTAATAATCCCCTTTTTTGTGACTGTTTTAGCATATAAACTACTGTGATGCGGTTGTATCTTTGATTTAAGGTGGACAGGTCAATCTGATGTACTCTACCCTTCAATATCGAGAGCAAGACAGTTTTGCTTTGACCAAAGTCAGCTTGTCCAGTTCATGGGTGTCATGTGTCATGACTAATAACTCTTACCTTCTCTAAGCGCGGTTATATTCCCAGCTAAGCCTAGATCCGTGGTATCATCCCCTGAGGGTCTCATGTCTTTTTCCTTTCCTGCTCTTTCACTGTTCCAGGACCTGTATTATCAGTCTTACTCTCAGGTGGGCGTCCTGTTCGCCTCCATCCCCAACTTCAATGACTTCTACATTGAGCTGGATGGAAACAACATGGGTGTGGAATGCCTCCGGCTGCTAAACGAGATTATTGCTGACTTTGATGCGGTGAGAATTTCTTGTTTCCCAGTCCGAGAAATGTATGTTTTGGCTCAGTGTGTGAGTTACCTTAAAGGAGTAGTTCACTTTTTAAAAAACTTTTGCTGATAATTTACTCACCCCCATGTCATCCAAGATGTCCATGTCTTTCTTTCTTCAGTCGAAAAGAAGTTAAAGTTTTTGATGAAAACATTCTAGGATTTTTCTCCATATAATGGACTTTATTGGGAACCAAACGGTCCAAGGTTTCAGTGCAGCTTCAAGGGGCTTTAAACGATACCAGACGATGCATAAGGGTCTTATCTTGGGAAACGATCGGTCATTTAAAAAATAAATAAAAAAGTTTAGGTTTTATAAGCACAAATGCTCGCCTTGCTCTGTTCTGTGATGCATGTTTGTAACGTCACGTAATACGCAATTACGTTGTAAAGGTCAAGCTTGACGTATGTGTATTCCGGTTCAAAAAGGTAGGGCAGGGCGAAAAACTCCATCTCATCTTCTCTTCTAAGTTCAAAATCGCCCGACATTGTTGTTTTATCTTTTAATTTCCTTTTTTTGTAAACGGCGTTTGACTTTGTTTGCACGTTCAACTTGTAAACACTGACTCGGTACTTCCACATACGTCAAGAAGTGTGACCTTTTCAACGTAATTGCGTATTACGTGACGTCACGAACACGCATCACAGAACAGAGCAAGCGAGCATTTGTGCTTATAAAACTTAAACTTTTTTATTTATTTTTGAAATGACTAGATAAGACCCTTATTCATCGTCTGGAGTCGTTTAAAGCCATTTGAAGCAGCACTGAAACTGTCATTTGGACCTTGGACCATTTGGTAACCATTGAAGTCCATTATATGCAGAAAAATCCTAGAATGTTTTCATCAAAAACCTTAATTTCTTTTTGATTGAAGAAAGAAAGACATGGACATCTTGGATGACATGGGGTTGAGTAAATTATCAGCAAAAGTTTTTTAAAAAGTGAACTACTCCTTTAATCCCACCCTAGGCTTCATTTATTTCTCCGTCACACCATCTCTCTCTCTTTTTCTGTCTGTAGTTGATGGATAAGGAATGCTACAAAGACATTGAGAAGATCAAAACTATTGGCAGTACTTACATGGCTGCGGTCGGACTCGTCCCCACTGAGGAATCCAAGGTACACAAAGTGTGTGTGTGTGAGCAAAAATCATTTCTCACTCAGAATTTTTGCCTTATTTTCCAAGATACTATTACTTTAACTTCAAGTCTTGAAGCAAAAAACCTTGGGAAAATAAGGGAATTTGGCCTGTGTTTCCTCACATTTATTCTCCTGTGAAACAAGTCATAGCGAGACAATTTTATGTTCCCAGTCACTATGCTAAAAACGTAAATATGAATATGCTTCAGAGATATTTTACTCATAAAATACTCTAGGGGTGCCAATAATTGTGGCCAACATGTTTTGGGTAAAAACATGTATTGCATAATGTGATATACCCCCCAACTTTCAACTCTTTTACTTCAATAAAAGGTTCGTGCATTTTTTTAATGAAAGATCAAACAATGCAGATTTATTTTTACAGCCATCTTTGATCATATTAGCCAGGGGTGCCAATAATTCTGACCACAAATGAATGCATTAGTTATTTTTTTCAGGATTCTTTGATGAATAGAACATTCAAAAGAACAGCATTTATTATAAATATTGTATATTTATTTAAATAATGTGTTTACTGTCACCTTCGATAAATTTGCTTTTACTGACCTCAAACTCAAAGATTGAATTTTTCTTACCCTATTAATTTTTTAAGCATAAATCTAACAGAATTTGGTGAGTTTTACACTTAAAAATAAAGAAAACATTTATGTTTAATTATTTATTAAAATATTTTCTGAAAACAAGTCTTATTATTTTACACAATTTTGCTTCATAAGTAAATCTTTCTATATATTTTTACATGAAAACAACACACATTAATCAAATCTTTGCTTCCAGTGGTGTATGTGCCTATGTGTGCATCATGGGTCTGGGCCCTAGTGTGTGTGTGTGTGCACACTTATGTGTTGGGGTGTGTGTTTAAGTGTGCATGTAAGATCTTGAAAAGTGAGAGCATCAAGAGAGAACTTGGTGTGTGTGTGTGTGTGTGTGTGTGTGTGTGTGTGTGTGTGTGTGTGTGTGTGTGTGTGTGTGTGTGTGTGTGTGTGTGTGTGTGTGTGTGTGTGTGTGTGTGTGTGTGTGTGTGTGTGCGATTGAGCTAATCTAAGATTGTATTTGCATTTGGACATGAAAGGTGAATATCTTGTTATGCTACCAGTCAAACCTGACACTGCATTGAAAGGAAAACTAACATCAAATGCGAACACACATGCATTTGTTTTTTTTAGCATAGTGGAGGCTTTCCATTGACTTTGACAGCTATTTTTATACTGAGCTAATGATATTTCTCAGAACCCTGTAGCTAACATTAACACACAGCTCCAATTAATGAAAGGAATAGTTCACCCAAAAATAAAAACTCGGTCCCACCAAACCTGTATGACACAAAAGAAGACATTTTGAAGAATGCTTGTAACCAAACAGTTTTAGTGTCCATCGACTTCCACTGTATGGACAAAAACAAACAAACAAACAAATACTGAGACACTTCTCAAAATATTGTCTTTTAAGTTCCACAGAAAAAAGAAAGTCATACAGGTTCGGAACGAGATGAGGGTGAGTAAATGATGACGTCATTTTTGGGTGAACTTTCCCTTTAAATCTCAGATTGCTGATGTAATGTTTCACCGCAGTCAGATGATATGACATGATCAAAATGGCATGATATAAAAAGTAAAGTTCTGTCATCATGCATTCACCCTCATGCCACTCTAAACCTGTAGGATGGAGCACATAAACTCATAAAATGTCCAAGTTTCTCTTTTCCATAAACCAAAAGCTCTGAAAATCCCATTCGCACATCCTCATATTCAAACTTTTATGAAACACACTGGTCAAAATTTTGAGAGAACAGGAACTTAAATATCTCTCTGTTTCGAACACAAAGCTATCATATGACTTCAGAAAAGTTGGAAGGAAGTACTGTAATATTAACTACTTTTATAGTGCTTTTGTAAACGTTTTGGATCTTGATAGGTTCTGGTCACTAAATGATTTTATTGTTTGGAAGAAGAAAAAAGAGTAGCATGAACATACTGCTAAATATCTTTGCTGATAAAAGAAAATAACATCACACAGGTGAGTAAATTATGACAGAACTTTCATTTTTTGGGGGGTCAAATATTCCCATATTCTGTTTATAAAAATCAACTGACACTCTCTGTCTTATAACAAGTGTATAGAGGTGTCAGTATGAATAACGTGTGTCTGTTTGCTCTCTGTTCGCCCTCAACAGGTAAAGAAGTCCATTTCTGCACACCTGTGCACAGTGGCTGATTTTGCCATTGAGATGTTTGACGTCCTGGATGCGATCAACTACCAGTCCTACAATGACTTTGTGCTTCGAGTTGGTGAGTGACCTTGTTAGAGCGAGGTGTCAGCCATGTGTTTGTGTGAGTTAGTAAATGAGTGTGTTTTTGTGTACGAGTAGAGGAAATACGTCAGTAAGTGTACACATTGTGCCAGACATCCTGCATCCAGAAGGATGTCCTGAGTGTAACCTATATTGTAGGGAACAGATTACATGTAACAAACACATAATTGCACTAATGCACAATAATGAACCCTCTACACTACATACACACTTCATTCAAAAAATGACAAAACATTCTTGTCATGACTTTACACAAGACACACCTCTTGTTGGTAAGGAGATTTTTCACATGCAGACTGACAGCAGAAGTTTAACACAGGAAGCTGCTCGGAAAAGCATACCTCCTACAAATCATTTTTAATGAGAAGGGCAGGAAGATTTTTTAAGCAGCCTGACAAGGCGAATTTGAAAAATATAAAATTGCAGTTATGAGAAGTCATTTTGGAATATACTAACAATATATTTTCTGCTGACGTAACCAAGGCCACATGGTCAGTAAAAAATAATAAGATACAATTATACTATTTATTTGTATAAACATTGCTGCTGAAAAAAGTTTTTGGGTCAGTATGTTTATTTTGAACTAAATGAATATTTTTTTTTCTTTCTTTTTTTTTTTTTTTACAAAAAGGCACATTAAATTAATCAAGTGACAGCAAAGACATTTACAATAAAAATAAAGATTTATATTTCAAATAAATGCTGTTCTTTTGAACTTTCAATTCATCATAGAGTCCTGACAAAAATGCAACACAGTTTCCATAAAAATATTAAGCAGCACAACTGTTTTCAAAATTAAAAATAATAAGAAATGTTTCTTGAGCATCAAATCATATTATTGGAGGAATTCTGGAGGATCATGTTACGCTGAACACTGGAGTAAATTATGCTGAATGCATCACAGGAATACATAAAAAATATTACTGTTTTACTGTATTTTTTGATATTGAGATGTTTAAGTTAAATCTGATTACTGATTGATTTGATTCATTGATCAGGCATTAATGTGGGTCCAGTGGTTGCTGGAGTGATCGGGGCTCGCAGGCCTCAGTACGACATCTGGGGAAACACAGTCAACGTCGCCAGCAGAATGGACAGCACTGGAGTTCAGGGCAAAATACAGGTAACACACTGTGACTTACACCGCCCTTACAAATAATAAGTGTTCTTCAAGTTCATTTTGTTAAGTATACTTAAGTAAAGTTCAAATATTTTAAATATTATACTTTATGTAGGAAGTATACTAATATTAAAGGGTTAGTCTACCCTAAAAAATAACTCGTACTAGTAACTAGTAATGTACTTGTAGTATACTTGTAAGTGTACTATTTCAGTACTGCTTGGGACTATTTTGGCCCACTTATTAGTGTATAAAAGTATACTTTAAGTATACTGGAAGTAGTAAACTTTGAGTACACAACTAGTTAACAACTGTGTTTTTCGTTTGTACTGCAACTATTACAAGTGTACTTATAGGTATACTGATAGTTTACTGGTCAAATACTTGTACAAAATGTTTAGTTTATGAAAGTACACTTTGAAGTACACTCTCAGTAAACCACTAATTTAGTAGTTTTATACTGCAAGTATACTTATACGTTTTCTTTAAGTGTATAATATCTATTATATATTGTTTTTGCACTTTAAGCAGACTACTATGTTCTTATTTAGGTATTATTTTTGTATACTTTAAATATATCTTTATCTGTTCTTTAACTCTTTCCCCGCCAGTGTTTTGCTGCTAGCCAGTACCAACATTTTTGATAATTTAAAACTTTCATGGCCTACAACATATTTTAAGTATTTGAACATGCAATTTATCAAAAGAAAGAACAGAGCCTCTGCTTTAAAAACAAAAAAAAAACCCCAAAAAACAAAACCATTTATTCTAGTTTAAAGCATTCGCTTTTTATCAACACTTAAATGTGTATACACTTTTTTTGTCAAATCTTAGTCCGGAACGGATTCAGAACGATGATCAAAACACAGATGGAGTAGATCGAGTCCATCAACACCCCTAATGCTTGCACAGTCCTATAGCTCGTCCTGGGTCAACATTTTATTTGGTCACTTTAGGCAGTTTTGATTTATATGCTGTTTAATGTTTGATTATCGCGTTATTTTACATTTGCATAAGCAATGCTTCTTTCGCTTGTCTCTGCTTCTTCGCCTGTGTTTTGATCCAGAGATTCTGCACTCTTTCAGAAGATGCGTAATAGCACCCTCTACTGTATAACAGAGAAAACATGGATTGCCGGAAAATTCCGTCAAGAAGCATTGTGTCATAAATGACAGAAAATGCCGTCAATGGCGGGGAAAGAGTTAAGTAGATCTGAAGTAAATTCCTATTTACACTGCCAGTGGACTAAACAAAAATGTACATACTCAGAATTAGGAACATATCTGTTTTCTTTATAAATCCGTATTTTTCAAACAATGTAATTTATAAGACTATGGGGGGAAAGTATTAATTAATCAATAAAAAGAGTAACCGCCTATAAGCCAAGTATACTTAGAATACTTAATTATACATTTATATATCTCGATCAAAAGATTGAGTACAAGTATAGGCCAAATATACTTTTCTGTTAGTATACAGTAGGTAAATACTTTAATTTTAAGTCTATTTCTGAGAAGTACATAAAAATAAGACAAAAAGTATACTTTCTTATTTTTATTTGAAAAGAAGTACACAAATAGCACACTTGAATAAACTTCTTTTGTGTAAAGGTAAACTAGCACACCACTCCGACCACATCTGACTTTATTTGCTTCTACATTCCCAGGTGACAGAGGATGTCTTCCACCTACTCTGCGGTTATTATCACTTCCTGTGTCGCGGCCAGGTCAGCGTGAAGGGCAAAGGTCAAATGCTCACCTACTTTCTGGAGGGCAGAACCCCGCAAGGCATGAACCCCACGCGATCCAAGAATCCAGAGCGTGGTTTGAGCCCCTGCATCCGGACCAAGCTGGGGTCCGCGCCCGCTGTCAGCAGTTACGGTGTGAAAAGTCTTACCGTAGGGCACATTAGCACCCCAAATAACAGCATTCTGTACTTGCCGTCCGTATCCGTCGATGTAGAGATGGAGGTGTGATCGCAAGTAGACGGGTTTGATGGTGATCAATCGATGCATTAGTAAATCAGAGGCAGGGAGGGAAACCGAACACAAGGTAGGATGAAGAACACGGAGAGACGAGACAGTTTTACACTGAGGAGAGAAACATTCAAACATGCCAAACTGAGAAAGGCCCTGCCCCCTCACACAAGTACATAATAAGCATGTATGTCTTTACGTGTTTTATTGAGTCTTCCCCAGACCAACAGGATATCAGGGTCTCCTACACGGGAGCATGCGATCTACTGCAAAGGCAGCTTCACACCAGTGTGTGTGTGTATATGTGTGTGTGTGTGTGTGTGTGTGTGTGTTATCTTGCGCCTGAAAATGTCAAGAGATGCCACGGTGATGAATATTTTTCAATATTTATAGTGGTGAGGACCTAAAGTTCAAAACAGCGCTGTATTTTGTACGTAACTGAGTCAGGCGACGAAGGGAGAAACTTCAAACACGTGTTAGGGTTTTTCAAAAAAGACAAAGAAAAAAAAAACGGTTCCTCATATTGAGATTTGCTTTGAATAAATTGTTTACATGAAGAACACGTCACGGGTTTACAGACTTGATAGCAAAGTTATTCCCTGCTCTTGAGAGAGAGAGAGAGAGAGAGAGAGAGAGAGAGAGAGAGAGAGAGAGAGAGAGAGAGAGAGAGAGAGAGAGAGAGAGAGAGAGAGAGAGAGAGAGAGAGAGAAATACTAAACAACCGCAGTGAATCAGAGACTGCAATGATTTACTTGCGAACGCTAACTCTATGATATCTTGTAATCATTTACAGAAAGTCGGTCGAGTCTGTGACGTGGGTAAATGTTTAACTTTGCGTGGGTTGAATCAGCACAGTTTTCCTGTATGTGATGTCTGTACGCACTTGGTGCTTGGACAAAACATCTGTATGCATTTGCTGCTGCCCTTTGCCCTCTGGGATATCCTTTCCAGTAATAACATGACAACAGATCCAACGTGAATTATAATAAGCGTGAAGAAGACAAAATATCATTACAATTGCTTCACTGCTTGAGAAGCCAGCACAATCGAAGCTGTGTCGTTGTACTATTCACAAAAAAAAAAAAAATAGTAATTGGCTTACAGTATGAGATAAAATGGCTTAATATACAGTACATCTATTTCACATATATTTTGTTTGTGGTTTTTCTAAGTGGCACTTAGCTTTCAGATTCTCCTATCAACAGTAGCATCTCTCACTGTGCTTGCGGAATGATCTTTAACACGCGGACGAACATGCATGATATTTTAGTGCTGGATGTGTCATGTGCTCTGTAGGTCTTAGGTTAAACATCTGGATTTTAGTGCATCTACTGTATTTCAGAGCATGCAAACCTGCTCTCGGTTTCGAAAGCCTCACGAGTCTCATTTCATACGAGTTAAGAAATATCTTTTGATTTACTTTATGTGCTATTACTGTATCTTTGATATATTTCCCATGATGCCTAGTGAATGGCTTCAAGCATGCCGTTCTGCATGTCCCTCTCAGCATGCCGTAATTCTGTCACATCGCTCTATTTGATAACTGATTTATGTATCTAATGCATGCCTACTGCAAAAACAAACAAAGGGTGAAAAGTGTCGAAGATATGTTGCGAAACATGCTTTAGTAGCACTGCATGAGCCCAGAATAATGGCCTTGATGAAACGAACCATTTTTTTTTTTTATCCTAATCTTTTTCTGACGGTGTATCCGCTTACCTGTTCCATGCGTGGTGCTGTGGGGAAAGCTTTCTGGGAGTTTTGTAGCATTGGCGCCTTTTCGAGCTTTTAAAGTGACTGCCTTTTTATCCAGGGTCTGTAAGAAAAAATGTATTTCTTTGAATATGTGCCAACACACTAGGTTACCAACATATCAAGCTTGATCCTTTATAGCACAACTTTGCGACATTGTGTGCATTAGGTTCCGTTTCGAACTCTCATATGGACTGATCGAACCACGTGGCATGGGGCTATTCCTTTATTTCTATGTTTCATTCATGTTAAGATACGTATTCAGGAATGCTTTCTCTGATTATACTTTTTGCCGCATTTAGCCTCATGAACCATATACCGAATTTTGCATATTTAATAATGTAAAGTAAGGAGCTGTCCATTCGAATTCCATATTTGTAGATTTTTGGTTTTTATTTAATGAATATAAATGGAGAATGCCAAAATGCTTAATGTATCACTGAATATTTCAGATTCTATGATCCAACAAATGTAGCCAAACAGCTAAATGGTTTTATTTGATATGGCTTAATATGATCTATTTTGACTACAGTGGCCTAACTTACTGATGTTATGAACATTAATGACATATTCATTTTAATAATGCAGAAAGTGTGCACAGTAAAACCATAGAGTAGATTTTCATGTCGATTAGATATTTTCATATTTGATACGGGTCAAAATTATTGTACGTATTAAATATATTGTAGAGTAAAAAAAAAGAAGAGTATTTTATTGATGATTTGTAAAATTTGTGCTATTTTTGGGGTTGCAATGTATTTATTGAGATGGTTCTATGTGAATGTAAATTTCATATTGAGATCTTTTATACTTGTGTTTGCACTGTTCTGGAATAAAATAACAATGAGAGATGACGCTGGGCTTCTGTATGTTGTTTGCGACGATCCGTGTTTTCGTGACCGTGGCCTTGAATAAGGAGACGTCAATCTATATGGACTGATTGTGAGAGTGAACGACCTGCGAGTTATGACATTGCAACTCGAGAAAAACAACTTGGGCAAACAAGGAAGTCAATTCGGTCATTTGAGTCAATTTGGTAATAGTTTGCTCATATTTAATTTAATTTAAAATTATAATTTTTAATATTCTAGAAAACCAATTTCTTCTCCTTTAAAAGTCCATGCCTTCCTGTCTGGTTGTTTGCATTAGATTATGTGCTTGTATATTTGTGTGAAATAAACATAAGTGATTCAGAACATTGAGGCTTTAGGAACTGCCGTAGATCCGGCCTATTGTCCCACTTCTCTTTTCTGCATATTTCCTCAGTTTTCCGACTGAAAGCGATTTCCCATTTACAGGATGTGCCCGTTCCGAAACATTTTGGGGAAAAGGGGAAAACAAAAGAGTCTTATCTAGCTGGCATGTGTAAGCAGCAAATAGACAGGATGTGGCACATCATACTGCCGGATACAACTGTATGAGAGAAAACCACTCTCGTTGCCATAGTTACTGGTTACTGTGGCCTACCGGGGTCAAATTATCACTCTTAAACTTACAACAGTGTCAACCTCACATTATCCTTCATAGTAAAAAAACAAGCCTCCCCTACCCAACAACAGTGGAAAAATAAAAGTTGAATGACTGCAAAAGGAAATTTGCTAAAAAATTTGAGTTCATGGAGCAAAAAAGAATTTGCAACAATCTTGACATGCTATATTTGAATGAACGTGAATGAGATAAGTTTACAGCTGAGAGCAAGATTTCCAGCGAGAAATTACTTTTCGGTCTGTTCTTCACTTAAATCAGAAAACTTGGAAAGTTGTGTTGGCTGCTCTTATGGGGTTTTTGTCATGCTTAGTCAGTCTGAAAAACATGTGACCCCTCTAAAGCAAATTTAGTTTACTTTAAAAATAAAAATCTCTCATTATCTACCCCTCTCATGTTACTCTGACAATTTGTTTCATAGAATAAAATAGTTCAGAGGCACTTTTTTATTACAATAAAAATGTGTGATGGTCACTGTCTGTCAAGTTTCAAGTCACATTTTCACATTCACAAAGCTGAATTTTCAGCAGCCATTCCTCCAGTCTTCAGTGTCACATAATCCTTTAGAAATCATTCTGATAGGCTGGTTTAATGCTCAAGAAACATTTCCTGTTATAAATGTTGAAAACAATTGTGCTGCTACATATTTTTGTGGAAACTGTGATAATTTTTTTTTAGGCTTATCTAATAAAAAAATTAAAACAAAGAAACAAAACAGCATTCATTTGAAACAAAACTTTTGTCATATTTATAAATAATGTTTACGGTCACTTTTGATTCATTTAATGCATATTTTATTTAATGTATATACCAGGATTTGAATGTAAGTCTGCGTCTCAGGTTACGACTGTAACCATGGTTCCCTGAGAAGGAGAACAAGACTCTGCATCTTGGATCGACGCTGTGGGGGAACACCATCAGCGTGACCTGTGTCTGAAGCCAGGCGCGCCAAACACGTCAATTTTATTGGCCGACATCAGTCAATGACGTCACTGGCGAAGCGCCCTTGTATATAAGGCAATGTCAACAAGACGCGGTGTCTATTCCCCTTCACAGGGAACCAAGGTTACAGTCACAACCTGAGATGTTCCCTTTCGAAGTGAACCTCGACACTGCGTCTTGGATTGACGCTCTCGGGAACAATACCCTGCCTGCCACACTATGTGTGAATATGCACAAACATAATGGGCATATCATAAATTGACTCTATGGATTATTTAGCCAGAGTCAGGGGGTCAATCAAGGGTGCATCCAAAAAGACTTATACAGACTCTCTAGTGGTATTACTCCTTAAACCACTATATTCCAAGAAAAAAAAAAATACCAAAGTTTATATGCTCTTATAACAAAGGAAGTCCCAGCCTTTACAACATTCCTCCCTCCCTTGTGGGCCAGGCATCAGCCTTATGAGGCCCCAAGAGCAGAGCTCTAAGGAATACATAGCTCAGCTATGTCGCTTCTTTTGCCTTGACACAGCCCCAGGGAGAATCGGCCAAAGGGAGAATAGTATCAACTACGACCTTGAATATTACCATTACTTCTAGGGGGAGAGACAAAGATAACATTAGCAGTTTGTCAATAGCTCACATCCACCTTAATCAAATCCCAAGGAGGCCACAGGGGTTCTTATGCTCTACTTAAAAACCCTAATTCACTGGGGGAGAGCAGCTAAACCTTGACTTGAATAAAGGGACTTCTTCCAGGACCTGCTATAGTTTTGAACATAGGTCAAACTAGAGAGGCCTATGAAGCACCCATACAGAATGGGAGCATACTGTACATCCCTACTTCAATACCCAACAGTAGGAGGTAAACCAAGTAGAGGGAATATATAGTGCCCTACATAACTGTTTTCCCTCCATCGACACTTAAGGGGGTACTTACAAAACAACATTTCTACTTAGACACTCAAATAAGAGGAGAATATAGCTCAACCTTGGAAAAAATACTTCAGGGTATCGGAGTGGAGTAGAAGAGATGCTTTCTTTTAGAGAAAATCAACCTCCACCCACTGTCCTCAGACATATGCCCAGCCTACCACCTATCTTTGCCTAAATGCACCGGCGTACATAAACAAGCATAAGACAGGAAGAGCAGTTTCAGATTTATGTTTTGCCTATCCAAAACATCCAAAACCTTCTCTATTCCTTTACCAATTCGGCAATTGTTGCTCTCAAACCCTCTCTCAGGAAGGGGCCATAAATGATTATGTAGAGGAGCAAGCTGAACCACAGCACTGCTCTAGGTTGAAAAGATAGTGGAACACAACCTTTTCAGTGGTTCATGCTCTTAACAATTAGTCTTCTGTACTATCTTGCAGGTCTATGAAGGCTGACTCCAACCTCAGCATAAGCAGGAGGGTGTGTGTGTGTTTGGGGTTAATTACCCCCACTTCAAACGCCAGAAAGCGAGACATCTCCTATAAGCTGCTGAAAGCATCAAGGAGTTTTTTTCTCCTATCACAGATGCCTCTCCATGGAACGCCATAGCATCCATTGAACGCCATATGCACTGGTTGTGTGGTTTGTGGCATGGATTGCTAGATCTGTGGCTTGTGCAGCTGCCTCAGGAGGCAGATTATTAATTACACCTGTCCCAACTCTCTCTGCATTCAATTCCTCAGAATTGGCGCTCCACTGGAGTGTTTGTCTTACACGTGCATACAAACAAACATCTTCTGAAGACAAAAGAGCTGATGACCTGTATTACAGGCACCCTCTTACTATATATATGCACAGGCACTCAGCTAGTGATGTCATGGACTGTCTTCGGCCAATACAATTGGTGTGTTTGGTACACATGCTTCAGACACCGGTCATGCTGATGGCGTTCCCCCATAGGGTCAATCCAAGACGCAGTGTTGAGTTTCACTTTGAAAGTGAACTAGAATAACACATTTTACACTTAAATAATTATATTATTAAAACGTGTTTGTTCTCTTTTTGGTCATGTCTTATCTTACTAAAACGACAGCACCTGTGCCCATTATTTTTCATTCTATTTCTACCAGAAAGACTCGGGAGGCAAAATGACGTAGCAAAGCATACATTTATTAACAGCCCAGCAAGCTAGTATTGAGTTATAAAGTTCTTTGACGTAGTATTGAAAGTTTCTGTAGTTTGCAATGCGAGGGTAACTGATATGCACATCCTAACTGAAGACGAAGGCAGGGGCGTAGCCAACCCCCTGGGAGGTATAGGAAGGGACCATCTTTTATACTACGAGTCATTATCTAATATAATGATTGGTTAGATGAGAAGGAAATAGGTGACGTAACAATTGAGTCTTCCGGGCAAAACTTACGCTAAAGCTTTCATGGAAGACAGGCAAATTCTCCATGAGTTTTCGTGAGTGCTGAAAGGCAGAAGGAAAGTCATACGGATTTGAAACGGCAAGAGGGTGATGACTTCGACATAATATCTTTTTTGTGTGTGTATGAACCATCCCTGCTGCCACTACGCAGGAGTGAATGCAATGGAATAATAAGCCCTGCCTATTGAACCTATTGTGAGTTAACATGGAGCTTTGCTTATGGAAAATCTCAAGTCTTTCTCCCTTTACCTGCCGTGTAGCTGCAGCAGTGTCAGATCAGGTCTGGGCTTGCTTTTCCAGTGCTTAACCAAACCCATTCCTTTCCTCATCTCTCAAATGATAATCTCTGCCCTCCAGCACATCAGCGCTCACACTGACTTTCGTATGAAGATGCTCTCGCTCACTCCTATTTTTCCTCCCATCGAACGCCCTGCCAGAACTTGTCTTTTTCCCCTTTTTAACTGTTGGTCCCCTTTTACTGGAAACTGTAAACGGTTCCTGCTAAATGAAGATGTGTGAGTAGACTGTGTACATGCTGATGAGTAAGGCGTAGGAGTGTTTATTACCTGCAGGGAGGAAATGACTCATAACTTTTTTTATGGCTGACATACCAAGATAAACAGCAGCGCTAACAGGTCATCAGCTTCCACACTTCAAACCCAGCTGTGATCACAACTACACAGCTACTTGACTGGATAAGACGGCGTCATCTCCGCGTGGTGCTAATGATCAATTTCCACTTCAAGTTAGCCAACTGAACAATAATAGTGACAAAACACAAAGCCTTCAGGTGTACAGTACAGGAAATTCAGTATCTGATAAGGAAGTCCAACGGTGGACCCAAAGCTGCCGAAAACTGGTTTAGCGATGGTTTGTGTGCACTGATGATGTGTTATAGTTTGATTTTACGCAACATATGTTGAACTCTTAACATCATAAAACACACAAATAAATCATAAAAACTGTCACAGCACTGATTGTGTTAATCAGTGTGCAGATGAATGGCTGTTGAATTCTGAACATGTTCTATGCAAAATACATGGGTTTCATATGCTGCTATTTGATATGTTGATAAACTTTTTACCTAACATAAAATTAAACCAGAATGAAAAGAAGCAAGTTTTAAACACGGGAATCTTGACTTCTGGAATGAATTGTACAATTGATAAGATACATTGTTGAAATATGTGGAATCGATAGGCATTTATTATTTATGCCCTGTTCGAACTCAAACTTCAACCCTGTTGAAAAAGTTATTGATAATTAATCAAATGTTTTTCGTAAATTTGTTGAAAATGTAAAGTTTGTCAATAATAAAAAAATTAAAAAAAACATATAATCCCAAACTTGCTAGTCTCTTCTGAGAAACAGCTCAATTTTGACTAAGAGGCATTCACCATTTTCAACTAAAAACTGATTTTTTTTTTAATGAGTTTTGGATGTTCATTTACATGACAACAGCGTTTTGGGCTAAATTTGCAACCCTGTAACCCATTCTTTTTTTTTTTTCTTTTTTTTTTAATATGCACATTTAAAAATATATATATTTATAATGGCCTTTTTACTTTTTTTTTACTCTTTTATTTTAATATTTGTGTTTATTGCTATAATGTTGTTCAAAAATCACCAAAAAATCAAGGTTTAGGACAATTTTGGTAACAGGGTTGACAAATTTATCTTAAATTAAAGCTAATTTAAATATAACTTATATTAGCTCAACTCATAAAGAAGACCAACTTTTTTGAAAGTGAAGCAGCTCTTTTCACAGACCATTTGTTAAAAAAGGATTTAACTTTTTTTTCAGGTCTGGTACCCATTTTGTGAAAAGTTCCACACATTCCAGGTTGCTCTCAAAAATACTATGAAGCCTTTCGTCAGTGTCTCCTTGATAAAATGTGCAATCTGCATCATCAATCACACTCTCAAACAATGAACTCAGTTGCAAGGATTAACAAGCTCAAACTTGGCAACATGAAAGACCAAAATAGCAGCAAAACAGACTCCACCATTCATTTCAGTTTGGCACTGCAGGTCACAATCTAATGGGCTCATTAGCAAAAAGCGTGACTCACTAGTATAATAATTAAATGTAAGTATTAGCTATAAGATGTTTAGTTGTAAGATTTTTCTGAGGCAGGTGATCAGGAATAATCAGAGAACTATGTGGCACAAAAAGTCATTTTCATCTTAATGGAATGTTTCTTGAGGATTGCTGCAGTAAATATGAGGAAATGTCATTCTTTATGCCGAAGTCAGCTTGTTAACATGAGGGAGGTATTTTTATTGGTGGGTAAATTGGTGAATCTTTATTGTCATTTTTAAAAAAAATAGTTTGTTGAAAGGTTACTTTTTAATTTTATTTAAGTTGTGTTTAAGTTATTTAAGCACGATGGTAGTAAAATTATTTGTTTGAGCATCAGTAACTCAGTGGTTGTTTATGGTAGATCTCTCAAACTTTGATTCACGATAGCCACATTTGTCTACTACAAATAAAACTCACTTGGCCGTGTACTACTGTTACAGTTATGGACTCTTATTTTGATATTATTTTCTGTTTCCTTTAGTTCCTGTTTCCCTGCTCTGTTTAGTTTCTGTTTCCTGATTATGATTTTTGTCCCTGTTTGTTTCTTTGATTCAAGGAGCATTTCACCCGTGGGAACATTAATCTTTATTGAAAGTGGGCCATATATGTAGTCGAAATGCAAAATAAATTTCTAATTTGGTGCCTTCTTGACCGAGGAAAGACAGTAACTTTAGGGCGCATTCGTATGAAAGACAACAACTCCCACAATGCACCACATTGCACAGCTCCGCAAGCAACTCCCACTAATCCAGAACAGCGCCTATGAGGTATCCGCCTATCTGAGAAATCACTCTTCCGTCTACAAGGCTAGCTACCACCAGAGCTTGAAACATTTCCCACAAGATTTCTAGTTAGTTGGCAAACTCATTAGTGAATTACTCCTTATTTGTATTTCTTTCGAAATGGTGAATTATTGCATGATACCGGGATGTTCAGTCAGAACATATGCAATGCGAAACTAGGATGGTTCACAACACAAACGTCTGTGTTCTCGTCTGATTCAGAGATTTCGTCCAGGAGAAGCCAGTCCGGGTTCCTCGTCTGCGACAGGCAGGTCTTCTGCCTCCTGTTCCTCCATCTGCCTCAGCTGCTCTTCGCTATATTGTGGCTCATAAAAGTAGCCACGAACATCTGATTCGAGCACCAGACTTTCAAAATCTTCTTCTTCCATATAATATTGAGTACATTTAGCCATTGTCGTAACTTCACATCAGGCTCCAAAGAGCCAGTTAGCTTAGCTTCCAAACAAGATGGAGGATATTTGCTTTTAGTTTCAGAAAGTGAAGTCCCACCCACTGATCTGTAATAGGTCTGTAACATGAGTGAGTCCCACCCCCTGGGAAAATAAGGAACGAGTGTTTGTAGTCTCAATCCCTTTACCAAGATATGGGACTTCCTGCTTAGAATGACGCAAAATGACAATTTTTTACATCATTGTAAGCAGGCACTGCAACACTGAAATCCTTATTTCTCCCTGTCAGGGAAAAATGAGGGAATAATGCACGACCATTCAAAAATATGACTGGGTTTCTAACGATACAAAGCTTAATGCAAATGGGTGAAGTGTCCCTTTAATTATCATCATTTATATCTATTTTGGTTTCTGATTTTCCCCTGCATACTCTCTATTCAGTTTAGTCCTTTGACAGTTATTGCTTATGTTTTTGGTTGCATTTCAAATGTATTCCTGTTTATAAATGATTCTAGTTCATTGATACAGCCAGCGTTACAATTATGCACTCATAGATTTTGTGAGTTAATGCCAAACACAAAGAGTTCTGTTGTTACAACCTACTGTATACCCCACTACTGGGGTGATTTGTAACACTAGCTGGGGAGAGATTTAACAATGAGAGGTAATTTGCTGAAATAAGATTCATGCAAGAACTTTATTGAAAACCAAAGAATAATCAGTTCCCTTTCGTAGTCACTCCGAGTTACGTAGGATGACGACGAATGGGGTTTCGCTTAGAACACCTATCGACTTCGAGTATACAAAACGAGCCAATGGCAAAGAAATGCCATGGGTCTGCGAAATTTGTAACTCCGTAACTCCGCCCCACCTCGTGGGTATAAAAGGAGGACGCCGGCAACATGCAGTTATGTTTTCGCTTCGGAGCCAAGAGTATTTCTTCACTCCACAGTCATTTCTGACTTCGCTCTACGAGACAAGCCTCTCTCTCTCTGGTGTTGGTGTGACGGCGATCTGCAGCGAGTTCACAGTGCCTGCTGATCTGTGCAGTGATCTGCCAGTGTGTGTGTGTCTCCCCGCTCGCTTCAACATCGCAGAGTTTTTTCTCCTCTCATAGAAGAGCTCGCACGCAGCACGTCTTTTTAAAGACGGCTCACCCGTGCATTTCTGGTTGCGGCAGATTGGTATCGGACTCTGATGGGCACGAGCGCTGTCTAGTGTGTTTGGGCATTGATCATGCTTGAACAGCGCTCGTGGATGATTCATGTTCTCTCTGTGGGAACATGATCATCGCGTCATTTAGGTCGAGACTCGGTGAACTTGCAAGAGTGAGAGTCCCCTCATCCACCCCCCCCTGATCTTTGGCCGGTGGCCAGGGTGACCTGAGGGTGATGGTCTGGAACAAGACGCCGACTCTGTGTCTGCGTGCATATGGCTGTGCCTGAGTCTGATCCCGGAGATGACGGCCATGCTTTCCCAGGACGATTGGTTTTTGGGTGAGGCCGCCGACCCGCGTCCACGGCAAACCCCAATATCTTTCTTCCCGGACGTGCATGATGAGATCTCGACGTCCTGGAAGACCCCCTTGTCTTCTCAGGACCGCTCGTTGGTCTCATCCGCCTTCCCTCCCCTCAATGGGGCCGCTGCCCATGGGTACACTGGGGTCCCCCCAGTTGAACGCTCTGTTGCGATGCTACTGTGTCCTCAGAGTGCTTCCCGGTGCAATCCTAAGCACCCGTCCGAAGCCTGAAGTTCTTTTCGTCTACACTAATCTGTGGCGAAATCCTATAGTGCCACAGGACAGGCAGCCGCCTCACTGCATCCCATGAGCGTTCTGCAGGTCTACCTGACCCAGATGCTCACGGATATGCATGAGGGCGGGACTGACTCGAGGCTCTTCAATGAGCTGCGCGCCGCCACTGACCTTGCTCTCCGAGCGACGAAGGTGGCCGTGCGCTCTCGGAGTCAGGTGATGTTCACCATTCTGGGGCTGACCGGTCTGATGTGCAGGATGTCGGGCGGACTTGTCTGCTCGACACCCCCATATCCCAGGTCGGCCTCTTCGGCGGTGCGGTTGAGTGCTTCTGCCCAACAGTTCTCTACCGCCCGTGAGCAGATTGAGGTTATTCTGCCGATGGCCCCGCTGTCCGCTCAGATCCCTCAGTCTGCCAACTGCCGAAGGCGCCCTCCCACGGTTCCAACACCGCCCGTTCACCCGGGCCGGCTTTGGAAGACTGCCCCGCCCCCTGCTAAACGCCGGGTTAAGCGGGACTTTTGAGATGGGCTGCTCAGAGATGGGACTCAGTTCTCTCCAGGAGTTGGTAGCAGGGCCACTCCTTTCCCCTCTTTCTTTATTCAGAAAGAACTGAGTCTCTCATCTCTGAGCATACAGAGTTCATGGACGACACGGTGCGCCACCCCCGAGCCATGCACCCCTCGTCCCCCTCTGTCTCAGAGCCGGATGACAGTGTGTGCCGTCCCTGGACCGTACCGCTCTCATCCCCCTCTGTCGCCAGACCCCTGGCAGAGCAGGCCCCAGCGGAACGTGTTGACTTGGTCGCCTTCTCCACTCAGCCATTGCTGACTTGCTTTCAAGCGCAAGAGTGCGGTTCCACTGAGGTTTTTCAGAGACTCCTGGGGCATATGGCATCTGCAGCCGTGGCAACGCCACTCGGATTGCTTCATATGAGACCGCTTCAGCTTTGGCTTCGCGACCGAGTCCCGAGTTGGGCATGGCAACAAGGCACGCTCCGAGTACCAGTTACTCCGACCTGCCGTCAGACCTTCACCCCGTGGTCGAACCTCAGTTTTCTCAGGGCGGGTGTCCCCCTGGAACGAGCTTCCCGGCATGTTGTCGTCTCAACAGATGCCTCTACCACGGGCTGGGGCGCCATGTGCAATGGACATGGTGCCTCGGGCTCCTGGACAGGACCCCAGCGCCCATGGCATGTCAATTGCCTCGAGTTGTTGGCAGTACGCCTTGCCCTGCACAGCTTTCGGGCGTTACTCAGGGGTCACCACGTACTAGTCCGGTCAGACAATACCGCCACTGTAGCGTACATCAACCATCAAGGTGGTCTACGCTCCCGCCGTATGTCGCAACTCGCCCGCCACGTCCTCTTATGGAGTCAGAAGCATCTGAGGTCGCTTCGAGCCATTTATATTCCCGGAGTCCTGAACTGTGCAGCCGACGAGCTCTCACGGCTTCAGCCCCTCCCTGGAGAATGGCGACTCCATCCCCAGTTGGTTCAGCTGATTAGGGACCAGTTCGGGGACGCACAGATAGATCTGTTTGCCTCTCACGACTCAACCCACTGCGACCTGTATTTTTCCCTGACCGAGGGTGCGCTCGGCACGGATGCACTGACGCACAGCTGGCTGCGGGGCCGCAAGTATGCATTCTAGCGTAGGTCTTGCGCAAGGTCAAGGACGACGAGGAGCAGGTCCTTCTGGTTGTGCCGTACTGGCCCACCCGGACCTGGTTCTCCGAACTGGTGCTCCTCGCGACAGCACCTGCTTGGCCAATCCCTCTGAGGAAGGACCTCCTTTCTCAGGGACGGGGCACCCTGTGGCACCCTCGTCCCGATCTTTGGAACCTCCACGTGTGGCTCCTGGACGGGACGAGGCAGGTTTGAGTACCCTACCACCAGCGGTGGTGGCTACCATCACTTCCGCTAGAGCGTCGTCCACGAGACACGCCTATGCGTTGAAGTGGAACCTCTTCGTCAGCTGTTGCTCTTCTCGCTGAGAAGACCCCCGGGGGTGTTCGGTCGGTGTCGTGCTTTCCTTCCTTCAAGATGGGTTGGAGCGAAGGCTGTCTCCCTCCACCCTCAAAGTTTATGTTGCCGCTATCGCCGCACACCATGACTTGGTAGAAGGTAAGTCCTTAGGGAAGCATGACCTGATCGTCAGGTTCTTGAGAGGAGCGAGGAGACTGAATCCTCCCCGCTCTCCTCTCGTTCCCTCTTGGGACCTCGCGGTGGTTCTAACTGCCCTGCAGAGTGCTCCCTTTGAGCCTTTGCAATCAGTGGAGCTTAAGTTCTTGTCAATGAAGACAGCGCTCCTGGTTGCACTGGCCTCTGTCAAGAGGGTAGGGGACCTGCAAGCATTCTCCGTTGACGAAGCGTGCTTGGAATTTGGGCCGGCTTACTCTCACGTGATCCTGAGACCCTGAGGATATGTGATAGCAGATGTGTAAAGGATGATGTGACTCATTGAATCATCATAAGGGGTTGGTTGTAACATTTTTAATGAACTGTTACAATTATCCTCACCCCAAACAGCCATAACATGTGGTTTTGAAGTTAGAATGAATGCAAAGCATCAAATTAAACGAGAAACAGTTGCTTTAGGTTATGTAAGTCAAATAATTGTATCTACAATACAATGATTGCCAGGCAAAAAATAATCTTGATTTTTTTTCTTTCCTAAAAGTCATTTTTTTCTCATAAAATCTACTATGTTGCTCACAGTCAAATGCCCCTTCTCCCGTGAGCTTAGAAATGTGATGGGAGTGTATAATATTGTTGGCATCCCTACAGCTCTTTTGTGACAGTGTTGCAACTGACCCCATCTTACAACACTTCCCACTTCAGTCTTCACCTATGTTTTTTTATGCTTTTAAACAAATATAAGCTTAGAAAGTGGTTGTAAAACATTGGAAAGATAGAGATTGAAATCAGCAGGCTTACACGGATATCACAGATTTCTGAAAGACTAAAAAAGCGTAATGTTCATCAATTCGTCGTGTTATACACATCCTTCACACCTTGTATATTTGGCTAATTCAATCATGCCATGCTACTTACCACAGAGTTCCACAAATTTTTCTCAAAAATCGCTGCAGAAAATGATAAACATCTACATATACAGAACAGTTCAAAGTCAGTAAGTCAGTAAGATTTTTTTAGAGAAATACTTCATTCAACAAGATATCAAATGAAAAAGCTTTTCATCAAAGAATCCTGAAAAAAAGTATCAAGAAATGTTTCTTGAGCACCAAATCATATTAGAATGATTTTTCAATCAGGCTGATACTGAAAATTCAGCTTTGCCGTCACAGGAACAAAATAAATTTTTAAATATATTAAAATGGCAAACAGTATTGATGAGCATAAGAGACTTCTTTCATAAACATAAAAAAAAACAATGGAACTGAATAACTGCAGATTATGTTCGTTCTGAGTCATAGAACTTGCATTCCGCAGGAGTGGCACGACTCTGACGTGTCTACATAATTGTATTGTGCTGCAGGTTACTTAAATTCTGTCAGGTTTAATGAGTGATCTGCAACATATTAAAGAACTCAAAAGTCAAGCATTACAACATCTCTGGTGTTTGAAAGTGAAGACACAATCACATGGGTTTGCCCTGCGTGTACTGACATAGTCAAACTCCTGCAAGTGTGTGTCTGTGTGTGTGTGTGTGTGAGTGTGTGTGTGTGTGTGTGTGCGTGTGCATGTGTGTGTTTGTGTGTGTCAGTGTATGTATATAAATGAGTGTCAGATATGCCTGGACTTTACCGTTGGCCAAATAAACACCTCTCGTTTGGCCATTCCCATGCTGGCTGGAGAGACGAGCCAGAGGAAGCCACACACAATGGAGGCCTGTGCATGAGAGCGCATACAAGAACGTTTTCCCAGACACACTTGCACACACACACACAAAATCATTTTGACACTTTGACTTCTATGCATTATGCACACATAACCACAATACACTACATCCAAACTGATGAAGCAGTTAAACGACTGCTGGTCATTTACAGACCATAACAATTTCCAGAAGTACATATTGTACGTAACATAAGCCACCAAGGAAGACGGAAATTCTTTTGGTCCAGAGAGGTAAAGTCATCCTATATGTGTGTGTACATCTCAGGAATAAAGGCTTGCATGAGAATTGATGGAAATTCACGCTGTGACAGGAGTTCTGGCACCGGGAGCAGCAGCTTCTTTAAACAACAAACATGTGTGGTCACACCCACAATCATCTATGGTATTTCTGATCCAAAGTCATGTATTCATTACCAGCAAACATTTCATTCAACTCTCGGTGGACAATGTGGGTAAAAGCTGGCGCAAATGACAGTTTGTGTGTGTTTTTACACTTGAGCTTGTGTGTCATCTCTTTCCTCAGTAACACTTTACAATACGGTGCACCGATATGCATTAATTCATACTGAACTAATGCATAGATAATCACGTGTTAATGTATAGGCATGGTTTGAGACTGCCGCAGGGGGGCGCCCTCACCGTGGGGGCAGGGCCAGCTGAAGCGGTTCACCAATATCCACATGAGCAGGCTTGAGACGGTCTTTAGCAACCCGCTCAGGCCTGCCCCCAATATCCACAACAAAGTTCTTAGACCCTCCCACCATGACACAGAAGGGCCCATCGTAAGGGGGCCGCAGCGGGGAACGATGGCCATCATGACGGATGAAGACATACTTGGCTGACGGTAAATCCTTGGGCATGTAGGACTGGGGGAGGCCATGGTGAGATGTGGGAATGGGAACGAAAGCGTCGGCAATGTCCCGAGACACAGCACGATGGGAGGCAACCGACCACGGGGCCGTGGCATCAGGAAGAAACTCCCCCGGGACACGCAGAGGCTGGCCGTACACCAGCTCGGCCAATGAGGCTTGAAGATCTTCCTTGGGGGCGGAGCGAAGGCCAAGCATAACCCATGGGAGGCGACACAGTCGCTGCCCGTAAGGCTGGCCCTGAGCGCCTTCATGTCACGATAAAACCGCTCGCAAAGTAACCCATAGGCTGTGGACCTTCACCCCCAGGACCTCGGCGACCCACCTCCAGGACCTCGGCGACCCAGTTCAAAGCCCCGATGTGAACTGCGGACCTCGGTCCGAGGAGAGGCCAGACGGTGTGCCGAAACGGGCCACCCAATCCATAATGAACGGGCTACCTCAGCTGATGTAGTGGAGGACAGGGGAACCACTTCTGGCCACCTGGTGGTCCTGTCCACCATGGTGAAGAGGTAGGTGTAACCACGGGAGGGGGGAAGTGGGCCCACATTCACATGATCAAAACATCTCTCCAGCACTTTGAAGGGTGCCAAAAGGGCCTTGGTATGACAAGTCACCTTTGCGCGCTGGCACACCCCACAGGCAGCAGCCCAGGCCCTGACAACCCTCCGCAGGCCCGGCCAGACAAACTTGACCCCTACCAGCTTGGTTGAGGCCTTCACCCCTGCGTCAAAAACTTTACGCCTCCAGCTAGCAGGTACCATGGGACGCGGCTGTTTGTAACATCCACCAACAGTCTGTAAGCACAGAGGAAATCTGGCCCCAGGAGCGACATAGACACGGCGGCCATGACGAATTCCCAGCCGAAACGCCGCCCGCTGGAACACACTTCCACATACCTTGTGCCATAGGTACGTATGGGTGTGCCGTTGGCGGCGTCCATCGGGGGTCCATGCCCGCAAGCCATGGTGTCCACAGGCTTCACCGGCAGGATGCTGCGCTGAGCCCCAGAATCGACCAGCAGCCGGACAAGGTGTCAGTAATGAATAACAGCTTGTAGTCACTGGCTTTTCCCTGGGCTCAAAAACTGCAAGGTTGGCGACACTGCTTGGCCTTGGCCCCTCACCTGAAATGGTGAAAACACCACCCGTCCTCACGCTGTCGGCGGGCCGTCACAGCATCTGCGCTGTCCGGGTCATCCTCCGTGGGTGGAAACTGGGTAGACGTGCGCTGGAAGGGCAGTAGGACATGGACAAACTGCTGCTGGTTGGCGAGGAAAATCCTGTCTGCCTCCACAGCCAGCGCTCGGTAGTCTCTGGAGGAAGGGAGGGGGGAGCTGGCCAGTGCGGTGCGCACAGGTGCTGGAATCTGCCGCAGGAAAATGTGGGCGAAGAGGAAGAAGAGGAACGAGGGATCAGCTGGGACCAGCACCGCTCTAGCATCCTCTCCATTAACTTGGACGGCTTGCTGTTGCCAAGGCCGTCTAGGGACAGCAGGCCATCTGCCTTCTCCAGCTCCGATAGTTCAAAGAAGTTCAACAGGAATGTTTTGAGTGCGTCGTACTTGCCGTCAGCCGGAGGAGCCTCTAACAGCGCCACAGCCCTGGCTGTCATCGAGGTATCTAAGGCCGCTACCACGTGGAAATACTTTGTAACGTCCAGTGTTATTCCTCTATGCTAGAACTGGGCCTCAATGTGTTGAAACCACGGCTGTGGATTGTGCTGCCAAAAGTCTGGTAACCTGATTGTTGCAGCGTAGATATCGCTGGCATTAGCCGCGCCGCTAGTAGCGTCCGGCGCCGCAGCAGCAGCATTTTCGCTACCGTCGTTGTGACATAATTCAGCCGTATCCAACTGACGACGGGGTCATAAATGTGGAGTGCAATGAGTGAGGAGATAATATACGGAGATGCGTCGAGTCAGCTTTACTCTCCACTTCAATATATCGTTCACACTGTACAGCGAGTCAGATCAAAACAACCACACAGCGTTAAACCGGAACTGCTATAACATAACCTCTCCCTTAAAGGTACAGTCCCTTGGTGAATGTCTCTTTCTCTTATTTGTGGGTCACCACAAATGAATGATAACACAACTAATAAAGAGTCTATATTAGGGCTGGGCGATAAAACGATAACGATAGTTATCGCGATATAATTTTCTCGATAAAACGTTGTCAAGAGCAAATGTTTATGCGGCAAAAGCGGAACGAAACTCATTTGAACCGCGCGCGTCTCACGGACTGTTTATCCGCTCTGATCAAAGTCCAAACGGCAGCGCAGCGCGAGCTCACTAGAGCAGATGCGTTTACTCTGATTGGTTTTGATCACGAGATCCAGTGTGAAGTACTTGAATTCAGCGAAGAACACAAATGTCTCAGTGATTTAAACCAGTTTAAAGGCAGATGAAACAGCGCTGACGAACAGGAGAAACACTGCGCAACGATACAGTCAGAAGCTTTTCTGTCTATAAATTCCCATAATTTACCACGGATTTACTGTAACGTTAGCCTACTAATATTAACTGCACTATGAAATGTGGGATATACATATTGAATTGTATTATATTATTACTGTAGACAATGTATTAAAGGACTAATAGAATATAATTACATTATTTAATAATGTATTTAGGCTACTGTTTATCATGCACACCATAGAAACCATAAAGTAACATGTTGCCATGATAGTGAGGTGCTGTAGGCTATGCCCGGTTTTATCTGTGGTTATCATGATCTAAATATATGATGCTGGATGACCAATGGTTAATTTTAATCAAACTCAAACAGTCAGAATATTACATTTTACCAAATAAAAATTAATACATGCAGAAACTAAGAATTATTTTTTTCTATTAAAATATTTATTTTGTTAAGAAAAAATGACAAATGTTTGAATGTTCTAAATCAGATTTGGCAAATGTCCACCTGTTTGGCAAGTGTTTGTCATGATATGTTCTGCCAATAAAGAGTAGTTTAAACCACAATTAACGCTCTGGTTTCTACAACTTTCACTTAGGAGCAAAAATCTGCCTCTAAACTTGAAAGAAATAAAGATTTGACATTTATCGTGATAATTTATCGATGTCGACTGATATAAAAAAATTATCATGATAATTGTTTTTGGCGATATCGCCCAGCCCTAGTCTATATGATTAATCGATTAAGTAATATAATGAATTGTAACTAATTAAATGTGTCATAGGATTAATTCCTTAATAACAGATATTAACTAATAGTGTAAATTAATGTTAATTGGTACAATGGGTTAAAGACATTTCCAGTTGTCAGGAACTTGAACTTGTGCAACTGCCCCACAGGCCTATAGGGATAGCAAAACCTACAGTATAACCATAATGAAATATTATTCAAATATTATTAACAATTAGTTAATAGTCATGTGTCTCAACAAGTAAAGTCGTAACAAGATACATATGAAAATCATTAGCAAATGTTAAAGTACACCATAAATCATTTCTGTAAAAAAACAGGCAAATTCTGAGTCACATTTTCCATTAAAACAGTAATATACCATACAAAACAATGCATTCTGGGTAATTTTGGTCATTTTCAAGAAAGTAGCCTACAGAAATATAGTGTGAATTAACAGCGCTCAAGGTTGACACTCAGAGGCTGTGACCCAAATCACACCCTATACCTCATTAATTATTCCATACATTAGTTTACTAATATGGTCAGACAGACTGAATGAAAAAAAGAGAGTGAATTCAGACGCTGACGAACACCTTCCAAGCAGAAACAATGAAGGACAGAGAAAAAAGAAAAGAAAAAAGAGAAGAGACAAGCAGAGACACAACAACTACAACTGACTTCTAGCAACAGCGTTATGGCCCTGTGGAGTGTGAAACCAGTTTACAAACTAGTTGAACTATTTCGTACATACGTACAGAAGGTCTTGTTGAGAATTAACAGAGGTTTAGATGATGATGCTTTATTGAAAATAATTCAATTTGTAGTTACCATTAGGGTGTTCAGAGTTTGTATTAGTTGGGCTCTTGACCCTAGATTTTAAAACATTATTTTTTCTCTGGCTGCTATAACTGTGTGCTTATAAAGGCAAGAAGCAAAGTAGAAATGGATCGGTTGTGTTTGGCTGTGATTGTTGTGATGATGCCATTATCTTACACTGATCTCATCCAGTCTCTAATCTTTGGTTATATTGTGTTTTCTTTAGTTTATATTTATTGATTATATTAGCTACTGTATGTGATTCTATAGCATGAGATCCAGCAATGTTTCAATAATCAGTTTTTAAGGGTATTAAAAACATATAGTGCATAAAACATTTTGAACTCCTGCATCACTTTGACACCCATAGACATCAACAATCAGCATGAGATTCACAACAATGGTGACAATAAAAAAAAGTTTCATGGTGCAATGCATGCTGGGTGACAGCATAGTACAAAACCCCCAGCATGAATAAATTATGTAATCCGAATGTCCCAGATGTGGCCCGGATCTGGGCCGACTCTAGGTTGCTGTCAGCAGACCCTTCATCAAAGACCAGCACCCTGCTTCCCCGAGGTACACGACGAGCTGACTAAGTCATGGCGTGCGATTGCTGTCCACTATTGACGGTGCTGAGGAAAAGGGCAACAACACATTGCTCCCCCTAGAGGAAGCTCTGGCCGCGCATCTCTGCCTACCCACCTCTAGCGGATGGAGAACCAAGGAGATCCACCCATCCAAGCCCTGCCAAACAACTTCAGCCCTTGCTGGACGTGCTTACACCACAGCCGGCCAAGCTGCATCGGCTTTGCACACCATGGCAATCTTCCAAGTGTTTCAGGCCAAGCTCCTCCGGTCTATGGACGAGGCTGGCCCAGGCCTTGAGGACTTTGGGGACTTGTGCAGTGACACTGACTTAACCCTGCTCAGGTCCCGACACGGCCGAACCTCCCTCGAAGAAAGCTTGTGCGCTTCTCCCAGTCCCTTCTTCAGTTCAGGTGACTGGAGATGTTCTAACTGCAGTAAGTGGGCCCGTTACAAGACACGCACCACTGAAAACAAACGCTGTTTTCACAGCTACCCAAATAAAGCACAAAAAGAGCACTTTTCTATCGACCCCCCCATAACTGCAATCAATGGGCCCGCTGTAAGGCACGCACCACTGCAGAAAAATGGTGTTTTTACAGCGCCTCAAACAGAGCAAGATCTGAGTGTTTTCCCAACAGCCCCCTTTACAGTACAGACGTCTGGAAATGTCCAAAAATCAGCCACCAGGCCCGTTACAAAGCATGCACCACTGATTACAAAAGCTGTCTCTATAGAAAACCCAAACACACTCGAAAAGAATACTTTTCTAGCTCTCAAAGTTCGGGCAGTCGGGTCCCCGTCACACGGCGGCCTGCCCCCAGATCTCATTCAACCCCTAGCCACACGGGCCGAGGCCTGGCAGGACATCCCCGGGGTATCAGATGGGGTAATGAAAACAATAAAGCTGGGCTACTCTCTCCAGTTCGCTCGCAGACTCCGCGCTTTTGCGCAGTTGTCTAGACATCGGTGGGAAGCAACGTAGCTCACGTCCTTCGCACTGAAGTGTCAAAACTACTAATGAAAGGAGCTGTCGAGACAGTTCCCCCACCATTAAGCGACTCAGGCTTTTACAGTCGCTACTTCCTCATTCCGAAGAAGGACGGCGGCCTCAAGCCAATTCTAGATCTCAGACACCTGAACAAGGCCCTTATGAAATGGCCATTCAGGATGCTTACAACCAAATCCTCGCGCAAATTCGCCCATGGGATTGGTTCTTCTCAGTGGATCTGAAAGATGCTTACTTTCATATCCAAATAGCCCACCACCACAGGCCATTCTTGAGATTTGCCTTCGAGGGGCGGGCTTATCTAAATAAAGTCCTACCGTTTGGTCTTTCTCTGGCACCCCATGCATTCACAAAATGCATAGATGCTGCGCTTGTCCCCCTGAGACAACAGGGAATGCTCATCTTGATCTACCTCGACGATTGGCTCATCCTAGCCCAATCGGAAGGCGAGTTGCTAATCCACAGATCATGGCTCCTCAGCCATCTAGAATGCCTGGGTCTCATGATCAATCTCGCGAAGAGCACGCTGTTTCCAAGCCAGCATACAGCCTTCCTGGGAACAATTATATACTTAAGGCAGATGGGAGCGTGGCCCTCACTATTCAGCAGCTAGTGGCGTCGTGGCTCTCACAGGCCGCTCACAACATTTCAGACGGGGTTTGGGCCTTATGGCCTCCGCCTCATCAGTACTACAACTAGGCCTGCTGCACATGCGTCCCCTTCAGCGCTGGCTAAGACGCAGAGTGCCAACTCATGCGTGGCGCTCCGGTCGCTTACGTATCAGGGTGGACCACGGCTGTATCAAAGCCCTGGCCCCTTTGAAGCGCACCGAATGGTACCAGTCAGGTGTAGACATGGGGTTGGTCTCGAGAAGGAAAGTGGTTTAAACAGATGCCTCCAACCTGGATTGGGGGGGCACTGTGCGAAGGCAAGCCAATTTCCGGCCTCTGGTCGAGCCCTGAGAAGCGAGAGTGGTTAATTTAGCCCTGAAAACCTTCCTCCCGGAACTGGTGGGACACCACGTCCTGGTCCGCATGGACAACATGTTAGTGGTGTCCTATATAAATCGCCAGACGCCAGGGCAGCCTCAGATCGGCCAGCCTGGACGCAATGGCCAGACTCCTCCTACTTTGGGCACATGCTAATTAATGGTTAATTAATGGTTAATGGTTAATTAATTAACCGATCATTAATACCATTGATCAGTCCTACCAAACGTGGATGTTTTTTCCACTAAGAAACAAAAAGTGTTATGTTATTTTGATTGATACAGAGAAGCTGCTTTGATACAATCTATATTGTGAAAAGCGCTATTTAAATATACTTGACTTGACTTGACTTGACATGCCAACCTGCACTTGCTTTTGTCCGTCCCTGGGGGGGACTTGTGACTTTCAAACTCTACTGTTGACTGTTGGGCCACTTAGCCTCAGGTAATGGTTCAGGGCCAAGTCGCCAGCCAATAGCACGGCATTTTAAAATGGCTTACCACTGCGTATAGCTACGCAATACGAAGTGAATGTTCTTGAAAGGGAACATACTCGGTTACTAATGTAACCTCGGTTTCCTGAGAGTAGGGAACGATTATTGCATAGCCTGTCGTGCTATTACGCTTGGCTCAGGTGCTGTCGCTTCAGCCGATTTTGCCTTTTCTATGGCAAAATGGTCTGCTTATATAGTCATAAGCCACACCCATTCTGGTGGGTTCTGGCGCGCCCTGAGAGCGGAGCGACCCAATTGGTTTGCGAATCTCAGCCGCCTCACCATAGGTTTGTGCAGTCGTGCAGTCTAGACGCTCTGCTCTGTGCTCGCTGTACAGCTGCACTGCATTTTAAAATAATGGCTTCAATATTCTCGAGAAAAGGAGTTTTCCCTACTCTCAGGGAACCGAGCTTACGTTAGTAACCGAGTGGGATTGATGAGATTCATATGCTGATTTTTAATTGCTGTAGGAACTCTTGCACTCTCATCAATACATAACCAGCATTCACTGATCATCACCATAATTTTTTTTTTTTTTTTGCCATAACAAACACATTTAAAGCACCCAGACAAAAAAAATATGATGTTAAAAAGTCAAGGGTCAAGAACCAAACTAAAGCAAACACTGATCTTCATAATGGTAATTCAAACCAATCATTTTCAATATCTAAACAAGAGCCTCTGTAGACGTATGGCAGAAATAAAGTCAAACTGGTTAGTAATATGGTAATAAGTGTAATAATGTGTAATGGCTGGAAGTCAGTTGTTGTGTTATGCATCACTAATGCATAAATATTTGATGCAACTATCTATCTAACATCTAATGCAACTATCACTTACATATTCGCTTAATTATCTCACTGCAACTGTAACAATAGAAGAGGGACAAGGTAGGTCTGGACGCAGTGCGAGGGTTTATTCAACAGAAAGATACTAGTATGGACGCTTGTTACCGACACAGAATAAAAAATAAAAAAGGTCACTACTACTTTTTATCTTATGACTTTTTTTCTCCCAATTGCGAGTTTACATATACAATCAAACCAACATTTATTCAGACACCTTCAACATTTCTCACATTATCACAGTTTATTCACTATAGTTTAGAAAATGGTAATAAAAATATGAATAGAAATCAGAGGTATCAAATCAGTTGACATTTCACTGGTTTTGAAATAGCTGTCAGCTGTTAAATTTAAGTATATAATAATACCAATTTAAGTAAATCATTTTGTTCAGTCTGAGGAGTAAAAAGGTTGCATTAGCAATTAAAGAAAAAAACCTTAAGCAAAACATCGTCAGGTCAAAGTGTCTGAATAATTTTTGGTCCGTATTTTTATCCATTTTACTGGTAGTCCACTCTATGATATTTTTATTTAAATTATTTGCACTTAGTAGGAAAAAGAAGTTATGTGACTAAAAGAGAGTTTTATCTCTCTTTATTAAAAAGAGTAAATGCTGAAATGCTAAAGTGTTTTTTTGTGTTATTTGTATCACAACATGATATAGTGGAAATCTGTTTGTGTTTATTGTTCTGTTGGGATTTAAAGGGTTTCTACTGTCTGAATTTTGGCGGTCACCTTTGTGCGAAAGCAGTGTTTCCCAACCAGGGGTGTACTCCTAGGGGTACGTGAGCAGTCCCCAGGGGGTATGTGGGATGATTCTCAAAACATTATAATCATGTTATAATATGGATACCATTCAGTTAAGTCACCCTGTCCTTCCCGCCAACTGATTCTCAGCTCGCTTGTCCGTGGCCGCGCGGTAGTGTGACCATTGCAACAGAAAGAGAGGCTAGCTTTGAGTAGAACACTAGCTAGCTATGGATCAATGACTAAAAAAATGCGCCGTTCCAAGCAGCAGCAGTGCTAGCGGCAGCTCAAGTGAACCCATGGAAAAAAGAAAGAAAGCTGATAAGTCAAAGTACCGGCAATTTCAAGAACAGTATGTCGTTTTCGGTTTCACATCCACACCTACAAAACCGCCTATAGCCACTGTGTTTCCTCTGCGGGGATTTGCTCTCCACTAATAGCATGAAACCAGCCCATTTACAACGACACCTAAATACCAAGCATCTTTCCTGTGTCGGTAAGACAGCAGAGTTTTTTCAAAGAAAACTATCAGACTTTAAGGGAAGTCAAGAGAAATTAAAGAAGCGCCTGCAGTGTCAACCAAAGCATTGGAAGCCTCATATGCTGTGACGCGCTACTTGTGGCTAAATCCAAAAAGCTATTTATTGTTGCTGAGGAGCTAATTTTGCCTGGTGCTGTAATTCTTGCAGAAACAATGATTGATAAGAAAGCAGCTGATGCACTGAAAACGGTACCATTGCCCAATAACAAAGTGTGCCGTATGATTGATGACATGGCCGTTGATGTTGTCGATTAAGTAGTGGAAAAGTTAAAACTTTCTGGTTCACTCGCGCTGCAGTTGGACGAGTCAACAGATGTTAGTGGGGAAGCCCAGCTTATTGCGTTTGTGCGATACAGAGAAATTTCTGAAATTAACAAGCACATTCTATTCTGCAAGAAGCTAACAGGGAGCACTCCCGGTAAAGATTTGTTTCACATGATCGACACCTTTTGTGGTGATATCTTGCATATCTTGCTGATTTGTATAGCAAACTGAACAACCTAAATTTAACTTTGCAGGGTAAAGACACACACATCCTAAACATGTATGACATATTGTGTGGATTCATGAAGATCAAACTGGGAGAGTAAATGTGAAGATGGGGACACAAGTTATTTCCAGCAGCTCAACAGCTACCTTTCTGCAGGTGATGTTGACAGAGCTCCTATAGTGCAACTAGTAAGCACACATTTATCCAGACTCAACAGTGAGTTCAACTCCTACTTCCCTGATATTGAAAGCAAGTCTGCCAAACTTGACTGGGTCCGTAATCCTTTCATGACTGAAAGTACAGATAACAACATTCCTACCAGACTACAGGAAAATCTGCTGGATGTGTCCTCAGACTCATCCTCAGGTTCTCAGAAACAAACCTGTCACAGTTCTGGTGTGATGTGGAGAAGGAATATCCTGATTTGGGGAAACATGCAGTGAATGAACTCCTGCCATTTGGAACTACATATTTATGTGAAGTGACATTTTCATCCATGGCCATAATCAAGTCCAAGCACAGGAACAGATTGAACTTGGAGAAAAGCCTGATAGCTGCTGTTGCCACACTGCCCCCAAGACTGACCAAGCTTATGAGTGAGAGACAGGGTCAAGTTTCTCATTGATTGGTGAGTCCTTTTGTGTCATACACAGGTCTAAACATATTTAGAGTAGGCTGCTACTATGTATATAAAATGTGATCTTTGGTTTTGTATAATTGGACATGTGAAGATGTGATAAAGTCATACAAATATTGAACGAAGACAAGTATGAGTTATTATAGGAAGTAAAAATATCGTTATTTACAGGTAAATGATATAAATGTTACACTGCAAACCTAAAACTTACACCAAATCTAAAAATCACACCGATCACATCCGCTTGTGGGTGTACTCCAGGCAGGATAAAGTGTTTTGGGGGTACAGCACCCTAAAAAGGTTGGGAACCACTGTGCTAAAGAGAAGCATGTGCTTCACAAGAAACATTGATAATATACTGCATGTTGCTTTATTTCAAAGTCAGTATCTTTGTAGTTGCTGATGCAGTAAAAATCTCTTGATTCCAGTTGCACATGCATGTGTGCTGTTGTTAGCTAGCAGTTATCTGTGAGAGATTTGTGTTAACTTGATGTTTTAATACATCATGATGCTTTGATGCTTTATTTAATTCAGTTTATTTTTACTTTACATTTTTTTTGGTGGACTCAAATGAAATTTAACATGCTCACATTACTAGCAGATTATACATTTATAAACTTAAATGCCAGTTGGCCAATTTAAAGCAGGCAATTTAAGGCAGCAGTGTTGCCAGTATTTTACCATTAATTTACAGGACAACTGTTTACAGTGCAAACTACTGGAAATTGAAGTACATGGCTTTGAACAATTGTGGTAATTAATCCATTAATTTACAATATTAGTTACTATAAATTATTATTGATTAATACACAATTACACATTTAATTAATATTCACATATTACTTAATCTATTAATCATATACTCTTTATTAATTGTTGGTGCAATAATCCTTAATTAATGGTTTAGTTCTTCATGAGTCATTAACACGTGATTATCTGTGCATTAGTTAAGAATTAGTGCACCCATATTGTAAAGTTTTACCCTTTCATCTCACATTTCAGTCCAAATGTTACAGTGGGAAGCTCAGAGGTCTCTAACTAAACTGATTGATCTCTTCATTGTGTGTATGTGTGTTGCACAGACATCTGAAAGGATTTAAGATGCACTAATCATTAGATTATCATCCTTAGCCATGAATGACCCTAAAGAACATTCCACACTCATGTTTTCCAGGAGCAGGAATGGGAAAAATGTTGAAAGGTTTCCTCATATTACCTTACTTAAAGCTGCAGTCCGTAACTTTTTTGGGTTAAAAATTATCCCAAATATTTTTTTGAGCAAGTACATAACTAGCCAGTGTTCAAAACTAGCTTACCTTAGCTCAATTCAAAATGGTAAGCTTGTAATATTGTTTTTAATTTCAGTGGTACTGGTGGATTTCCGCTGGAAATTCGAGCATGTTTGCCATTACGTCACATCTGCTAACATAAAGAAGGAGTCTCGGCTAATAGGCTATATTGTGTGTGAGGATGTTGGAGGTGGAGACAGGGCTGGCGATAGCTATAGGCGAACTAGGCAATTGCTTCGGGCGACAAATGTGTTGGGGGCGCGGGCGCCCTTTAGTGTCGCTCTTGGCCTACTTCCCAGTAATCATAGAATTAGAATGACAAGCGAAATAAAACATGTTTATTAAACATGATCATCCTAAGGCGTCCCTCAGCCACACGTTTAATGAAACGTGCCGCGGTGACTGACAGAACATTCTCCTCAAAATATTGGATTCATCCGCACTGTGCCGTGCCTAGGCACAACCCAAGTTGATAATTCCGCGAAAAACTGCAATTGCAGATTTCGAACAGAGATAGCGACAAAGAGGAAAAGCTACAGACTGCAGCTTTAACCTCTCTAATAGAATAATCATGGCATATTGATGGGGTGCTGTTTATTAAGAATATTAAACCATTTTTAATTCTCAATTATCCTGATGTTTTTATACCATTGTGGTGGACTGCAACTAAAGAGACACACACAACAGACTCATTGGATAGATGTGCCTCTATATAAAGTACCAATATACTATTCGCTGCTTTTTCCAGCTAAAAAGAGAACACTAGTGGCCAGTGGCGTGCTCAGACCTCCTCAGGGGCAGGGGCGGAAGGACCAAAAAGGGCACTAAAAAAAGAAGCGTTCCTTTTTTTTTTTAACCTTGGCATTCTATGAAAAGATGTTGATACAATTAGAATGCATAACACATCAAACGAAAATAGGGAAATGGTGATAATATTACTAATTCTTATTTACTTTACCAAACAAAACAGTGAGAAGCAAAAAGGTAATGATAAATGAATGTTTAGTTTTGTTGATGTTGTAAATTTTATGTATGTATTATATTACATTAGCTATCATTAAAATCAGTAACACTTTACAATAAGGTTTCATTAATTAAAATTGTTAACATGAGCTAATAATGAACTGCACATCTACAGCATTTATATAATATTAATTTCAGCATTTACTGAAACATTATTAAAATCAAAAGTTGACATAACATGAACAAACAATTAACAGTTGTATTATTATTAACTAAGATTAAAAAATGTGTTGCAGTAACAAATGTGTTGCTCATGGTTAGTTCATGTTAGTTAATATATGAATAATAAACAATTTAATCTAATTGTAAAGTGTTGCCATGGAATCAAATATATAAATTCCTTACAATTTAGAGTTGGACATGGACTTAAGATTTTCTTTCACTAGATGTATTTCCCCAAGCTAATAACACATGCTATTGCCTTAAACTAATGACATTGTCAGACTCAGAATGTGGCTAAAATCGAGTTATACTTTTATTATAGTTAAAGGTACAAAATGTAAGAATTTTGTAATAAAATATCCAAAAATCACTTGCACAGTGTGATATATTTCCTGCAGTTGTGTACTTACAATATCCCAAAAGTCTCCAAAGATTTTTTATTTCAGAGAAATTCCAATTTTAAATAATTGGCCGTTACATGATGTAACTATGGCGACAGACGTGGACAACTGCATAGTGCGTAACGTTTAGCGGCACGCTGTTGTTTCATTTAAACATTATAGGCGTTTTCGAGATGCCGAGAGCTCCATGTCTGCGACTAACTTGGACTTGACAGAGCTTCACGAGTCACGACTTGACATCGACACCGCTCTTACAAATACTTTATTAGACAGGTGAGCAAATGTACATAAAACAAATCAATGTTATATAGCTCAACATGGTGACATGTTAGAATATGATCAGTATGTAATGTTGATCTAGCTTACTGCTAGTTTCATATAGCAAACAAACTAACACATAGGATAACATTATAACTTTCAGCACACTTAAATGCTGTTTAGTATGAGAGTGTAACGTTGGACCAAGTGAAACAGCGCTGCGTTTGTTATGACGGTGGAAGGTGAAACCAGGCGCAGACAGGATACAATGACACAAAGTTTATTATAGACAGAAAACAGAGAAAACAAAACCCACGAGGGGGAAAAACATGAACAGCAAAAGAAAAGACAAGGCTAGACCAGACTAGACTAGGACTGACAGACTAGACCATATACTAACTACAGAAACAAGATTAGTAATTCTCCAGACAAAACTCTCATGGTACTCACAGGTAAGTTTAACACACAGGTAGAAACAATGAGAAACAATGAACCGGCACAGGACAGCAAACACAAGGAGATTAAATAGGGGAACACTAATGACAAGGACAGGTGAAGCTGACTAGACAAAAATGAAGCACATGGCTCAAACCATTGGCCATGCGCTTGTACACAAAACATGATTCTGTCATGATCCTGCCTCACGACCAGGGAAAATCAAGGACACAAAGACAGAATCATGACAGAACCCCCACCTTAAGGAGTGGCTTCCAGACGCTCCTCAAAGGGTCATTAAACACGGGACATGACCGACTGTGACAAAGACACAAACCAACAATACATGACAAAAACTAACAAAGGCAGACAAGAATATACAACGACAGGGTTGGGATTGAACAATAAAAACAACAAACATGGCAGAGGAGGTGGAGAAATAACAGAGTTCATGGGGGGTGGTCCAGGGTGGATGGGTGTTCTGGGGATCTTAGGTCCACGGGATGAGGGCGGGGAGCGAGGAATCTGGGCAGGCTTGGAGGGGGACACACGAGGAGGGGACTTGGGCGAAACAGTACAGGGTTTAGTGTCGACAGGGGAAACATTCCGGGGACTAGTGGCGACAGGGACGAACGGGGAAATATTCCGGGGACTAGTGGCAACAGGGACGAACGGGGAAACAGTCAGAGGTCGGGTGACAGTGGGAACCGCTGCAGCCGGCTGAGGAGCGAAGACAAGGGGTGTGGCAGGTGGTGAAGGATCGGGAAAGGAAGGCGCTGCGGCTTGCTGTAAAGCTGGGACAGGATCCGCGTTCTCAAAAACAGAACCGGAGCCTTCGCTCTCCGAAGCAGACTCGGAACCAGCACTGTCCATCGCCGACTCAGAAACAAAGTTCTCTGCAGTAGCCCCGGAGACAGCCTTCTCTGCAGCAGGCCTCGAAACAGTGCTCTCTGCAGTAGACTTAGAAACAGCACTCTCCGTGGGACACTTGGAAACAGCGTTCACCGTGGAAGACTTGGAAACAGCACTCTCTGTGGAAGACCTGGAAACCACGCTCTCCTCAGCTGTGGGCACAGGACTTGAGGGCATGACAGGAATCTCAAGGATTTTTACTAGACAAGACATAGTCAGACACAGTTTTGGCAGCAACGACGACAGGCATCTCTTGACGAGCTGATACAGACCGGAGGAGTGCTTCTGCAGCTGCGTTGGCCGCAGCTTTCTTTGAAGCTGACACAGAGACAACACTAACGTCAGCAGACTCGGGAACAGCCTTCACTGCTGCAGGCTCAGGAACAGTTCTCTCAGCAGCTGACCTGGGATCAGCGCTCTCAACAGCTGGTTTGGGGTCAGTGCTTGCAGTAGCGGGCTCTGGAACAGCGCTTGCAGTAGCGGGCTCTGGAACAGCGCTTGCAGTAGTGGGCTCTGGAACAGCACTTGCAGTAGTGGGCTCTGGAACAGCACTTGCAGTAGCGGGCTCTGGAATAGCTCTTGCAGTAGCGGGCTCTGGAACAGCGCTTGCAGTAGCGGGCTCTGGAACAGCGCTTGCAGTAGCGGGCTCTGGAACAGCGCTTGACGAAGGACGGGAGGCTCCCCTTCTCCTCCTCTTTCTCCTAGGTCGGGAAGCAGAGACCATAGCCGGATCTGAAACGGGTTGGGGAAGCACAACGGGGACTGTGGTCTCAGTGGAAGAGGACTCCGAAGTTGGGACGAGTCTGGTTCCCCATAGTAGCCACGGCGAGGACGCGACCCTCCGGGATCACGGCCAGTATGCCAGGTGATGGCGATATGGTGGGAGCCCGGGATTCCTTCCGTGACAGGCCGGCCACCATATCCTGGAAGGGGCGAGGAACCAGCCTTTCCCGTTCGTCCAGAGGAGGAAGTTCCTTGAGGCCCGCGATGAGGTAACGGTTAAAAAGGATGTCAGGCAAGGAGAACCTCCTCTCTTCTGCAACCCGCACGTACTCCCTCAGGGTCCTCTCATCCTGGGGAGGAATTGGAAGCTTGCCATTCCAACTGTCGGCGATAGCCGACTGCCACCATAGTTCCGGGCCAGTCGGTTGTAGTATTGCGGGAACAGCCAAACTGTCTGCTGGGTTCTGTACTGGCCGGTTCATTCTGTTATGACGGTGGAAGGTGAACCCGGGCGCAGACAGGATGTAATGACACAAAGTTTATTATAGACAGAAAACAGAGAAAACAAAACCCACGAGGGGGCAAAACATGGACAGCAAAAGAAAAGACAAGGCTAGACCAGACTAGACTAGGACTGACAGACTAGACCATTTTCTAACTACAGAAACAGGATTAGTAATTATCCAGACAAAACTCTCACAAGGTACTCACAGGTAAGTTTAACACACAGGTAGAAATCACAGTGAGAATCAATGAACCGGCACAGGACAACAAACACAAGGGGATTAAATAGGGGAACACTAATGACAAGGACAGGTGAAGCTGACTAGACAATAATGACAAGACGGGGATAATAAGGGGGCGGGGTAACGTAACGAGACAACACAAGCACATGGCTCAAACCATTGGCCATGCGCTTGTACACGAAACATGATTCTGTCATGATCCTGCCTCACTACCAGGGAAAATCAAGGACACAAAGGCAGAATCATGTCAGCGTTACCTCACAAGTTTAATTCGTCTAATAAACTTACCTGTGTAAGTAGTAATTCAGCACTTGCGGGTAGTTCGGTAGAATGAAATGCCCTTATTCCTTTATATACGTGGGACTCGCTTGTGACCCTGATATCTGTCTCTTATTAGCAATCGCGACCTTCATACCACTGTAATGTTAAAAAACATGAATGTTTTCACTCATCCATAAAGATTATTAGATACATCAGCTTGACAGCAAGTCCCATCATTCATCTTATGACTGCGTCATAAACCTATACCTTTGTTAATGTAAGAGGTTAGCGACCCCTTGTGGTGAAAAAAAATTACATATTGTAGCTTTAAGCATAACTCGCATGCTGCCGCAACTTTTACAGTAGCATGGTAGGATAAATGTTACTTTTCCATATTATCTTAACGTTACCTGCTGTGCATGTAGTTTGAAGTATATAATGAGCAGCAGGTGTAATTGCACTTCAGCTTTTTACTCCGGAGCCGAGCACTTCGATGCTGTTTTCTGGGCAGCATCGAAATGCTCGGCTCCGAAGTAAAAAGCTCTTGTTTTCTGGGCAGCGTAGGCAATCTCTCTCTCTCTCTCTCTCTCTCTCTCTCTCTCTCTCTCTCTCTCTCTCTCTCTCTCTCTCTCTCTTTCTCTCTTTCTGTCTTTTTTTGTTTTCAAATTTGAGCAAAACAAAAAAGCTATTTTTACAGCTGGTAAGGTGCGCCGTGAGAGCGCTGAAAAGCTGTTCTTACGGCTGATAAGATCACCAGCGGGAGAGACAGCGCACGACAGGTGCACATTCCTGTCCGTGTTTGCTTTGACCATTCCCCTGCATGCTTCACCACCAAGGAGAGCAGTTCCTAAAAGAGCTTACACGGGTAGAGCGCGTCTTTTTAAAGATGTCACTCTACCTGTGTGTTTCTGGATGCGTTGTATCGCGTGTCTGGCCATTGAACGTGGGCATCTGGGCGTGTCTGGGTGAGTCATGCACCCATTATGGGAAGATGACCATCTCAGAGCTACGGTCGAGACTCTCGTTCCTGCAAAGGGGCGGAGTCCCTGGGCCTCAGCCGCAATCTAACCCTCCACAGAGGGTTACTTCAGGCAGTAATACAGGTGACCTGAGGGTTGCGGTGGGCGCACGGGGAACCAACCCCCTAGGAACCCTCATCCCTCCCACGCTCCGCAGCCAGTTGAGCCGCCGACGGAGCGTGCTGGACCATCCACGAGGTGTGTACCAGTCGTTTCCTTCGGCGCTCCCCATAATGAACAGATGTCAATCGCTGCATCGGAGGGTGGGTCAGACTTCTCTGCGGATGACGATTCGGTGCACTCTACTGTGCACCCTTATTGCTCCAGAATGAAATGCCTGTTGAGTCTACCAACACCCTCGGCCCGGACATGGCGGAGCGTCTGCGGGGATCCCATATTTGTATTTCTTCCAAGGATGCTCCTAAACAGAAGCCTGTGTCTTTCCCTTGGGCTAAGTCACCCAGTATTCATATCAAGTACAACCTTCAGGTTAGTCCATATGTATATCTCCACATAACTCCTTCGGGGAAGAATGTGGGATCCGCAGCGTTCTCCTTCCTAACAGAAAGAACAACAGTGACAGATACACTCTGTGTAAGCCCTCTCCTATCGTCCTTCCAGGCAAGAAGGGGCAAGAGGCTCGCACAGGGCACTGGATGGGGTCAGCAGCTGTGGCACTTTGGAAGGGATTCCTATTCGTCAGTCACAATGTATGTAGAGAGTGACCAACTGATAGGGAACATCTCGGTTACGTATGGTAACCCTCTTTCCCTGAAGGAGGGAACGGAGATGCCACATCTGCTGTGACCCCCCAGGGCAGTCAGCTTATCTGCTCCTCAGCAAAAAACTGAAGTGCAATCGCACCTTCTGCTCATTATATACCCGTGTTAAGAGTAAAGTAGATTGGCCTCTCTAGCAGGATTCCTATTCGTGGATCACAATCCAATAACGAGGGTTACCATACGTTCCGAGATGTTATTTATTATAATATTTATAATGATAATAATTATTATTTACAATTATCAGAGAGGGGCACAATACATTTTGAGACAAAAGGGGCAGGGCCTTGAGTTAAGTTTTGGTGAATTCTGACAAGGAAATTGTGAAGCAACGTGAAGACGTGCAACTAATAGGACAAGTAGACACTGTAAAGTTTCAGGCGTGACAACCACATTTAAATACAGAATTGAGTCCCCCAAATTATCGTTACATGTGTGTACGAAACATGACTCACTCTCGAAACTCCGATGATTGACAGCTTGGAAATCATAGCACCGTTTTAGCCCCTCGTGTGTGTTTGAGGTCTGTTATTGTCACCAAAGTAATATTACAGCGATAAAATACTCATTATTTTCAGCAACTTTTTTGTTTATGCTTCTAAAGGTCCTTCACAGAGAACGCTCTTGCGGTGTAGCCAAGTTCACTTTTTCACTATTTCAAGAGTTTTTGAGCTTGTTGTTTAAGCTTGACAGCCTTGGCTCATAAAGCATTCAATTTACGGAATTATTAATGTGAGCAGTTGTGGGTCACAATGTTTTGGTCTTATTTTCAGCATAAATCATTTGGATTTATTTCAGTTTATCATGGTTCTGGCAACACTTAGTGCTCGTGCTGCTTTCCCTGTGATTTCTTCACCGCACATCCAGAAGAGAGAAACATCTCTGATGCAAGTTTAAAAAAACATCATATAGTTGTTTGAGAGAGTTAATTTGGTTGTAGAATGAGGTTGTCACTCCCGTATTTTACTGAACTGTGTGTAGCCTACAGTACACAACGCGATGAACTGATAACCGAATTTAGATGCAGTATGTACTTGGCCATGGAAGAAGGGTTACACTTTATTTTAAAGTGTACTTGTTACAGTGTAATTATACATTAAGTACTGAGTAATATTAATAAACAACATTTTCTTACTAAAGAAATTTGCTTACTTAAATTAGGAATTGGTTTAGGGTTAGTTGCATTTGATTATGCATCATTTACTGTAATTACTAAGTACCTACATGTAATGTGTGTAAAATAAAGTGCTAGAAGAACAATATGCCATTGCGGGACTGCAGAAAACTTGAGTAGATTTAGATTTTATACATTTCATTTAGGCAGAAACAATGATCTTATTAAAGCACAAGTTACAAGTTGTGCTCATAATGATTACAATATATAGAAATATATAGACAATTTGGCAGTGGTGCATGTTGTTTCATTAGTGTCCGAAGAAGTTTTTCATGCTCAAAGTCTAGTGTCAGCAGCTTAAATGTGAATGCTAGTCCATTTTTTCTCATGCGAGTGATCCACACTTCTGTTATTTAATTTATTTTCCTCTTCTTTGATTGCTTTTTTTTTTTTGGAGTCAAATGTAAGAGGTTTTGCAATGCACATGACCTTCTATGTCGTGCTGTTTATGTTGGGTCTGCTAATGTCATTGTGGGCGTGCATGTTGTTTCTGCTTCTTTCAAATTGGGTCTGGCCCTGACCCTAAATCACACTGTTTTGAAGACTCTTTTTCTGTTTTTTGATTTTTTAGTCTCTTTGATGTCAAAGTTGAGAATGTGTCAATGATATCAGCCTCCCAAGATCCTTGAGACAAGATGTCGAAATGACTCTCCTTAACATCGGATTTGCTTCATTAAGCTTGTAAGGGAAAAACATATTCAAGGGTCTGAGGATGTTCAGTCAGCACTCACTCCCACAAGGCTTAACACACTTCCACATTCCTTTATTCAGGAAAAACAAGGTCATTTGGTTAGGTTGTTAATAAAGGTGGGCTTGTTGGGGGTTGAATAGGGGTACTCCATGCAGATGGTTATTTGAGGACATGGACCTGATGTTTTAATCGTTTTATTCCCTCAAAGGGGCTATTTTTTTTTAAGCTAAATGTCCAACTGGTTTGTTTTTGTCTAATTTGGGCTGAAAACACAAACACAGAAGCCCCACTGTGAATGGAAACATATATGCACATTGCTTCTACTGGACAATAAAACAACCACCTGTCATACTACAGCAGAAACACCACTTGCTATTTAGTGACATGCACAACTGCACGCTTGTTTAAGTCACATGCAATGTAACCATAACCCAAGCTCTATCCAATGGCTAGAAATTTCTTTTTCTTAGCAATTTAGAAACAAACATCAAATATAGGGAGTTTTGTGGGTTAACAAAGATAAAATTATTCTATTAGGAAATACTCTATTACTCTATTAGGTTGTTACCAGCTGAGAAAGTGATACAAAATAACGGTAACACTTTATTTGAAGGGGTGTGCATAAGACTGACATGACACTGTCATAAACATGACATAACACCTGTCATGAACATGAAGGAGCCTTTATGAATGTTTATAACTGTTGTCATTAAGTGTCATTCGGTAAATTATGACACTTTTAATGTTTAATGTCAACTTGGCATTAAAAGTGTTATAATTTACCGAATGACACTTAATGACAACAGTCATAAACATTCATAAAGACTCCTTCATGTTCACGACAGGTGTTATGTCATGTTTATGACAGTGTCATGTCAGTTTTATGCACACCCCTTCAAATAAAGTGTTACCGAATAGTAACAAGAATTGTTAACTAAAAAAAGGGATGTAAATAATTGTATCTTATATGCAAGGTCTAAGAGCACTTGCATTGTATTAGATCAACAATTATTCTTTTTTCGATTTTTAACTTAATTTTTTTCTTGATCTAGAGGTATCAAAATCATTTCTAAGTGCAACACACACACACACACACACACACACACACACACACACACACACACACACACACACACACACAAAGAGAGAGATATTGCATTGATGAGCAAATGTGTTATTACTTTTATCTGGGACTCTCTTAAGCAAAATAGCTCTATGTCTGTCAGTGATAAACTTGATCATTTTAGACATTATGATGCTGACCACCAACACGAGAAAGGAAGGGAACAGAAATTAGGAGTTTTGAGACATGATCGAGGGTGATAATATTGGACTTAATGACTGTAGGCCTAGAGAAAACAGTGTGTTATTTTTGTCACTGTAACAATCTCCTACATAGTCTGACAACATTTAGACTTTAGATTATTAATCCTAAATTGCAATGTATTCTTGGCATTCATGCCTGATGTTTTTGATAGAGGAGCGGAGTACTGTTACTGTTATGACGCCCGTGCCGCTTTATTTACGTCAGCAGATACTCGAGCTTCCACACAAACAAGGACGGAGAACTCTATCACGTGCCACTCAGAGAAACTCTCCAAGCCCTGAAGAAAAAAAAAATGATGCAACAACGTAAGACAATTGCGTGGATCATGTGATCTCACAAAACTACCTCTTTAGAGACATTGGAGAGCTCCGCGGTTAACACATTACTAAAGCGCCATTCTCCAGCTGAGTGTCACATCCTGTAGCCCATTCATAAACTCCGTGGCAAGACCACGACAAAGGCCTGGCGACGTGCGTCGAGGAGAGGGGGGGTGGGGTGGGTGGGTGTGTGTGTGTGTGGGGGGGGGGGGGGGGGGGGGGGGGGACGTGATCATGTCGTTTACCCGAACGGCTATTATTATAGCCTACTAGAAAAGGGCCGGGGCATTGACAATAGCGGCAGTCTCGAGCTTTCCAAAACGGGGTCCTGTCCTGACCTGAGTGAGGTCACGTACCACAGTGCGAGTGCACGCGGTGCCACATTGATGGAGGAGCGCGCGCGCTCTCACCTCATTACGGGCGCCAAAAAAACGCGTCAAATGAAAGCCAGACCAAAGGACTGGGACGCGACAATTTGGCATCCTAAATTGGTTGTATAAGAGTTTTCAAGGGGTAATGAATGAGGAGCTTTGTTCGTCCCGTCCTAAAATAAATCACAAATTTCAAACCCAACATAGACTAAAGCTTAGTAGGTTGTTCTTCCGTCTATTAAAAAACTAAAACTGCAAGGAAAATCAGATTTGAAGAAAGAACTACAAATAGGCACACTTTCACTGTTTTGTTGTAGTGAACATGATCCAGAATGAAGTTTAATTGTTCAAATTATTTCAAATTAATTTAGGCAACTCTCTCAATGGATACTGCCTGGTTAACTATAAGACATACACGTTGAGTTTTTTTGGAGGAATTTATGACAGTAAATAGGCTACAATATATATATATATATATATATATATATATATATATATATATATATATATATATATATATATATAATATTGCTTATGTAAATAGCCTACAATTGCAATCTTATTGCAAATACAACGTAAACCTTTTAAGGGTGATCATTTTAAAATAACATATGTACATTCCTGCTGAGTTGCTTGATTGAATCTATGGAGAACACACATTATTATTGTTAATTCGGATATGATTCTTCTGGGGTAGTAAACACACTTTTCCCCCCACCATTATGTACATTATGTTCTGATATAAACAGTGACGCATTTTACGCGCTGTGTTCAAGGAAACACCTCGGACTGGATCTCCACCAGCCAATCGGAGTCGAGGGGGATCATTTAAGAAATCATTGATATTGCCAATGCGTCAAACACGGCCGTGTCAGAAGGACCCGGTGCGCGTATAAATACCGCGAGGCGACCCGGAGTGAGCTAGTCATTTAGAAGAGCGCAAAGACAGCGAGGAACTCCTCATCAGCCGATATTTATGTATTTATCTATTTATTCTGAGCCTTGCTTTGGGATGAACAGACTGCTTCTGAACTTTTTCTGGGTGGCAGCATTCAGCGCACTCCTTTCAGCGCCGGGGCTCCGCGCTTCTCCAGTGGTTGGGCAGGAACCTATTCGCTGCGCCCCATGCTCCCCGGAGCGGGTGGCCGAGTGTCCCGCGGTGGATGCCGGCTGTGAGGAGGTGCTTCGAGAGCCCGGCTGCGGCTGCTGCCTCGCCTGCGCTCTGAAGAGAGGGGACCCGTGCGGAATCTACACTGCGCCCTGCGGCTCGGGGCTCCGCTGCTTGCCGAAACCCGGAGAAGCCCGACCCCTGCATGCTCTCGCCCGAGGACAGGCGGTGTGCACTGCGACCCCCGAGCCTGACCAGAGCCAAAGCGACACAGCGCCAGGTACCAGCGTCTCATATGCTGCACTATAGCCGGCCATCCAAACAGTAGCTAGACCATTGCAGCTGTCGATGATTCAACCGCTGACGAGATTCATCAGCGCTAACAAACCAGTTGGATGTTTCAGATATTTAGATAAGCAATATTTATTTGAGCGAATATGACTTTCAAAATGTCGACTATTCTTAATCAAAAAAAAATGTCTGTACTATTAGCTTATAAATGCACCCCAAAGGCGCGTGATTGGTCGAGCAAACCTCAATTTAAAAAAAGAAAGTTTTATGACATGTACATCTATAAAGAAAATGATAGGGCTACAAATGTTAAGACTTGACTCATCATAAATTATTGACTTGCCGCCCGAATCTAATCTGAATAGAGTGTGCGTGAGTGACGTTCCGTTGTCATGGTTACCTGTGCTAAGTGGAACGCGAGTCGGCGACTTCTGTTCTTTTAGCGCCTATTTTGGAGACAGGTGGAAATATAGCCTACACTGATTAATAGCCTACACAAATATGCTATAATTAATTTATCAGCTTTTTACACACATGTTTGAAAACCCAAGTTGAATGTATCTGTAGTGTAGAAACAATTGAAAACCTAAAAAAATAAAAATAAAAAAGACCTTTTCTACACGATTCAACCCGGCCAATCACTCCAATAATTCTCATCATATATTTTCTTTCAGATCATCCCGAGACTCTCAACGGGGCAACGGCAGTGAATGAAGGCAGCTCAGCGGTCTTCGTGACCGGGCACGGCAAGCCCTTCGACCCGCGGGTCATCACTGCTAAAGAGAGCATGAAGGCCAAAGTCAACGCAATACGCAAGAAACTGGTGGAGCAGGTGAGCTTCAGGCACCTCAGTTTTATACATGTACCAAAGAAATGCGTAAAGGTTTGGTTAGCTAGAAATAAAACGAGACTCCGGTACCATGTGCGGCCACAAGAGGGCAGTAGAGAGTTTCTTGAATTTATCTACAGGCACATAGGGCCAAGCAAGAACCCGAGTCTGTTTATTTGGGATGCATGGATTGATGCCTTTTTCAGAACTAATTATTAAAATAATAAAAGAGTTAATGAAAATAATTAAAATGCTGAAATTATTTGATTTAAATATTATTATTATTATTATTATTATTAGTTGTAATAATAATGATTTGTTGTTGTAAAATATCACTTACCACCAAATAAAAGTTTAGAATTATAAAAAAAATCTAGATATTTTTAGAAAACGTCTCTAAATGATCATATTTTCTCTCTCTAGGGTCCTTGTCATATTGAGCTCCAGACAGCCCTTGACAAAATCACCAAATCACAGCAGAAACTGGGAGACAAAATGAACAGATTCTACCTTCCAAATTGTGACAAACATGGTCTATACAAAGTCAAACAGGTAAGCAGAGTCTTGTGTGCAAATATTACTGAAACCAAACCAACGAGTCCTGATTTCACATTGAGAGTTTGTGTGTTTGTTTGTATATACAGCTTAATGTGTGATATTCAACAACATTATGATATACGTGTGATGGCCGAGTGTTAGAACAACACTCGACTGAGAACTAGGCTGTGCATGCAAGCTTGTGTTTCTAGAGAATGAAATAACCTGTCTCACTCTCTCTGTCTGGTTTCCCCCGCAGTGTGAATCGTCTATGGATGGTCAGAGGGGGAAGTGTTGGTGTGTGTCATCCTGGAATGGGAAGAAGAGTCCTGGATCAAGTGACCTGCCAGCAGATGCCGAGTGTCCCGAGGAACTCAACCACTGATCTCTCTCTCTCTCTCTCTCTCTCTCTCACACACACACACACACACACACACACACACACACACACACACACACACACACACACACACACACACACACACACACACACACACACACACACACACACACACACACACACACACACACTGTGTGGGATCTAAACAGCTCAACCACTGATCTCTCTCTCTCTCTCTCTCTCTCTCTCTCTCTCTCTCTCTCTCTCTCTCTCTCTCTCACACGCATACAAACACATGTAATACCACTGAATTTTATCATTATATATTTTTAAAAAATATTTATTTATTGTTAGTGGTGATATTTAATTCAGGTACACTGTTTTTGATTGGTAAATTCCCTGAACTCTCCAAAAAAAAGGAAAAGAAAATCTATTTTTCTGTAAAGAAAATATGTATTTTACATGAAGTACCCATACTTATTTATTTGAACTGAATGTATTCATTTCGATATCTGGATAAGAATATTTATTCCTTATGCCTTATACATATTTTTGTATGGTGTAAATCTGTACATTTGATGTATATAGATTACTGTGTCTCTTATCTTAAACTTCCTCCAGGTTTGCTTTGTTGGAAAGGAATGGAAAAAAAGCACTGCATGACCAAACCTCTTTGTCACTGTCCGTACATTGCCATATTTTTTATACTGTATGTTTTGTTTTTTTATTATTATATTTTACTAATGAATTTTCATTGTTTTTGTTTTAAAATAATTGAGATTAGATGGGCATAAAAGTGGGAAGCTTTCCCCCCTGCAGGATTCTGTGTTTTTTCAAAAGTATTGATCTTCACAGCTTTTGAAACGGGTAACCGCCTGTTCCTACCTCCGGCTTGTAAGTTAAGAGCTCAAGTGGGCTATTTTTATGTTTGTAAAATACTTGCCTGTATGATCAAAGTGATATTGCAGTCTTATTGTATTTGTCAGTCATAGGCTATTTGTGTTGTCTACATACTGTGGTCCATTTATTTTTATAAAATTGTTTTGTTTTTGCGATACAATGTCTACACTGAGGAAAAGAGATTCAGACGTTGCTTCACTCCAAAGTGTGTATACTCCAATACATGTGTATAACATATTTTTCATTGTTTGTAATTGTAAGTCATTGTGGGTATATAAAAAAAAGAACTATTTAATAAATCATCTTTACAAGCACACAGTGTCAGTCATTTACACTGGCCCTCGGGTCAGACGGGGAGCTGCGGTCAATCAAACTCAATTAGCGATGTTAGGACAAAACAACAACACCTGAGCATAATGGGAAACCTGTTAACACAAAACCACAAAGTGCAAAAAAAATCTCCATTTCTCTCTCTCCATTTCTCCTGCCAAGCTTGATTATGTTCAGTTTTGTCTATATTTAAAACTGCCTGGAGGCAGAGCCGTGTATGTGTGCACATATGTGTGTCCTTATCGTGGTAATCTCAAATGGAGCGGACTAACTTTAGCTCAGTATTTTGGGGAACCGGGCTCCACTCTATACGGTGCCGTTGACCTGTGTTTGTGCTGTGGTACGCCCTCCCCTTTTGCCAGATGACCAGCCTCTGTGGCACCACACTTTACACCTTTATCTCATTTCTGTAAACCGCAGGAGACAATATTTTCTTGCCCAACCCCACTTGAGTAAATTATTTGATTGGCACCAAACACAATGTGCAAGTAATGTTGCATTGTAACACCTTTCTTGTGGTTTTACAATTAGTATTTTCATGGCATCCAGAATGTTCTAGAATTCATCATTATTAAATTAGGGGAGGGGGGAGTACCATCCAGAGTATTTGACTTCATCCATATGAGCAATTTCATTTCATGAATTGTGGCATCGCAGGTTCTTTTTTGAGAATTGGCTGCGCTGACATGGCTCGGACAAGCGAATAACTATGCTAATGTGAATGGGGTCTCTGTGTGTAGATTTGAGGAGTAATGACCTGTGTGGGGCTCAAACTAGAGTGTGAAATGAAGCGGTTCAAAGATGTTGACCCTGTTACACACATGAGATTTTAAATCTCCATTGCACTGTGTTATACTCATGACAGAATTACTGTAGCTAATATGAAAGAACCATTGTTTTTGAAACTCTTAACAGTGACACTAGCCACCTTATCTAAATGAATGAATAATACTATAAGCAAATCAGAACTATATGAAACTCATATGCTCTGTCCTAGGGTTTAGTTCACCCAAAAATTAAGATTCTGTCATTTATGATCCTTATGGCATTCCAAATCTGTATATTCTGTGAAACACAAAAGAAGATATTTTGAAGGACTGCTTTTGTCCAATGAAAGACCCAGAACAACATTGGACCTCAATGGACAAAATGAAAGAATATGACAGAATTTTCATTTTAGTGTGAACAATCCCTTTAATTTTGTAGAAGCTGTGTAATTACAATCTGTCATCCTGTAAATAAAAATAGTGTTTACATTTTTTATTCAAAAAAGAAGGCATTAAATACAAATTATATTTGAACAAAAACATTTCCTTTCTTGAAGAAAGGGATAGCTGTATAATTTCTAGTTTAGTAACATAAAAAGCTTTTTAAAGAATCAAAATTATTTTAAATGAAAAAAAAAAAAAAAAAAGTAAATACCCGTGAACGGAGGGATCTTTAAAAGTGACTTGCGGGTGAATGACCCTGGCATTGCACAGAATGAGGGTGGCAAGCTTTCTTGAAGATCAACTAGCTTGAACATTGACCTTGATGTTCTTTGAAACACAAGCTTGGCCTCAGCTTTACTTAATCTTAGCGTTCACTTTACGTTCGCTTAGTTTAGCTTAGGTTAGCTAAAGTTAAGCTTCGATTTAGCTTAATTCAAACCATATAAGGCCTACACATAACCTGAAGATTTAAACTAAAGAGTTTTACAGAAAATGATTTGAGGACAGCATCTTTGCTTAGCTAACAAAAGACACCTAGTACTCAGAAGTGTCGATAAACAACAAATCTAAAACAAAAATCAAAGACTTTAGTGATTATATTCCCAAAAATATGCTGAGTTCTATGTTTTCACTAATGTGCAATCAACGGGTCACTGAATTGTCCTCAAAGACATATAGTTTGGATCAGCTTATATTTCTTTCTTGGATAAATAATCTTTTTAGCATAAAGTTCACATGCCTTTTTAAACATTTAGCTGGCCTGAAACAAAATATATATTCATATAAAAATACAAGACACAATTACAAGTTAAGGAAGGGCTAATAGCTTAGCATACTCGTACGCTCTTTACCCATAATCAAGTCAGATAAGGTGTAGCACCAAACATTTTTGTTTGTCTTTTGTTTAGCTGTTTGGGAGGGGCTGAGCTTTCTTCTGACGCTATGCTAATAAGCTAACGTGTGGGCTACCTCTCTGGCACCCTCCACCTTTCAAGTCTTTTCTCAGGAGGTCAGTTTTGAGACAACAACACAAGCCCTGGTTGTCTAACATGGCTGCCATGTTAGCCTGTAGCTTTCCTACTGGGTTTGAATATCGATATTCAGAGAGACAGAGAGCGAAAAAACCCGCATCATTTAGCAACACAATTCTGCACGGGTTTCATTAAGGCATTGATTTCATAAACTGCCATAGCTACACCGATTTCGGTAATTCAGGGCACTGTAGCGTTACGGTTACATTCAAACCCATAAAAAAAAAGACGTCGCGCGAGATACATGCTTACAGCAAATGCCTAGAAATGTGAAGGACAATGATAGTCAGCGTTTGGAGCAACAATCTTATATTCAAAGTTCTTCATGATGTTTTGAAAGTGAGATAATGCCCGTGTGGATATATTTTAGGGGCATATCAATGCTGTCCTGACGACACAAGCAAACAGCTCTGCGTACCATGTAAGATAATATATACTTTTCAAAAGGGCATTCATCTAAGTATGTCCTGGTATAGAATCGTTTACAATGTGAATTTTTTTGTATCGTATGATCACACTGTTGGCCATACTAACAGGCTGGAGGACATGTTCAGGAGGGGCCAAAGTGCATGAAGTGCTTGTGCTTCAGATGGAGTCTATGGCTAGAGCCGCCTAGTGCCACTGAGCATGCCCAGTTTAAACGACCCTACACCAGGAGGGTGGAGACAGGAAGTGGGACTAAGAGAGAGTCGCTGATAGTCACGGCAGATATCAATACACGCTATAGCAAAATAGAGAGACTACCTATGCACACGGAACAAGTACACAACATCCCTCACATACACAAGAGTACATATGCTCAGACTTAGCGTGCGCTACTGAAATTTGCTTGCACTTTTTGATTATGTTCACACTTCCCTCTCGGGATACAGTCCAAAAACAGAAGACATGACACTCTCTCTGTCTCCTCCTCTCATTCTCCCCACTCTCCTGAAGTGTAAAGTGAGTTGCTGGTCACATGAGTCCATGCCTCAGCATACAAGTGGGAGGTCAGCTTTGGGACAGCACTTTTGAATCTGTATTCATGTAGTTCTTCAGGGGAGATATCCCTCTTTGTCTCCCTGTTTCCATCGCTTGGCCTCTCTCTCCTCTTCACTTCGTCTCCATGTTATAGCAGTGGACTTTCTCCTTTCCTTCATAGCCGGGTATAGACTGTCCATACTTGTCCACGCACCAGCAGTGACCTCTTCTGCGCCCCTTGGATGGACGACACTGCGGGGAGAGTGGGTGAGACAGGAAGAGAAATGCATAACCATATGATATTTGGACGAGTATATGCAAAACAGACAACATGCTCCAAATGGAAGAGACAGTGGCATAAACACACATTTCTCATCGCATCGCACTTAGGTGAGAGAGAGTAACACGAATACTAGAGCTAGAGAGAGAAAGAGGGAGAGAGATTGTGGTGAAGGAATGCCAGAGGGGATTCAAGGGGAAGTATATAAGGAGTAGAGAGACAGAGCAAGTGAAATATTTCAACTTATTGAAATAATTTTCAGGGCACAATTGTTTTTTTTCTTTTCTTCTTCTTGAAACTCAATTGTCATTTGCTGCTAATATACCCCCACAGCGACCTCTCCCCAATATTTTAATTGATAGTGTGGCTGGAATTATAGAAAACAAAATCAATTTACAATGTATTTAGTCTTATGATGATACATTTTAACTCATATCACAGTAAATTAAAGAGGCTAAAAATGTTCAAATGTTCATGTTTTCAGTTCGCCTTCAGTGAGCAAGCTACCAGCTTAAGCCCAAAATATTATTGGGTATTTATGCGTACGCTAGGGTGTGCAACATAAATTAGAAGGATATAGATTTTTTTTCAGAACAACAACAATAGACTAGTTGCAAGTACAAAGACATTTTTTTGCTCATAACTTCGTGAGAGAAATAACACAGTGGACAAGAATGACACTTTCTAGTGCGCATGTGTTGAGCTCCTGTGTTCGCGCACGATATGAAATGGAGTATATTGTGAAAGGCTATGTGTTAGGCTATGTATTGGATATGATTGTAGAGTTTGCATCGAAACTTAAGGTTTTAGTCAACTAGCTTAGTATAGCAATATCTAGAAAAGATTTTTGATTAGATACAAGATATCCTGATAACAAGCTACATTTTTAATCAGACATGGAGATTTGAGTGACACCGTGCCTAACGCAGTTCAGCACTAACCATCAAATCACTTAAAGACATTGTAAACAAAAAAACTAAAGATTTTTGTTAGTGGTCATGAACAATTTTTGCAAAAGTATCATTGAAATGGATCAGAAACCCCTTAAGCAGCCTGATTGTTTTATTTTTATAAAATATTTATCTAAATGTAACTTTAATTGTATATCTAATTGTAAGGTTTTACAATTACTATGCATATAATTGCTAATAAAGCATATCACATTGAAAATAAAAACATGTTTATCCTATGAGTGAGTATAGTTATGTCTCTGTCTGTTTCTCTTTTGCTGCCTTTGGCAGTGAGTTGGAGACATGTGCAAGTCAAACATCACATCTAAGTTGGAAGAATGCACACCTGTCATTCACAGTGAGTGTGTGTTTATGAGAAAGAGAAAAATCAATGCATCAAAAATGTCTTCTGTGGTTCAGGGGTATTTAATGGATACAGTGATGTGACACGTACACAGTGATGAAAAATGATCTGCAGTTTGTACGACCCTTGTTTGCATTTGCTGATTATTTACATGCAAGTTTTGACAACTTGTAAATATTGAAATTTATAAACATACACATACACACACGACCCAGTTTTGCTTTTATGAGAGGCTTAAATGCCTCTGTCAGGGTTCTACTGATGGAAATGTGATTTTGAGTTCATAAAAACAGTTGAAAGTTAGACAAATTTGACCAAGCAACAATATTTGCCATGGACCGTTAAAGAGCTGAAAGGACTATTTTAGGAAACTGGCATCGACTCAAAGTCATCTGGAGCTTATTATACTACACACACACACACACACACACACACACACACACACACACACACATCCTCGGGTGGTAAATTCATCAGTAAAAATCTATTCTTTCAGACATGAGGGAAAAACAGGAGGTGACAAATAAGAAATACAAGAAAGAAAGAAATATAAAAAGACATTGTGCAAGCAAGGAGTGGATGAGTCAGAGAGAGAAAAAGAAAGAGAAAGAGAGTGAGAAAGAGATCAAAAGCGTTTTTTATTGAAAGAGTACCAAATTAAAATACCTCAAGCAGAACAAGAGCAGTCTGGGAATGAAACCTGGCCTCTACAAGGGGCTGCTTCAAATGTTACACTCATACTTTCAATTTCAATTGTCTCTGCACTCAATTCATGGTTTTGCTATAGCAAATATTTGTATTTTCCTAAATGAGTAACATATCACTGTCAAAAGCCTATTTAATTTTTTGGTTATACGTTTATATCTGCGAGTGAACAAAATAGGAAGAATGAGTGAACAGGATGTGCTTAATGTGTAAATTATGAAGTCCAGGGACAAGGACTGGTGATGGATCTGTCAGGTTTGAGGGGCTGTGCTCACAGAATACAAATTAAAAACATGCATCGTAACGCTTTTGCGTATGGGTATAAAAGTACTTTTCTTAATAACTATAATGTATTATGTTCAAAAATAATAATATTACACATAATTATTGTTATTGCACATTACCGGTATATTAGTTTTTTTTTATATCGACCACATATGATTATTCATTAAACATATGGTCGTTACATCAATTTTTTGCAGGGGCGTATGTGGTGGGGGGATTCACTAAAATAGGTGCTGGATCCAATTCCAGAGGAGGTGGATCCGGATCCTGCTTGTTCCGGCACAAATTAAGCCCTGCAGGAAACTACTTGGTGCTGAGCTGCAATGTATTATGGGAATGTTCCATTCAGACTGTGCAGGCACATGAGATGCTTTCTGTCTGATGTAAGGGGGACTAATAATGACTAAGGCAAGGTATTTCATTGTACCAGGCAATAACAGTGATATCTTCAATGTAAAACAATGATTTTGTCCAAAGTAGATACATGAATGCAGTGAGCAAAAAGACAATTTGTTGGACTAGCAGTTTCTGCTCATTTTCTAGCCCCACCCCGAGTGAAATATCGCTCCACAAATATAATTAATAACGAAATATATTCTGATTGGCTGTGATAGTGACATGTCACATTTTCACTTTCAATGTGAACTTGTGTTGTTGTAAACTTTACACCTAATTAAGACATGATGTAATACTCATCTCATAAGACCCAAGATAAATACACTCAAAACACACAGTGGCTTTATTGATGATTGACTGATTGTGTGTGTGTGTGTGTGTGTGTGTGTGTGTGTGTGTGTGTGTGTGTGTGTGTGTGTATCTGAGAAAGACAGAGGTATATTTAGGGCGTGGAGCACACCCCTGTCAGCGTGGTGTTTTCTGGAGGTTGCAACACAACGGACCTGTGTGAGTGTGTATGTGAGAGAGGGAGAAAGAGAGCATGTGTATGTGTGTTTGTCTGATTGCGTATGGATTATATATATGTGTGTATGTGTGTGTGCGCGTGATTGTGTGTGTGTGTGCGCGTGTGTGTGTGTCACAAAGCAAGCCTCAGTCAGCGCTGGCCCATAATGATGCCCTTATGGGCAGCAGGAAGGCGGAAGGGCATTAAAAGCAGCCACAGGGTAAACACAGACTCATAAAACACACACACAAACACACACACACATACACAATATGTGAATGCAACAACTGCATGTGAATAAGAACTGTGTTTTTTTTTCTTTGCCAGACTACGAGCAGTGTGTGCTTGTGTGTTTGTGTCTGTTAGGTAGTATGTTGTTTGGGACAGATGCTGCCACTGGAGTACATTATCATTATATAGTCATTATAGTGCAACTGCAAGAGTAGAAACTACAAATAACAAGTATGAATTTAAATCAACGCAGCCCTCAAGTCAGAATGAGAGGGAATTGATAGTTCGGGAAGGCCTATCTTGGAAAAGCCTACGTATTTGCAAAATGTAAATACGTGTTTTTGTATTTGGTGTATAGGTGACTGAATCTGTGTATTAGTATTTGAATGAGAGAGAGTGCACTCTGGATCATTCCCAGCATGCCTGGCATTCTCTTCTAGTCTCTCACCCCGCATCACTGAGATCCTATTCAGCGTGAGAGCTTAAGTGGACTGCTTGGCCCTGGGTGAGCCAGGAAAGCCAGCAGATCAGGGGGCCGAGCAAAGCTTCAGTACAGTAACATGGGTGAGAGATGCATCTGGATTGGGAAGAGTGGAGGGGGATGAGGTTGGCGGCACTGGGGCCAGCATGCCTGGCCTCCGCTAACACACTGAGCCAATTCATATAATCAAGGCTAAAATTAGCATGGATTGGACTCTGCCCTCCACGAGAACGGCCTTCAGACACACATACCTCCACATACATACACAAACGCTCCCATTACAGATCTTATTCCGGGGAGTGTAGGGACCCCTAGGCACCCAGGACATCTACAGTTCACTTGTGTGGGTATGTATGCACAGGGGTATGTGCATGTTTGTTTTTGATGCCGAAATAAAAATTAATGACTGCGATCTCAGGGTTGACCGAGACTCAGGCTTCGGCTCAAACCACCATGATGGAAGCAAAGTAATTTCAGTTGGAGTCAATAGGAGGGCAATCTGATCAGCTTGATCTTCATCAGGCACAGACTCTTGTGTGGACGCAGCCTGTCATGCAGATGTTCCTCTATTATTACCAGAGATTCAAGCGAAGGGGTTTGATCTAACCAAATAAACTAGGCTATATTTATGCATGCCAGATACAGGAGAGGATGTGGCATGGTTTAGATTTATGATGTTGTTTGTGCTCAAGTATACAGTTTGTCTTTTACTGGTTTGTTATGTCTCCTGCTGGCGCAGTAGAACCAACTGATTGACATTGATTACTTGATTTGTTAACCTGTTAGTGTCCTTTTTATCAAACATAAATTTGAAATGCCCAATGGATAGTCACGTACAGGGGGAAGAAACCAGATTGGAAAATGTCACAAGCCTGATTTGTTACAGGTGCCACTATGAATCTCTCTTATAGCTCGTTTTCACCAAGTGGTATGCTACAGTACAGTACATAACGGTATGAAATTATTTCAATTGTCAGAAGTTGTGAATCGTGCCAAAATAACGAACTGTACCACTTTTTTTGGGATCCTTCCATTGGGGTACCTTGCACATTTCCTAAAGGGTGGAGCTAGACTCACTGCAGAACGTCGATTGGTTGACAGAGAATCATCACTTGCACATGCGCAATTTTTTAATATACAGTTGAAACACAATACTGTTGCAACACAATGTTTTTTTGACGGTGGAAACGCAAGCCGGATCAGGGTTTACAGTCCCAAATCGTACTGTACTTTACCGCTCGGTGGAAACGAGCCATTAGGTATTCTTGCAAATCATCTCCAAGACCATTGTCTCTCACCTGGAGGGTTTGCTGAACATATTTTTTGAGATATCCAACCTGAACCTGTGATCACTTTCTCTCCTTTCAGAGATTCCAGCCCTAGAGCACCCAAAAAACCCATCCCAATTTTCCATCCCAAAAAACCCAGGGTCATTTCAATGGGTCACATGATCAATTGAAACCCCTGCCACTAAGCATATGTGCAGGTGTAAGTGTGCAAATCAGTGCATTCCTACAGAGCTAGACTCCATAACCTACAGTTTCAAGAATGAAGCAGCTCCTCAGCAACATGTTTTACATTGATTTTAAATCTCGTCCTCTTTTCGAAGCTTTTCCTTCTTTATCTATACCTTGAACAGTGGCCACAGTGTGTTCACTAGACCTCCATGGTCACTGTGGTATCCGTCAGAGAGGTTTGCCATTTAGAAAAACCAACAAATAACCTGTTTGCCCCAATTTTACCCAAACTCATTAGGGCCATTCAGACAAGGCCCTTTGACTCATGCTCTTAATAGAGGAGTGACTCACAAATTTCCGAGAATCGCATTTGCCCCCACCAACTACCTTCTCTTGTTCAGACTCACTGATGCACCCCGTCAATTAAGGAAACAACACACACTTTCAAGAACCAACATGCTCATATAAATAGGCCCCTACCCAAGTTCTCAGACTTGTCCAATACTGTTGTGACAGTTGCCATGACAGTTACTTATCATCATGTACAAGGATGGTGGTAGAATAATAGTTTAAGAATCTGGGCTGATTACACAATGGTTGCATGTCTGATCCCAGGTAAGGATGTCCTAAAAAATAGGATCCCTACTTCCCCTTTGAGCAAGGTACTTAGCTACATATGGGATAGGCCCTGTAATTGGTGCAATGTAAGTGACTTTATATAAAAAGCATCTGCAAAAGAGAAGTCAAAGCACTTGGGTAAAGGTAATTACCTGTTTTTTCTTGTAGAAACCCTTTTGGTCACAGTTTGGAATGCGGAAGCCTCTTGCGTTCAGCACATCTATGATCTTAAAAATCTTCATAACACTCTCCATCTCCCGACGACATGGACCCTTTACATACACACAGAAAGAACACAGAATTACAGGAAATAATATCCTACTTACAAACATGTCAGGAGTTTGGAGATACAAACAAGAAAATTATGAATAGTATGTACTCTACTCCAAGCTTTGTCTTAGAAATGCATGCTGGTGAAATTATAGCTAGTGCTTACATATTCAGTTTCTCTCTTCGACTCCAGACTGAAGTTGTGAATATCTGTATGGACCTCACTGGAAACTTGATCCACTTTATAGACCTGGGTTTTCTTGATGTGATCTTTTTGGATAATCGCCAGTTTATTGGGGGGAAGCACAGTATCTTTGGGCTCTAACAGCATCCTCAGACCTTCCTGCGTGTCCCTGGAAACAACTGTTGTGTGCTGGATCGTCTCAGCCCCCCCGATGCCTGTTGCCCTGGTACTGTTGGAGATATGTTCCTCTCCTTCCTCTTTAGGGTTATCTGAATCAAAACAGAAGTGTATTAATATGCATGTAAGACCTGACAATTATCAAAAGAAGCATTCATACAAATGCATATTTTCACATGAAATGGAATGGCACGGGGCGCGGGGGTCCAATCCCACTCCTGGAGGGCCAACATCCTGCAGAGTTTAGCTCCAACCTGGCCCAACACACTTACCTGGAAGTTTCTAATCCTGAAGATTTTGACTAGCTGATTCAGATGTGTTTAATGAGGATTGGATCGAAACTCTGCAGGACAGTGGCCCTCCAGAACAGGATTTGACACCCTTGCAATAGCATGATTCACACTTCTTCATTTGTTTATATTACCTAGTTGTCCTGCACCTGAGCCCAATTTGGGTGTTTTTGGATGTGCACACAGTTTTTTTTTTTGTTGAGTCAATAGCATGATCCTAAACATCTATTACAATATAGAGTTGTTCAAAAAAGATGTCAATTTGTAAGCCAGACCAGATGGCTAATTCGGAATTTCCTATAGATTATAGATATATAGATTCCTATAGGTTTTTTAGCATAGCACTTTTTCGATTTATTAATAAGGGTCGATTTATGAGTAATGTGGCTAACACCACTTGAAGAGACTTATTGATTCATACCAGAATTATGAAGCTGTTGTGTTTATTTAAAATGTAACTTGCTACATATTAGGGGTGTAACGGTTCTATACGTATTTATAATATGGTTTATTGAAAATAACAACGTGTAAATCAGTCAGACAGAGTTAGGCTAATCTATGTTTCTGTAGATGTTAGTGATATGGCAGAGGCATATCTGTTGATGGCAATGGAGCCTTGCATTCCGGCTTCCCCTAAACATTGTTCAATGTGAGTGCCGTATGCTCTAATATGACCAGTCATTTACGCCGTCATCACCTGGGAGTTAATAGTGCGCGAGCGCAGGTTAGACCTGAACAGGTTGCTATCTGTTTAAACTAAACTCAATTAAGCCTTGCCAATTTAAACATTCAAGCATAAGAAGACTCGAAAGAGATCTCGCCAGCGCTGTGAGAAGATTTGTGTGTGCACTCATCTAAAACTTTTTTTTTTAAAGAGAAGCTTCAAATTTTTGATTTGAGCTATGGATGTATTATGTTGAAGAATAAACTGTGAAAGTTTTTTCAAGTAACGTTTGCCACATACCTTATTTCACTTATAAATCGAAAAAACCCCGCTATTTTAAAAATCCACTGGAAGTTCCTGAGGACACCCATGGCTAGAAAATGCCAATTCTCTTCCAGGTTTTAGGACTACAGACTGAACAGATCTATTCTAACATTCTTCCTTCAGAAAGCAAACTTGAGATATAAGATGACGCCTCACCACTACAAGTATAAAAGCTCATATACACAGAGAACAGAGACACATAGAAAAAATCACCAGGGGAGAAAGAGATATAGAAAGGGGGGATGGGGAAGTGAAGGAGTGAGAGTATTTATAGTGCCCTAACTTACAATCGTAATAGGCGGAGGACAGACCACCTGACCCGAAACCCAGAAACCAAATACGGCTACAGGTCGGAACGTTTGCCTGCCTTCACTAACATGGTCTAACCAACAAACATCACATGCTTTCCTCTCTGTGCCCAGCTGAAGCTTTGCTGTGGGTGCTCACAACATCCATTCAATGCAAACGTGGTTTCATTGTGGTTTAAATGTCCTTTTCTCTAATCCCACACCAATCCTCAATATGTGAACCCTACATTTAGCCTACTAAATAACATTAGAGATGTATTATTAGAGCATTTGTATCAACATCCCAATTTCACTTAATTATTATTTACTCTTAACTACAAGATCCATTACAAAAAAAAGTTCACTTTAGCTGTGTCATCATATACTCATCCTCATGTCATTTAAACAAGTGTGTATTTTTTCTATGGAAAATGTTCAGGCTGCTCTTTTCCATAAAATCAAAGTGAGTGGTGACCAGTTGCATTCAAACTCTAAAAATGTGATCACACTTGTGTGGTGTTTCAGTATGTTTAGACTGCATAGAATAACTTCTTTGCTTGTGTTCAGTCAAAAGCATAGCGCACTTGACATCATAAGAAGAAGCAGATAAAGGACAATTTCCTCTGGTCCTTACATGTTCAGTATCATGAAGGTGCAAAGTTGGAACGTGCAGAAACATGAACAGGATTTGAAAGCTTTTTTTAAAGCAAATAGCAAATTAAATGTGGTTCTGTTCCTCCCAGACAACTTTTGTATGCCTTTTTATGCACACAAGTAGAATAGACTACTTTTGTTGTGCCTTTTTAAAGCATGACCTTGAATTCTCCCAGACAAAATATTTCCGCTTATATGTCACTTTGATAAGAAAATGTCTGCCAATAAGTTAAATGTAGAGAGCTAGCCGCCGGACACTAATTTTGCAGGACAACTTCATCACTTTTTTTTTTTATAGCCTTTACGCAGCCATTTAGCGGACAAAATGTGAGCACTTGAGACACGATGTCCCGAATTGCACTCTAATCTCTGTTTTCACTAACTGCATAGTCATTTCTCAAATGCAAGCAAAAGTGGTTGACCAGTAAAGGGTCCAGCAAGGAGTGCATTTGTCAGATGCCTGGCGAGAGTGCTGGGTGAAGATGAATTATGGCATTGTTTAAACATGCTGTCCTCTTGGGGTTTTACAGCTCTTGTCTGTTGAATAAATATTCAGTCTCTGGCCGTACAAAACAAAGCAGAGCTCTCTCAGGAACGAGAGACTAATAAACAGCTGGAGCTGAAGGGAAAGAGATATTTAGAAAGAAAGACAAAACGGGCCATTAAATATGGAAAGTGAGAGAGAACAACTGGGAGAGAGGGTGGTGGGACAGGACTGGCATCAAAGTATAGATGAAGGTGTCAGATGAACAAGTCACACAGAAAGATTTGAATATTGTGAAGGACAGTAGAGATAGTTGACAGAGTTCAGCAGAGAGGAAGAGTTAAGTGAAAACAGATTTTCTGTGTGTGTGTGTGTGTGTGTGTGTGTGTGTGTGTGTGTGTGTGTGTGTGTGTGTGTGTGTGTGTGTGTGTGTGTGTGTATGCGAGTAAGTGCGCACTTGTGGCACACCAAACACTCATCTGTAGCCATGGAAGCTGCACTCCAAACCAGAATTAAGCTATGCCTTCTCTGACGATGACATAACAACAACAACAACAACAACAACAACAACAACAACAACAGCAGCAACATTAACAGCAGCTTATGCAACATAACTCGAACAAGGTATAAGAATGTCCACACGTAATGACAGCTAGCAACATGTGCAACAAGTTGCAGCCTGCTTCCCTTGCATGACCCACCGTCCGTCTCATAAACAAATCAAGGACAGATGAAGAGAATGGAGGGCCATCTAATTCAGGAACTTGGAAAACATCAATATTTAACCCCAATGTAAACTTTTAGAAGTTTTTATGACTTTTCCCAGCACCTAGTGGCCCGTTTTGAGTCACTCAACCTCATGTATTTGTACAATCCCAAATGAGCAAACTATTTATCATTCTGGTCGAAATGGGCAGAGCGTGAATGAGCGGTAAAAAAGACGTAGAGTCTTTTTTCTTAAAAGTATAAGTGAGTGTGCCTGGGCACAGGGCAGGTAAATTTCGCCTATTCCGCCTATTCTTAGAAATCCGCATGTGCACACGCACAAACAACGTCATAACTCATAACTTCATCATAACACTGTTCCCACCCAGAATCACGCTGGGCCACACTGCTACAAGACCAATCAAGCCCTGCAAAAATATCATAATTCATGTGTGGCAGTGCCATGGGGTGGAGTCTCGCACACCATGGCAATAGAGCCCTGCTCTCTGGTTGGCCAAAGTGTGTAATTACCATAAAGTGTGGTATGATGGGAGAGGAGCACTGAAAAGCAGCATGGGCTCAAATGAAAGGGCAGCGGAGGGAGAAAACATGAGGTAAGGCACTACTGTAAAACAGTTGGCGCCCCCAAACTGCTTTTTAAAAGTGACTCTGGGTCCTAACAATAGCCTTTGTGTGTGTGACAATGTCATGGTTGATTGCTTCAACACACCACTGCGGCTCTGACAAATAACTAGAGAGGGTAAAAACAAATTCAGTCTGGTAGCTTGACGTCAGTTATGACCAAGAACGCCACTTATTTTGGTTGAGCGGGTCCGCAGCCTTCCCTCTCTCAAGGAATTCACTTGGATGAACGTGCTTGATTAGACGTAAGCTGCATTCTAAGAAATGCACAATAAAAGCTTGGACACAGGTGGTGCTAGGTACTCATCTCGCTCACAAGAAAAGAGTTTGCTAGAAAACTCCCAGAACGCTTTGTCAGATATGCCAATCCTTTCCATTTCACTTGGACCTCGAAGCTCTCAATGGAGTGCTCAGGAGTCCCAGAGCCAGTAAACAGCTTGAGAGCATCATTCACAAAACGGTGATCTCTGCTCTTCTGCAAGGACTATATATAAACGAATGTGGCACTCTTAACGATTGGGTTGGTGAAGCCAAATTTTAGTGCACACACAAAGATACACAGAGCTGTTTCTCTCTCCATCTCTGGCTCTCTCTCTCACACACACATACACACCACACACATAAAATGGCATAGAGAAGCTGCTGTAGCGCTGAACCTCGAGAACAACGGCGGTAGTGTGGGGCCGTCTCACGGTGGCTGGACTTCACGACGACTTCCTGTTAACCTGCTCAGGATGACCTACCAGTAGTTAAAACTGTCATGTTTAAAATTACAATATCTCGTCAGGCAGAAAATAACCTGTTGGGATGTATTACCAACGTAATGTGTCGAAAACATTGCAGAAAATACATATCAGGATTGTCAACAAGGGTATAGCTTATCTTGTTTGTCTGGAGTAACCCATCCATTAAACCTTATTGTTTTCAGAGAGGTAAATCAGATTTTTAGAACAGCTATAAACCAGGGAAGAGGTGCTAATGTCTAAAGAGTAGGTAAATAGAGGCATGATGAGTGCAGAGACGCTGTGCTACATCTTATGGGCTGTCACAGGAGAAAGCTCCCCACCCCCTACAGTGAGAGAAAGGCCGGCCATGAGCGCAGCAGCATTCCCAACCGCTGAACATATTAACCATGTTACGCACAGCAGAGTAAACGGGCACTGATACATAAATGAGCACAGAAGCCATTGGCCCCAACAGTGTGTGGACAATGCTTGTTGGGATGTTTAAAGACACCACACATGCACATGCTGTGAAATATAGGGGATTTGGGTGTCTAACACCACTTATTAAAGGGATAGTTCTCTTCTGTTGAACACAAAAGAAGATATTTTGAAGAATGTCGGTAATCAAACAGTTGACGGTAGCCATTGACTTCCATAGGAAAAAATACTAAGTCAATGGCTACCGTCAACTATCTGGTTACCAACATTCTTTAAAACATCTTCTTTTGTGTTCGACAGAAGAAAGAAACTCTTACCGGTTTGGAACAACTTAAGGGTGAGTAGTTTAAGTGATGACAAATTTTTGGGTGAAGTAGCCCTTTAAAGTTTCACTTCAGGAGAAAAAAACAACTATTCAAAGATAGTTTTATTAGTCTTACCTGGTCTCCAATTCTGGCTAAGGCTGGGTTTATCTAAATACCAGCATGATCAAGCTCGAAGACTAAAGACCATCATCCCTTTTTTTTAGGCTGGTTTAAGCTGGTCTGGTGCTGTTGAACTCCACCAAAATTAATATTTTTAAATACATGTGTATTCAAATATATGTGTTTACTTACTTGCATGTATACATATTTACAAACAACACGTCCGTAACCAAAAAAGTTAGATTACAAGTGAGAATGCGCTTAAATAGACGTTTGCAAAGAAATCGTCTTTGCCTGAAGAGGTAACCATAGCAACAGTAGGCTGCTCGAGCACTTATCTGACGCTACATAAGTCCTGTGACTCCTGTCATTATTTATCATTTTATTAAACGTACATAAAACCGTAAGTTTAGGTAATATAAAAAAGTTTTGTTCAAAAAGTTTTTTTTTTGTTGTTTGGCAAATTACACTGACAGAAATTAAAAACGTTAAATTAATAAAACAGCGCATATACACACTGTAGCCTACCATAGACTATAAAAAAAGAGTAGACTACACATAACGGACTGTGTGTCGCGCGGAGAGTGAGTGCATTATTCACAGACAAACCGTGCGCTTACCGTGTCCATGCGTTGGATTGCCGCTTTGCTTTTTGTCCAGTGCCTTCGCACACACGCCCCGTCCCTCCAGCAGAGCTTGGAGAGGTTTGCTCTCCCCGGGGCGATGTTGACAGCTCAGCCCGGTACCGCAGCGCCCCGTGTACACTCCGCACGCCTGGCCCTCAGTCAGCGGGCAAGTCATGCAGCACCCGCAGCCCGGCTCCTTTACCGGCTCGGCGCAGTCCCTAGGCAACGGTTTGCACAGCACCATCGCCCCGTCGTCGCACGGCTCGCATCGTACCACAGGGCTGACGCTTTGAGCCAGCCGGGCGAATGCTGCGAGCAGCGCGGTCAGGCAGAGCGCACACAGTCCCGTCATGGAGCCGAAGGGCTGAACGCGCGCACGGGGGTAGATGCGAAGCGTGGGAGGGGGTGGGGGGTGAGGGAACGGTGCGTCAGATCACCTCACCTGGATATGATATTAGGTATACTAAAGCCTGAGCTCTCAGCATATGCTTTAGAAAAGTAGCGACGCTTTGGGTTATGCTGGTGTCACGTCGGTTTGACTAGACTGGGAAGTAAGCGGCTGGGTCTCTCCATCTGTAAGTGAGTTTAAGTGGAACTTCAGGTTTTATACAGGCAGGAACAGCGCAAGTCACTCCCACCGGTATGAATTATGTAGTCACCGGTCTCGGTCTTAAGGGACAGCGCGCATCGCGCGCATCCTTAATGAAATCCTTCAACACAAGAGAGATGGTTGAATAGGCAGGGAATCTTGCGCGCGCTTAGACCCGTCATTGTTGTCATTTACAGGCATTTGGAAAGTCGCGCGTCGCGGTTATAGAAAGACACATTTTACGTCGCAAAAGTAGCCTAATGCAAATAAATTATCACGGACATCAAAAAGACAATTAATTATTGAATCCTTTTTACCAGCTACAAATGAGAACTAGTGAAACTGTTAATGAAAGTGTGCGTTTTATTTGTGGTCTCAGTTGTAACTGGTGAAACAGTCTAAAATCGCGCATAATTCACAATTCAATATATTATGATGGTAACACTTTACAATAAAGTTCATAAGTTAACATTAGTTAACTATCTTAGTTAACATGCTAAGTATGAACAACAGGGGAGAGGGGCACAACCTAACGCTTTTTGACTTTCTCAGTTAAATCTACTTAGGGTTCAGAGTATTTCTTTTTTTCCAATATTAATTTCACATATGTCTAGTACAATTATGTGGTTTTATTTTATTAATACAGTGTATATATTTTTTTAAATACCCTGAAAGAATGGAAGTGAACTGTGACAACATGCCCCAGGGGCACATTGTAACATTACCATATGACAGCTTTAAATCTGATCTAATCAAAAAAATATACATGACAAACTAAAATATTTTCTCAATAAAATACAACTATTAACTTTTTCATATAAAAGAATGACATTTTTTAATAATGAAAAATAAAACACATTTTTGAGTTTGACATCAAACACACCTAAAAACTATACAACAGTTCAAAACATAATAATAATTAATAATTTCTGAACATTGCTTCTTTATTCACCTTTTTTCTCATGTTTTCTAGATAGAATTCATAAAAGTACAGAATATATTATCATAGTTCTAATAGGGTCACATTGTAACGCAGTGTTACAACATCCCCCACCTGCACAACTGGGATTTAAACCCGGCTAGTATCTTCTGCTAGTTAGCGAAGCATTGAAGAACCACATCAACTGTTAAATAACATATTGGAGATTAAAATAATATCAGATTTGTCTCATTTAAAATAAACACCAAACATAGAGATGAAAAATTTACATAAGAAATTTACTTTTGCTATGGTTAAATAAATGTTCAGTGATATCTTCCAAAGATTTCAGAATTTTGAAAAAAAAAACTATATATAGTGTTTATATGGCAACTAGTAAACACTCTTAAGTTCCGTCATGCTAGCATGTGTGAAAGTATACTTAAAACAAGTGTGTTACAACTAGCCCCACATTAGGTTGTGCCCCGCTCTCCCCTGCTTCTACAGCATTAATTAATCTTAGTTAATATTAATTTCAACATTTACTACATTATTAAAATCAAAGGTTGTATTTGTTCACATTAGTTAATGTACTGTGAACTAACATAAACAAACAATAAACAGCTGTATTTTGTATTAACTAACATTACTATACAGTAGCAAATGTATTGCTCATTGTTAGTTCATGTTAGTAAACACATTAACTAATATTAACTATGAGCTTATTGTAAAGTGTTACCATTATGATAATATTAAAAGTGTGAATTCACTTAAAAAAAATGACATTAGATACATCCTTCAAAAACACTTTGAGTGGATCACAATAGAGCAATGGATATATGTACTCAATATTTAAAAGAAAAAAAGACAGAGAGAACACGTGAACACATTAAATGGCCTGGTGAATAAAACTATCTATTACTAAAAAAACATTTAAAAAAAACGTTCAAAAACATTGAAACCTAACACAACGTTGTTAGTGACCTTTACTTTTGTTCCAATCTAAACATCCAAAACACTTAAAAAGCAGCCTAGACCAATTTTCACCTCTGAATATTTGAGGAACTCTCTGAACACTGCCGCATAATGTGGAAAATGCACTTTGGGTGGTCGGGCATTAGCAGTCTCATGACACCTGCTGTACCAAGATCAGTCCATTCATCCATACAGAATCTTCACTGATCATTTGCAACTTTTCACTATCCATCCATCCATCCATCCATCCATCCATCCATTCAGGGGAACAAATAGGAACCTTGACCCCCGTGCAATACTCGTTGGGCCTGGGTGAGAAAAATTCAGACCTGTGAATTTTCGCTTCGGGCCTGCATCCGTCCATCCCTCTTTCTGTCAATCTCTCCTTCTCACTGGGTGGTAAGAGATGATTAGAGTGTGGGTTGGATGTTGGATTGTGCTGCTTCAGCGCTGAACACCCCTCCTGCCTCTGCTCTGTAATAACACAAAGTCTGTACAGGCTGTACAGCTCAGTGGCTCCAGCTTTGGGAAAATAAAGGCCTACGGGCCTGCCTGCAGACCCCAGTGTTGAGACTGGCCCACTGAAAACAAGCAGAGGGGGTAAGGAAATACCCCCCAGCACACACAACCCCACTAACAGCTCCCTCTGCTACTAAGATTAGTTTTCTTATGACTCTGCATGTTTCTCCCTCGCTCTCCCACTCTTGATTTCTTATTGTCTGTCTGTCTGTATACCTCAGGAATTCCTCCCGTTTTGGGATTCTGCACGTGAGGGCTCTCCTCATGGTCTCCAGGAGCATTCTGGGAATGGAATGCACACAGCGCCTGCACAGAGGGACAAAGCGCTTGCCCAGCGTGCATGCATGGGAGAGAGACCGAAAATCAAACTGTGCCGCATGATCTGATAAGATAGCGATCAATGGTGTCATCCATGATTCCATGACAATGAGTTATTGACCTAGATCATATCGCTGATTCCTTATCAGTGCAAGCTAGTAAACTCGTATAACAAAATCATTCGATTGCATCTAGAAGCGCCTGTTGGCCGGTGTGTGTGTGAGTCTGAGTGTTTATTTCTGTGAATATTATTGCAGCTGGCTGAATGTTTATTGAAAACGCTGCGCTCCAAAGGACGGACGCCAAACTACGGGCCTACATTTTAAGCGTCTCTAGTCTTAATATCCTCTGTAATCTATCTGAATCTCACACTCTTTATTTGTGTCAGCGCATCTCCAACACTCTGTCTCTCATTCACATTCCTCTGGCTGATCTCGGGAGTTAGATGGTAAATCATTAATTGTCCTTTCTGCTCTGCTGTGTGTCACATATGACAGCCGTCAGTTTAACACTCAATCCGGTTTCAATCTGCAGTTTCTGGAGGGGGAAGGAGGGAATGAGAGAAGTCGGTGGAGAAATGTATTTATTTGTTTAGTTCCTCCAAGGGGATTTTATAGAAAACAGCACATCCCTGATGGCACGGTCACTCCATATTATGGATCTGTCTGGTCACACACATATATATGCATTAATGTACTAAACACACACACACTGCATGATTTATCAATGGCATGGAGGCTTTCTGAGACATATTGGCTCACATGTTTGTGTGTCAGGCTCTGACTTGCAAGCATATGTGCATCTCTTACGAAGGCCTTAGATTTGTTCTAACATAAAACATTTTAAACCCAGTCCAACCATAGTTTGCACATAGTTGGATGCACAGGTATGCACAGAAACAGCTAGGGCAGGGCACACATTTTCTGAAAGTATCTGAATTTCACTTATTTTAGGATACCATGTGATTCTAATAAGATATCAATTTGATGCCAATCTTGATGTTGTGACACAAGAAAATTATACAAAATATTTCCAATGCCTTAGTTTTAGAATTCAAACAACACTTTACACATTCGCTATTGTTTGCATTGTGTCATTATTTTCAGGACAATTAAGCACATTTACATTTATATATTTTCTGTTTTAATGATGATTTTCATTTCTATGTTCTGTCAATTCTGTATTTACGCATTATTATCTTATTATATACACATTTTCTATAAAATATATTTTATTTGTAGATTAAATACTTTAAATACTTTTAAAAACTTTAAGTGTGCTGTTTAGACATTTATATTTATATAAAATATTTTATTTCACATAATAAATGAAAATGTTTAAACCATACAACCGAGTTACATGATTTAATTTAAACAGTAAAAAGTATACAAAACAGTAACTGTTTTCAATTTTAATTCATAAAATTATTTTAAATGCAAAATTAAACATCATGTGGCTTTAAAATGTAAACTGTAAAAACGCAGCTTAGAGCCAGTGGCATGGCCGGTCTAGATCTGCAGTTTTTCAAGCCAGATCGAATGTGCCAAGAATAAACATCTCGTTCTAGACAGTGTCAAAGAAACTAAATGGGATGTAAAACATAAATACAGCATCGAAACATGCAATACTTATACTGTACATTGAATAGTTGTTTTACACTACACATGGCCAAATCTACGACCATGCCTCTCACAGACTCTGAGCAAGAAATTGTTGAATGTGAGGACTCTGTGCCCATTTGCAGGCTAAAAAATGTAAACAACATTTTCAGATAAATGGCCTCATTGAATCTAAACTCACGAAGACATTATTTTTCAGATGTGACTCAAACAAACTCATTGCCTGTGAAGAACAACATCATCTTTCCATGGCGCATTTCCCAGAGCCTCTCCAGAATTCCATAGGAACTGTACTTCAACCAGGAAGGAAACCAAATGCACAATGCGCTCACAGGCCAGAGCTGAATATGTCCTGAATGTTTCTGTGCTCTGCTCTTCTGTTGTGCCCAACTCTCTCTCTCTTCAGGAACGAATAATTACAGTCACAGCATGTGATTTAACAGCGCAGAGATCAAATTCTACCGTGTTATAATCACTCGCTGTTCGGCTATTGCAGCAGCAAAAAAAAAGAGAGAGAGAAGCTAATGGGTGGGGGGCAGCAGAAAAGATTTGCTTTTGCTGGGCTACAGAGCAAGATCAGAATGGAAATCAAGGGAGCTCAGACTGATTTAGAGAAAGCAGGCGTGACGCACAGGTGGTTCGTTACTGTGAGAAATATCCTAGAAGCAAAGCAGGCTGAACATAATCATGTTGTGTTTTTGCGATAAGCTACGTTCTATTTTTGGAAAAGCTTTTCCGTGAGAGAAATTCTGAAGATGGAAATAGTGAGCGCACAGTAGAGCGTATAAAGCTGAAGGAATGTGTGAGATCCGAGCATGACTTCGCACTGCATGGTTTGAGTATGAGCCAAAACAGATGGAACAGACCCAATAAAGGTTTAGTCCAACACTGTCCCCATTCACCACATGCATACACACTCACACACACACAAACACACACCTAGCAAGTCTTAAGTTCACTATAGCTTTAGCCTTGTTGCCTACTGCCTACAGGCTGTTCTCTTCTAGGTCAAGGAACTGTAACCGAGCTGTATCGAAAGGTCACACTTAACTCCCATCTAAGCCACCGGTGACTTATGCCCACCGAGATAATTTTGTTTAACACCTTGCAGCAACAGAAGTTCAACAGCCAGTAGCAAAAGAGAACATGATGTGACATTCAAGTACAAATACCTTTATTAACAAAACAACCACCAATAATAGATTAGGATAAATAAACTATTTTAACTTTCATTTAGATGTTATAATCCCAGGAATGTGGACCGTATGCCAAAATATTACAATCACAACCCACCACTTAAAATAGTAGGGTACAGGTTCTACCAGTTCTTTGAAAAGAGAAAGAAGCAATGAGCCACTGGACCACAATCTCATCTTAAAGGGTTAGTTCAATCAAAAATTTTGCTCAACCTCATGTTATTCCAAACCTAAGACTTTCGTTTATCTTGGGAAATGACAATATTTTTTCAATGAAATTTGAATAGATCTATGTCCCTCCATTTACAGCTGTGTAACTACCACTTTGACGCTTCAAAAAGTTCAAAAAGAGATCGTAAAACTAATCCATATGAATTGAGCGGATTACCCCACATTTTATGAAGACACGATCGCTTTATATGATGAACAGATTTTATTTAGGCTTTTATTCACATATTACACATATAGAATATTTTATTCTCAAGCATGTTTGCTCAACGTGTGAGAACCAATGAGGTTCATTCTCGTGTTACGCAGCACGTTTGAGTTTCTGCAAGAACCAATGAGGTTCATGTTTTACGCAGCACTTTTGATCTTCCGCAAGAACCAATGAGGTTCATTCTTGTGTTACGCAGCACGTTTGAGTTTCTGCAAGAACCAATGAGGTTCATGTTTTACGCAGCACTTTTGATCTTCCGCAAGAACCAATGAGGTTCATTCTTGTGTTACGCAGCACGTTTGAGTTTCTGCAAGAACCAATGAGGTTCATTCTTGTGTTACGCAGCACGTTTGAGTTTCTGCAAGAACCAATGAGGTTACACGTTTGAGCATCCGCAAGAACCAATGAGGTTCATTCTCGTGTTACGCAGCACGTTTGAGCTTCTGCCAGAACCAATGAGGTTCATGTTTTACACAGCACGTTTGAGCTTCTGCAAGAACCAATGAGGTTTGTTCTCGCAGGTCAAGCTGGTTCCGTTGAGCTTCTGTTTATATTCGCTCATCAATTTTTAAAAAAGAATTGGAAAAGGAAAGAAAAGGAAAGATGTCAGGAAATTACACATCCAACTTCGGGCAATTTATAGGGCAAAACAAATAGGTATTCCCCACCCTACGCACAATTCTTATTTATTCACATGGTCACAGAACCAATTAGGAACACTCTACATAGGCAGCAGCATAAAGTGCACAGAAGACTACACTGTAGTTTGACCTTAGCATGTTGTTCAGCTTAAAGGATGTCACAAGCATAAAAACACTGAATATTCAAAAATTGGACCAGAAGCATTTTTTATTGTCACCTTTTCTCTCTTCTCTTCAGCCAACTTAGATTGATTCTTACCGAAACTGTCTCAGTGCATTCTGGGATTGCCTTTCACAGAAGTTACATGTGATGCTGCCTGCTTTTTATTCTCAGAACGTGTCCTGGTTTTCCCCACTGAAGTGGCTGGTGTGATGGGTATCTGTAAATATGTCAGTGTGTGTTTAAGTATTGTTTGGCAGTGTTGTTGCTGGAACACTGTAAATAACACTCCTACGCCAGTCACTTTTATCCCCTAACTCACTCTTCGTGATGACAGGACCGACAGTCTCTAGGCTGTCAGCCAGCCAATCATGACAGGAATGTGAAGGGAGGAAGTAAAGGGAAGGAATTGGTTTGGGGTCGCACATTAGCTATGGGACACTGGAGTCTGCAAATGCACTTGAGAATACTGGAGGGGTGAGCAAAAAAGCCACCTCAGCAAGATTTGCTAATTCTTCCCCGTATTTCACTGTAGATGCAAGCAGTGGGAGCATAAGAGGAAAACTAACTGCCATAAGGGATAGTTCACACTAAAATGAAAATTAAGTAATCAATATCTAATGATACAAATGTAAAAAAATAAAAGCAGTTCAAATTTTGACATATATCTTACTAAGATGCGATTTTTTTAATTATTTATACTCTTTGTTATGTACATAAATGGACCAACGTGAACATAGACAAGTTGTGAACCTGATTTATTTTCAGACAGTTGAATATAACTTTCAAAAAAGTCCAGTTATGGTTTTCAGTCCTATCAATCATGTTTACATGTCCTATCGAATGGATCAGAGAAGGTTAAAAAGCACCCCTTACAATCCAATCAGATTTGGCCAAGTTATTCGACATGCTTGACTTTTTTTATTCCGACTGCGCTAACAGTCCGATTACAATCGGATTAAGGTGGAGTGAAATGTTAGCTTGACAATAAGAAATAGGGTGAATTCAGGTTGATTAGGACACTTTTTCCAAGTCTGCATGTCTACATAAAGTATATGGGAGTGTTTGAGATGCTCCTCAAGTTTACTACTAGTGGTCCTATTCCAGCACCTTAATTTCTTAAAGCCTTAATTGTATTTTCTTCAGCAGCTCTATAAATGGGAACCAGGTCGTTCTGCTCTTTAACTCGCCAGCTTTTGTTTGCTTTTATTTTTATTTTTCCTTCTTGCCACTCCATAAAACATTTTTTTTTCCAAGTCACCATCCGAGCCTGTTATTTGTGTTGCTGTTTTCTTGGAGGGAGAATGATTGTGTTTCACTTTGGAGGACATTCACCCTTTCCCAGGGTTTCCCATTTATGGTTAAAGTCACACCATGAGTGTGTATCACCCCTCTCTACTGCAAAACCAAAAATCTGAGTTTATGCAATGTGAATTTGGCTATTTGTGTGCTCTAGTGTCATTAATGGTTCTTGTTATGGCTTTTTCTAAACCCCTAAACCTATGTACTAAACTTTGCCTTGTAACTTATAAATTATTGTTCTATGGACATGTCCATCATGCGGTTTGTCTAGAGGAGGTATGTAATTACTTTTTATTGTTATTAGACTATGAACGATAAAATGCCCCCCCCCCCCCCAAAAAAAAACCATTCATTTATAACAAAGGAGAGAGGGGAGACACATTTAAAGACCAAAAGTCTCATTTGACTTTGTAAAAATCTACTTTGTTGCTGTAATTCAATGTAATTCATTACAATACAACTTTATAAAGTCTGTTAAAGTTTGGACATCTGCGCAAGACAAAATATTCCCTACTTGTTCTCAGGGAGCAGCTGCTTTTCAAGAACAAACTGGAACAATGCCTGTCAATAAATCTATGGCAGGGGTTCATCCATGAGAGATGCTGTGGGTTAGTGTGTAAAGAGAGTTTCTTGGGAAACATCTGGAGCTAAATTCCATGAAACACTCAAATGAGGTTTTGGCTATTTCAGAGTCAGCGGGGAGCACATCCCTCAACCTTTTATCTTAGAGAGAGAAAGAGAGGGAGGGAGAGAAAGATACAGATGGGGGCAAAATGAAAGGGTGCAGGATGGAAAAAAACAAAGGAACAAGGGAGGAGGAAGGGATCTGGTAGGGGGCATCTTGCGGTAATGTTGGGCCTTAAACAGACTCAATGCAAGTATGGGAATTCAAATGCTTTTATGAAGTGTGAAATCAAGCTAACGTGCAATTTTTTATGCAGCACTTGAACATGCATTCACATCCACATCCACATGGGGCACTATAGTTTTTGTTTAAAGAAATAAATACTTTTATTCAGCAATGATGATTTAAATTGATCAAAGGTGACAGTAAAGAAATGTATAGTGCTACAAAATTGTATTTTTAAAATAAATGCTGTTCTTATTAACTTTCTATTTATCAAAGTATCCTAAAATAAAATGTATCATGAACATAGTAAGCAGCACATCTGTTTTTAACATTGATAATAATAATAATAAATGTTTCTTGAGCAGCAAATTAGAATATTAGACTGATTCAGCTTTGTCATCACATGAATAAATTACATTTCAAAATACATTCAAATAGAAAACAGTTATAATCAGAACCCCTAAAGGGACAGTGTCATGAAAAAAAAAGTGATGGGAGGAAAAATTATATGTTAATGCTTTTGCGTTCTCTTGCAAATGTTTTGCGTTCCATTCCCCCAATAAACTTTGCGTTCATTTGCGAAAGTTTTGAATTCTTTGCGAGCAAGAGGTTTGTCACTGTGATCTTCAGAAAAACAATGTTTCTGGAATATTATAATCTTAAATTAGATTTTACTCATAAACTATTTGATGAAAACATTATCATTTTGAAAAGCAAAGACTTTCACTGTTGAGATAATGTCAGACCCCAAGGTCCTGGTCACTTGCGTATGTTGCGTTAAAGAACAATTGACTCTACTATTTATGTAGCTGATGTTTAAAAGTAGACTACTGAACCAACTGAATAAGAATGTTACGACACGTTTGTTGTTACGTCTTATGTGCGTCCAGCCGCCTCTGTAATTGATTCGATCAAACCCACTTCGGTTTCCATATGTACATCCCTCAGAGGCCAGTTCAGCAACAGGTCCCGGCTGTGCAGGACGTACTCTTCTGCTGTGAACTATAACAATGGAAGGATCGATCCTTATTGAAGGATTTTCTGTGCTGTCCATGGAAAATTCAGGAACCCAAAACACGGCTCAAGAGCTGATGGGATTCAATATTATTCACGGCGAAACACAGAGAGCATTTTAGTGTCGTTGAAAATTGAAAGTGCATTCATTCATTCATTTGTTCATACATTCATTAATTCAATAATTTAAGAATTCATTCATTCATTCATTCATTCATTCATTCATTTATGCATTCATTCATGCATTTATTCATGCATTCATTCATTCACTCATTCAATCATTAAAGCATCAATTCATTAATTCATTTATGCATTCATTCATGCATTTATTCTTTCATGTATTCGTTCATTCATTCATTCAATCAATCAGTTAAGAATTAATTCATTTATTCATTCATTCATTCATGTATTAATTAATTCATTTATTTATTCATTTCTCCATTTATGCATACATTCATTTTTTTATTTGTTCATTCATTCATTTATGCCTTCATTCATTCATTCATTCATTCATTCATTTATTCATTTCTCCATTTATGCATTCATTCATTTTTTATTTGTTCATTCATTCATTTATGCCTTCATTCATATGTTATATTTGATGACATTTGCATCAGTGATTCTGTTTATTACTATGGAGCTGCTTTCAACCCATCTGTATTGTATTAAGCGCTATAGAAATAAAGGTGACCTGATTAAATTGTTAGTGAGTAGAAAAATCCACTGATTCTCCTCAGCTTCCAATAATGGTGTAGAATAGTTTACTCTGAGCACTATTTAACACATTTCACCATTCCTTCAATCCATGCTGAAGATACTCAATCCCTCAAAAAATATGAAACATGAAGATTCAGATTATAGCAACACCAATGATCTTGTCGCTATTCAGCTTGTATAGGCACCCTATCAATATCATTGTCATGTCAAAATCTTGGAACTAGTCTTTCAGCTTCAAATAAATCCTGGAGAAATGCTCACTCGTCATTGTGCTGTGTGAGTGTATGACAAAATTGGCTTGGACATTTTTGATTTTATCAGTATTGGATCAGGAGTTGCTAAATTCTTGATATTTATATGTAACCATCGACTGCTATTTGTGGAATCAAAACAATTTGGCCACAACAAAAGCAGCTAAATGCAAACACACAAATGAATCACTGTGAAAAGCTGGATCTAATGATGAGTGGAGAATGACGACTCATCTGGGGGCGATAAAAACTTGATTACTTTTTATTAGATTTTCTTTTTTTTTTATTAAAATGCATTCCACTAGGAGAACTTCTTACACATGATTTATTCGATCAATCATACTGTTCATGAGAAGAATTAAGGCCGGAGGAAGATATACAGTGAGATTCATCAAAATGTGGTTATATGCGGCTGCATGTTAGTTACACATTCTTCCTAAATCCCAAACATCAAATCATTATTCAGCCATGGTTGCGAACAACCAGTGTTGTTGAACTAATGATGTTATCCGGAGTGATGGGGATGTAGTCACACAGCAAGTGGTCAGGATTGTACAGTTCAATGGTCTGCATCATGTACCCTCACTGACCTTCTTTTTCGTTCTCTTTTTTCAAATGCAAACATTTCACACTCCTGGCTAAACCTGAATTTATTAACTCTAAGCAAATAAACATGATTAATGGACATGCACACAAGCAGACATGCACACACATTTGGACTCCAAATTTTGCAAATCTTAGAATTAAAGTGATATATGTCATGTCGTTCCAAACCTGTTTGACTTTTTTTCATCCAAAGAACACACACAAGAAGATGTTTTGATTGAAGAATGCTAATGATGGTCTTCTTTTATGCTACCATTCAAAGGGTTTGGATCAGTACGTTTTTTTTAAAAAAAAGAAAGAAATTAACACTTTTATTCAGCAAGAATGCGTTAAAATGGTTAGGTAACACTTTACAATAAGATTAATTAGTTAACACTAGTTAACATGAACTAAGAATGAACAATACTTCTTCAGCAATTACGGTAACACTATTTTACAGTTACATTATGTTACATGTTCCCAGTAAAAATATGCATAATTACATGCAACTAACTAACTTAATATGACTCAGTACTTATAAATGACACTGTAACAAAAGACACTGAAATAAAAAGTAACCGCATTTATTAATCTTAGTTAATATTCATTTCAACATTTACTAATACGTTATTAAAAATCAAAGGTTGTATTAACATTAGTTAACACTGTGAACTAACATGAACAAAAAATTAACAGCTGTATTTTTATTAACTAACATTAACAAAGATGAATAAATACGGTAACAAATGTATTACTCATTGTTAGTTCATGTTAGTAAATACATTCCCTAATGTTAACCAATGAACCTTATTGTAAAGTATTACCGATATTTATAATGGTCACAAAAGTTTTCTGTTTCAAATAAATGCTTTTCCTTTGAACTTTCTAGTAAATAAATAATCGTGAAAAAAAAGTTAAAAAAATTATCATGATTTCTGAAGGATCAAGAGACACTGACGACTAGAGTAATGATGCTGAAAATTCAGCTTGGACATTTGAACTCTTTTGTGCTCCACAGAATAAAGAAAGACATGAGGGTGATGGGTGAATAAATAATAACAGAACTACATTTTTTGGGTGAACTATCCCTTTAAGAATACTCACTCAGAACTGTTAACATTCACAGCAAGATCAAAAGACTTTTTCTTCACAAAGGCAAAAGTAAAAAGAGAAAAGCAAAGGTGAGAAATATACCACACATCAAAACTAAACGAACAGTTTCACAGGACTGCGCAGCTACGCCTATCAAGATCAGCTTCCTGTTGAAATGGTCACATCCTTGCAAAAAGTGCACATGAAAGCCATTGGGTTAATAACAAGTATGTCCGTGTGTCTATTAAAAATGGCAGGGTGTGTATCTGAGGGCATGTATCTGCGTACGAGTGGAAGAGACAGCCTGTGGTGTGTGTAGAGTTAAGGAGCGTGGGTGTGCACGTCTGGGTCTGGTTTGGGCTTTTCTGAAGCGATTTGTAATGATATGCTGCTCTGTCTGTACAACGTGTATTTGTGCCCCAGTGAGACATGGAGAACATACTCTCATTAAGTTAAAAGGATGGCGTCCAACCACAACGACTTTAGGGCAAACGCACACGCATATGCCAGTCCACTGGCCAGCACAAATTCAAATGGGATTGCCGGCACAGACACACAAACACACTTATTGCCAGTGCCATAAAAAGCAGAGAATTTGGACAAATAACATTTCCACCATCATATTCGGGTTACTTGAAAGATACTGAATAGAACTACAGGACTGAAAGAAAATCAGCATGTTGAGTTTCAGAAAGCTACTTTTTTTTTAGATTCAAATCAATTATATTATATTCTAGTCCACATTTTAAGGATTCAGATTCCACTCTTCTATTAATAAAATTAATATCACAGATTAATGACATTTATTTCTATAATTAATATTTATTTAGCTTCCCAAATGCTGCTGGCATTGACTTTTCTAGGCATTATTCATACTACTATTGATTATATTGCTAATGTGTATGTGCTTATAATCGCATGTGCGATTCTCACACGTCATATGGGGTGACATAGGTCCTGCAGTCCATGGGTATCAGGAGATCGAATCGGCCAATCAGAGGGACTTGAATAAAATGGATGCAATCTGTCAGTCAGCCCACTGTGGCGAAAGTAATGGTGATGTTCCTCCCCCATATTCGTGACGCTATAGAGTTAAATTATTGTGTGAGTGCCACACACACATACGTACGCACACACACACACACACACACACAAACACATACGCACACACACACACACACACACACACACACACACACACACACAAACACACACACACACACACACACACACACACACACACACACACACACACACACACACACACACACACACACACACACACACACACACACACACACACACACACACACACACACACACACATCCATGTTTTATGGGGACTCTCCATAGACGTGATGGTTTTTATACTGTTCAAACTGTATATTATCCCCTTACTCTAGCCATCACAGAAAACTGCAGTGTGATTAATAAGCTGATTTTCTCATGGTGACTGAAAAAATGTCCCCATAAGGTCAAAATGTACTGGTATTACTATTCTTGTGGGAACATTTGGTCCTAATAACGTATGGAATACCAGGGAGAGAGAGAGACACACACACACACACACACACACACACACACACACACACACACACACACACACACACACACACATACACACACACACACACACACACACACACACACACACACACACACACACAAACACACACACACACACACAAATGTGTTCTGTCCAATCAAATTCTCCATACAGTGAGACTGTCCACTTCCAGGGCTCTTTCCATCGAAAGTCTGTAGTGATGCTAACTAGGAATATGCCTGAATAGCTTATGCTAGTGAACTACTTGTGTACACTAACATAACAGAGAGAAAGTGTGTCAGGAAAATTTAGTCGGAGTGAGTGTACGCTATTTTTTTAATATGGCATGCCTTGTGCCCTCAATGCTGATGCAATTTCCCTATGCTGGTTGCAAACCTGCATGGCTGTTTATTGAGAACTAATGAAGAACATGTCTGTAATGCGTAGGCATTAATGCACACCAAACAAGAAAACATACCATATTTGTTTTCACAATCCATTTGTGGAAGGAATTTGTTCAGTTAATATTCAAAGCTGCTGTTGAAGTCACGTCATTGGACAACCAAATGAAATGCTTAGACGTCAGACCAGAGATTAAACGCTCAAATGAGGATTTCTATCGCCAACTTCATAAGAGGATTTGCTTACGTACAAACACACACACATCTATAGCACCTGAGGAGCCAAGGCGTCATATATTGACGCTTTTGACATTTCGTCTACATCCAACGCACATGGCACCTTTAGCGTCAATATGAGACGCAGATAGATATGGGCCAGAAGGCGCCTCCTAGCGGTCTAACCCTAACCCTACCCCAGACCTAAACCTAACCATATCTATCTGCGTCTCATATTGACGCTAAAGGGTGCCATGTGCGTTGGATGTAGACGAAATGTCAAAATATGTCAAATATGTCATCCCTAGGATGAGAATGCGTTGAAATATCGCAGATGTATATATTGCAATATGCATATCGCAACGGCTTGCAATAACTGGGGTCATGAACAAAAGACAAAAAGAAAATCACTCACTGTTCTTGGCTGAATAACTTTTGTAGCTTTAATAAGAATCAGAATATACAGGTCCTTCTAAAAAAATCAGCATATTGTGATAAAGTTCATTTTTTTCCATAATGTAATGATAAAAATTAAACTTTCATATATTTTAGATTCATTGCACACCAACTGAAATATTTCAGGTCTTTTATTGTTTTAATACTGATGATTTTGGCATACAGCTCATGAAAACCCAAAATTCCTTTCTCAAAAAATTAGCATATCATGAAAAGGTTCTCTAAATGAGCTATTAACCTAATCATCTGAATCAACTAATTAACTTTGCTAATTAACCTGCAGAAGATTCCTGAGGCTTTTAAAAACTCCCAGCCTGTTTCATTACTCAAAACCGCAATCATGGGTAAGACTGCCGACCTGACTGCTGTCCAGAAGGCCATCATTGACACCCTCAAGCAAGAGGGTAAGACACCGAAAGAAATTTCTGAACAAATAGGCTGTTCCCAGAGTGCTGTATCAAGGCACTTCAGTGGGAAGTCTGTGGGAAGGAAAAAGTGTGGCAAAAAACGCTGCACAACGAGAAGAGGTGACCGGACCCTGAGGAAGATTGTGGAGAAGGACCGATTCCAGACCTTGGGGGACCTGCGGAAGCAGTGGACTGAGTCTGGAGTAGAAACATCCAGAGCCACCGTGCACAGGCGTGTGCAGGAAATGGGCTACAGGTGCCGCATTCCCCAGGTCAAGCCACTTTTGAACCAGAAACAGCGGCAGAAGCGCCTGACCTGGGCTACAGAGAAGCAACACTGGACTGTTGCTCAGTGGTCCAAAGTACTTTTTTCGGATGAAAGCAAATTTTGCATGTCATTTGGAAATCAAGGTGCCAGAGTCTGGAGGAAGACTGGGGAGAAGGAAATGCCAAAATGCCTGAAGTTCAGTGTCAAGTACCCACAGTCAGTGATGGTCTGGGGTGCCATGTCAGCTGCTGGTGTTGGTCCACTGTGTTTTATCAAGGGCAGGGTCAATGCAGCTAGCTATCAGGAGATTTTGGAGCACTTCATGCTTCCACATGCTGAAAAGCTTTATGGAGATGACGATTTCCTTTTTCAGCACGACCTGGCACTTGCTCACTGGTAAATGGTTTACTGACCATGGTATTACTGTGCTCAATTGGCCTGCCAACTCTCCTGACCTGAACCCCATAGAGAATCTGTGGGATATTGTGAAGAGAAAGTAGAGACGCAAGACCCAACACTCTGGATGAGCTTAACCCTCTAGGCACCACGGTCGAGTTTACTCGACAAGATGCGGCACTGAATAAAACGGCCGATTTTGTAAAATAGGGTGTCAAATTTCATTCAACCTCCCCTCCACTAGATGGCAAACATGTCATACTTCATCCCCGTGGAGGCAGTCGCAATGACAATGACAGTAGTCCGAGCTGTGCACACTCGGCGCGTGCGAGAGGCAGATCTGGCCGCGCTGCTCGTATCATCTCACTCATGATGTGCCTTGCCGTGGCGAGTGAGGTTTTGAACTAAACAGGTCTTCTCTACTCTTGTTTGTGTGTCATATGAATAATGTATGTGCCCCATACATGGAATCAGAGTGCCTACTGTATGTAGTAAATGGAAAATCTCTAGAGCAAAAGGCCAACCACTACATGCATTCGGTTTGTTTATACCATTAATCAGTAATGATTTACACAGTTTGTTTACTACTTACTATTTACCTGAGCATTCAGCATTGTGCTATACAGCATACAGAAGGTGAGGGACATTATGGGGGAAAGAAGTGCTGCATTTTATCATTTAAACGTGACTTTTCATGAAAATTCTATAATCCAAGATTGCCGCTACCATATGACATCATAATATGCAAATTAGATGGAAAAATGTAATCCCTATATAAACTATGGGTCATCCTTAATATTTCTCTAATTTACAGAAAGTCTCTATCTTTTATCACTTTTAAGATATAGCCTTTTTTGAAATTAAGATGTCAAAATCGAAAGTTTAAGGAAAAACCTCTGGCGCCTAAAGGGTTAAGGCCGCTATCGAAGCATCCTGGGCCTCCATAACACCTCAGCAGTGCCACAGGCTGATTGCCTCTGTAGCAATGTTCAGGGAAGAAGGAGGCGGGAACCGGCGAACAATCAAAATATAATTTATTTAAATAAAACAAACAAACGAAAATACCGCCAGCAGCCCCTCGCGGACGACTGCTGGCTACCGAAAATAAATATAACTGCCAGCAGCCCCTCGCGGACGACTGCTGGCTAAAGTAAAATACAAAAACAAAACAACTAAAATACAGGCCTGTTCCTCTCTCGACCATCAACGTCGTCGCTCCCCCTTTATGCTTCCGCTCCTCCGTGAGAGATGCGAGACCGGTGTGCCTCACAGCTGTTGCTCATTAGCAATCGCATCACCGGCCTCGCGCCGTTCTCTCACGTCCCTCGGCCGTCCTGTTCGCCACATACCCCCATCGCCCCTCACAGGCCGGGGGGTACCCACGAGCCTGTGCCTACTCCCCCCCCGGCGGCGGCGATCCCTGGGGAATATGGACAGACAAACCGAGGGAAACGGAGACGGAAGCATGAGGAGCGACAGATCGAGAGAGGGGAGAGAGGAAAAAAAAAATTGGTCCGGTTCCCACAACGCGCTGCCATCTGGTCCCCCCACCAGCTGGCGATCTCCTCCGCGGTGCCTGGCGGTGACGCTGGGTAGCCCTCGGTGGACGGCTCGACGCTCCTCCGCCGCCCGGTGGACGGCGACGGCTGCCTTGGGCAGACGGCAGGAGTCCCCCGCTCCCTGCTCCTCCCCTTCACTGGTGGACGGCAGCAGGCTCCGGCCCACGGCGAGCGGCGGCGACTCCTCCTCTCCCTCCCGGATGGCAGCCGGCCCTCCAATACCCAGGCGGCCGGCAGCGAGCTCGACCGTCCCACCGGCAACTCACTCCAGCGCACCGCCTCGAGCGTCCGTGGCCGCGAGTCCCCCGCTCCCTGCTCCTCCCCTCGCTCGGCGGATGGCAGCAGGCTCCGGCCCACGGCGAGCGGCGGCGACTCGCGCACCATGCTCGATGGCACCGCGGATTCCCCACACCGGCGAGGACTCTCTGACAGCGCGTTCCTCCCTCTTCCCGGGTTTCGGCACCAGTGTAGCAATGTTCAGGGAAGAAGGAGGCGGGAACCGGCGAACAATCAAAATATAATTTATTTAAATAAAACAAACAAACGAAAATACCGCCAGCAGCCCCTCGCGGACGACTGCTGGCTACCGAAAATAAATATAACTGCCAGCAGCCCCTCGCGGACGACTGCTGGCTAAAGTAAAATACAAAAAACAAAACAACTAAAATACAGGCCTGTTCCTCTCTCGACCATCAACGTCGTCGCTCCCCCTTTATGCTTCCGCTCCTCCGTGAGAGATGCGAGACCGGTGTGCCTCACAGGTGTTGCTCATTAGCAATCGCATCACCGGCCTCGCGCCGTTCTCTCACGTCCCTCGGCCGTCCTGTTCGCCACAGCCTCCATGCCACGCCGCATTGAAGCAGTCATTTCTGCAAAAGGATTCCCGACCAAGTATTGAGTGCATAACTGAACATAATTATTTGAAGGTTGACTTTGTTTTTTTTTGTATTAAAAACACTTCTTTTATTGGTCGGATGAAATATGCACATTTTTTGAGATAGGAATTTTGGGTTTTCATGAGCTGTATGCCAAAATCATCAGTATTAAAACAATAAAAGACCTGAAATATTTCAGTTGGTGTGCAATTAACCTAAAATATATGAAAGTTTAATTTTTATCATTACATTATGGAAAATAATGAACTTTATGCAAAATATGCTAATTTTTTTTAAAAGGACCTGTATATTTAATTCATACAGTAAAAAACTGTGTTTTATTTTTAGATTTGATTACTCAGTTTCAGTTGTTAAATAAACCTAATGTAGACCTACCTAAAAACCCTAAGATGTTAAAATAACACTTACTTCTTATGCTACAGTAAAACACTGCTGTTCACTTTCAGAAGTTGTAGGGATGTTTTCTTGTCACAAGAAGAATGTGAAACAAGTATGTAGGTTATATAATTTGAAAGATAATTAAGTTTATTTCACACACTTTAAGCATTATCGCATCACATATCGAATATCGCATTATTTAATCGGTTATCGCATATCGCATTTTTTGCAATATCGTGCAGCCCTACTTTGAACTCTGGACACATTCTCCCTCTGACCTCGTCTCTCTGTCGCACACGCGCAAGCCTAACCTTGACCTTTTGCAAATGCTGACTCCAATAAAGTGTGGATATCTGGCTACCAGACAGCAGAGCTGCCACATTCTGCAGATGGCAGTTAAAACAGTGAAATGTCAAGCAGACCGATTGAGTGTCATGGGACAAACCTTTATAGGATCTTGTATCCAGACCCTCCTCACTGTGATTTATGATATTATGAGTCATGAGGTTTCAGTATATTAAATGATTCTTAAATTGGGCTCAATTAAATAATGCTGCATTTTTTTAACCTCATTTAACTTTCAGAAACACAAGTAATGCTTCTCATAGCAACTATTACCCTAATATTGTAATAATTATTATCACAAACTGTAATCATACCTTACATGTTCATTACGTCTACTGAACTGAAAAGCCTATGATGTTTACTTGTATACCACATAACCTGTATTATCGTGTAACTGTATATTACTGCCATACGGACATTAATTTGACACACTCATCTATGACCGATAACAGAACACTTCCTGTTTGTAACATTAAAACATTTTCTGTAATAAGTAGGCTATTTTTTGTGAAGCCGCTTTGAAACAAAAGACTATGTATTGTGAAAAATACTGGTACAAATTAACTTAAATTGAATTGAACTGAAAATATGCTCAAATTTTTTGTGAAAGTGTACAATTATTTTATTTTTTTACTGAATCCCCCCCCCCCTTTTGTTAAATCAATTAATTCATTTTACTTTATTGTTGTCACAATTATTTCATTTTTATGGACCTTTAGTTTGTATTTCCTCAGTTACCTGCTTCCTGTGTTTCCTTTGTTCTAGTTCCCCACCATTATCTGTTGTCATGGTGATTCATTTAATGAGCACAGCTGTCTTCATTTAGTTCATTATCTCTTTGTATTTAAATCCCTCAGGGCCCGTTTACACGTACATGGTCATTTTGAAAAACGGAGATATTTCCATTCGTTTGTGCCCTTCATTTCCACGCATGCAAACGGAGAATTCGCCTCTGAAAACAATTCTTCCTAAAAACTCCGGCCAGAGTGGAGATTTTGGAAAACTTTGTTTGCACGTTTGCATGTAAACTGCGAAAAACTGAGTTTTAGGCAACCGATGTCACAGTATGCCACAGAACTTGCACCTGCGTCAAAAGTGCAACCTTTGTTTACATTTTCATTTGACTTTGGTGATCATGGATGCATTCAGAGTAGCAGAGTAGCGCATACGCATTTATGTTGGAGCAAACCCTTTTCGTCTGTTTACATTTTCAAATACAGCTGCTCTATTATGTCAAGGAGCTGTTGTTGCTATTTTCGGGATTCTGATTGGCTAACGTGAGCTTGAGCTTCTCGTTACACTGCCACCTACAGGTTTGACATGCTCTTGACGGCATACGGTATATACACAGGTTCATGTAAACAAATACTTTTCTGAAAACTGACAGGTGTGCACGATGTTATTTTTGAAAACGGAGAGGGTGAAATGTCCGTTTATGAAAATAGCCGGCCATGTTGCTAAGCTACATGCTGTCTCGTTCTGTTTGGAAGCTACCTGAGATTTGTTTAATAAATATCTTTTTCTTGTTAATCTAACCTTCATCATCTTCATTGGACAAAAGCATACAAATTATTTCATTCAATATTACTCCATTTACACTACTGTTATTTTTTACTTTATTTTACTTAGTTTGTGCCGTTTGTGTTTGCCGATATGCTGCAAATGTTTGGCAATACAAATGTGTCTTTTTAAGTGTATAACTAGTTATTTCTTATATATATATATATTTTTTTTTTGCGTGGTATAGCAATACTGTAACTTGATTTGGGCAGTATTAATGAATGAATGGTGATACCGTATAATTTAACAAATAATAATGTAAATTTGATTTTGAAATGTTTTGTTCAACAAACATTACATTTTCTTTTCTATAGAAAAAAAGTACAGATATCAGTAGCTTACAAAATAAATAGTAGCTGGGAGAAAAAAATTCTTGTAGCTGTTTCCTATAACTGTCTATCAGTCTCTTAGGGGGCACACTGTATGATTTATAATAGTCTTTTACAACTGTTGCTTGTCAGACTGTACGAACATGATTCCTAAGCAATGTCCCACTGTAGGATCTCAGTGATTCATGTCAGACTGTATATACGGCAGTCAACGGACGCATACAAGAAGACAGGAGTTTTACATCATCGATCAGTGTGACACATTCGGTGACTGTGAGCTGCATTACAGGCGGATTCAAATGGTGGCTAGCAAACAAAAACAATCTAGAGTTAATTTTGATCATGGATTATCTGCCAGAATCTCATCGGGGGTCATATCTGACCGTAATGGTCATTATTCGGCTGTTGGCAAACCCAAATCTAAACATAACAAAGTATTAACTAGTAATAAGCAGTAATTAGGGGTTTATTGAGGCAAAATACATAGTTAGTAGTTAGTAAATAGTGAGAATTGGACCCTAATCCATCCAATGCAACAATGTATAATGTGTGAACATAGTATACAGTGTAGGCCTATAGCCTACTGAGCAATATTCAGTTTGGTATTTTATTCCAAACATAGCCAACATGTTTGTGGGGGTTTAATTCATTTGTTTCTGCTTGTGTGTAGTTTTTGAAACGCAAAGAGGCTTGTTTTTTGACACTTTTATTATAACATACACACCATCAGAATCAGTCAGGAGGAAGTGAGGCTACGAGAATTAAGAACATTTCAGGAATCTAAATGCTGTGGCAGTTATACACACACAGAGGAGCTGTAACTCTCTCTCTCTCTCTCTCTCTCTCTCACACACACACACACACACACACACACAGAGTTAGATGTTCTGAGAAATGCTGCTTCAGGGCCTGCTTCCCTCATAAACACATGAATTCTAGGAAACTGGCACAGAATTTGGGCAGTGTGCTGGGGATTTGTTTCTGTATTTTACACTTTTCATTCCCATTTACAAAATACGTCTGCTTAATTGTAATAAATATGCACTTGCAGTGTACTTCAAATCTTATGTCAATTAAAAAGCTTGCAGACAAAAAAGTATTAATGAAATGTCGGTTACACTTTATTTAAAGGTGTCTTTGTTAGAGTGTAATTATACATTTAAGTACTGAGTAATATTAAGTAACTACATGTACTAACTAGAGGGTTAAGAAAGATTAGGGTTTGGTTTACGGTTGGTTGCATGTAATTATGCATAATTTACTGTTATTACTAGTAACTACATATGACATATGTAATAATGACACTGTAGAATAAAGGGTTACCGAAAGGTCACTTAAGTGTACTTAAAGACTGTTTCATGAATGTTTCTTAACACACTTAAGTAATAATGATTTAGAGCGTACTTTAAAGTAAAACCTTTGACATTATGTTTAAATAATCTTTTGTCATGCTTTAAAGAAATACACTTATTTTGACGTGTTGACATGACAAACACACTAAGCCACATGTGAAGTACATGATTTTACATTTAAAGTTATATTCTTAATGTATTCAATTGCAATTTCATCATTACAAATATGTGTAAATACATGACATTCAAGTTTCAATAGAAATTACATTGAAGTATATTTTTGTTTATGATAAATGTAAATTGTAGTACACAATAGCCATATTTCACAAATAATTCTGAAATGATACATATATTTAAGTCCTATAAGAGGGCCTATACAAAGTATGTGGTTCAACTAATTTAATTGAATATAAATGTTAACTATAATACATGTTCATGTATTCTTTTCAGTCTCTTTTTAAAAGTATGCTAAAGTGTACTTCTTTTTCACAAGAGTTCTCGGTGTGCACACACTCACTTCCTGCTCAGTGATTAGGGCTGTACATGCAACACTTTCCATTCGCAAATCACAATGGGAAAATCCCTTTCTGCCTTTGAGTTTGGGTGCATGACTAAAAACTGTACATTTGTATTGCGAAACATTTGCAGCATAGCTGCAAGCAATGAGAATTGCACGAAGTAAAATATAGTAAAATAACAGTATAGGTCAATAGTGATTGTTACTACAGTGTAGAAGATCACTCTCTTTCTCTTACATGGTGGATGTGTGAAGCATCTGATGTGTCGATGCTCATCTTTCGCCACCACCCCTGTCCCCCTCATGCCCACTTATGTCTTTTCCTCGCCCCCCTTGGCAAATGATGAGGCATCAGCTGATTTGGTAGAAGGGATTTGGTGTTCCATGAAGTCTATTTAAAAGTGCCAATGCATTGCTATCTCTCTTTCTCCCCTACTTTCTGTCTTTGCCTTTTTAACTTCTGCTATCTTTCACTTTTCTCAGCTATATTTATAATATACAATATTTGTTTGTTGACTTGCAAACTAGGACCCGAGTTTTATCCGTCTTCATCTCTCTACCCTGCTTCATATCATGTCCTGTCCGCCTTGCTACTGGTTTGCGTATGTAAGCTCTGTGGCTACAGCTTTCTGTTTTGAATCTATATTTACTATCATTCCTTTTTGTATTTTATTTTATATTGCTAAATATAACTTACTCATCAACATACTTTAGATATAGTCTAATATTCTAGTCTAATATAGCCTATCATATTAATCTGAGATTGCTAACTTTTATCTAAATCGTTATCGCTAGCACAACACGCTAGTATCTCACTAGCCTGTTAACCTGCCATCCGTGGTTGCCGTGCTTGCGCGCTCACGCTTTTAATGAGTCTATCAAACAACTGTGGTAAGTAGAATCAGTCAACAAACACGGTGAGTAATGTCTTCTCCTGTTATTGTCATTTTCACTTCGTGTCACATGTATAGCATAGCCTTCTCTGACAGTACTGAGGGCTTTACATATGATATCTGCATGGAGATAGGCTGAAGGTGAAGATTTCAGAACTAGAGACACGCATCCAAACTTTAATTGAGGACAGTAGGAGTGCAAGAGCTTTAGATACAGCTTTGGATGCGACTAGCTTAGTGAACTTTGTACATTGTTCGGTTTGGGCTGTAATGGTTAAAACTAGACTATTACATTACTGCCCACCCCTCAAGATTATTGTTATAAACATGAGCCTTGTGTGAAAGGCAAAGGGGAGGGGTTGCTGTAATTTATATTAATATCTTCAGAATTACTGAGAAGACTTATTTCAAATATAATTATTTTGAAGTGTTGGTGCTTAATGTAATACTATCTAATGTAAATGATAAATCACGTTTGAGATTTGTGCTGGCTACTGTATACAGGCCACCAGGGCCCCATACAGACTTTATCAAAGACTTTGCTGATTTTCTATCAGAGTTAGTACTGGCTGCAGACAAAGTCCTAATTGTTGGTGATTTTAATATACATGTAGATAACGAAAAAGATGCATTTGGATTGGCAGTTAAAGACATCCTGAACTCTACTGGAGTTAGACAACACGTTACAGGACCTAGTCATTGTCGTAATCATACTCTAGATCTAATACTATCACATGGAATCAATGTTGATGCCGTTGAAATTCTGCAGCAGAGCGATGACATCTCAGATCATTATCTAGTTTTGTGTATACTTCATTTAGCCAAGGCTTCAAAGACGACTCCGTGTTACAAATATGTTAGACCTATCACTTCTGCTACTAAAGATTGCCTTATTATGCTCTTATGGGTGGTTGCCCTGCACGCTTAATTAAATAAACTACAGCTGGTCCAAAACGCAGCAGCTAGAGCATTGGCTCCCTATTTAACATCGAATACATTTTAAAATATAACTGATTACTTACAAAGCACTAATTGATTTAGCTCCCAAGTACTTGAGGGAACTCTTAACACATTATAGTCCTTCACGTCTATTGCAATCTAAAATTCCGGCCAGTTGATAATACCTAGAATATCAAAATCGACTGCTGGTGGTAGATCCTTTTCCCATTTAGCACCAAATCTCTGAAACAGTCTTCCTAACATTGTCCGGGAAGCAGACACACTCTGTCAGTTTAAATCTAGACTAAAACACATCTCTTTGACCTAGCATACACATAACACATTATGAACTTATATAATGTGTTATTGAAGTTTATAATGTGTAAACTTCTATAATTCAATGTTAGGATGCATAGATTAGGTCAGCACGAACTGGGAACACTCCCCATAAATCCTGATGTACTTGTTAGATCATAAGAAGAATGGCGTCTACTTTAATATTAGTCTCTCTGTTTATCCCAAAGTTTACTGCAGTCCGCCGGATCCAGGCCGTATCCAGATCTGATGAAGGCCCTGCGCCTGGATTAAACGACAACGCAGTCCTGAAGTGTCAACTAGTCTCTCCCCTGTGAAGGCCTCTTCCACTTCCCTTTACCTCTGTACAGATAAAACGTTAAAAAAGTTCCGGTTCACATGGCTACACGGAAGCGATAAATAATTCTGTATTATAAATTTTTAAGGCCAGACAAGTAATTTGTTGAGGTCAATTTGTAAAGAAAGACTACACGCTTGCGCACATATATATTCAAAAGCACATACCTATAGACTAAACACATAATACGCATGTGCACTCAATTAGCATTTTATCACAGGTTTGTGTTTTTAAAGCTTGCTCAGAGATAAAAAAAAAAAAAAGCTTGCACCTTGGAACCTATTTCAAGGTTTGCGTTCTCGAGCCACCAGGCACTTGTGCGAAAAAGCGCGTTAAGGGTTTATTGTCAGAATGGTGTTGTGTAAGCGGTCCCTAAGTTAATAACTAATGATCTTTGCAACGGAAGTGAATCAAAAACTAACTTTAGCTGGACAATAACTTTATTCTAGAGCTGCTGTAAAGCCAAAACAATCTCTGCTACTTTAATTTCCTATTATCACTGTAAAGCTGCTTTGAATATGCTTTGCGCTATATAAATGAAGGTGACTTGACTTGACTTCATATGGGAAACAAAGTCTAACTCACCAGGTATTTAAGTCTCAATCTGAACTATCAAAAGAGAAAAAGTAAGTACCTTGGAGTATATTCATAGACCAAATCTCTGTATAGCTGATTTTAGCATGCACATACTTTTAACATATCCAAATTCACGCACACAGACTCACAAACCATACAGACCATATAATGTCGTCTATATTATTCTTCGCCAGATGCCTTCCCTTACCATGTATCCCAGCAATGCCAAGTCTAAAGTTATGATCTGGAAGAACTGCAAGACATACATACCAACCGTGACTGTGGATGTTGTACAGCTTTGCAAACACTGATGCATTAAACAAGACTGATTATCTGTGATGTAATTCCTTTAAATTTGATATCGCTCCTTTTAACATTTTTCTAGGTGTCTTGGAATGTCTGTCTGGGTTTCTAAACATTAGAAAGCATACTTTTACACTGTGTTTCAATATTGCTTTTATTTTGACAAACCATGTGTGACTGATGATTACAAAACAGTCCAAATACCAGAGAGTGTTCCCTCTCCTCATTCCTGTAACTTCTGATGCTAAAAAGTAAGTATGTACATTTGTGTGTGTGAGAATATCTGATACATGAACCTTCGACAATGTTCGAAAAACATTGATGCCACCAGCACAATTCCTTTAAGCCCCTCAAGAGAAATCACTTGTTGGTGTGGAACCACTTTCTCTTTCAGCGCCGACTCCATCCATAGGAGAGCACCTCGCCGTGAGATAGAAAAGTAGGCCAGTGTAAAAGAGGATATCTGGCATGGCCATAAAAGATGGACAGCAAGAAAGAGAAAGTGTGCCACAAACATCTAATTAGAGGAAGACATAGAAAAAGCCAGAGGAAGAGAGGGAATAAATCATATAAGGCGTAGCGTTGGAGCCAATTCATTTTAAATTGATTTGTTTGTTTAGTTAACAATATTGAATTAATTATTGACTAAAGAATTGTAAAACGTATTGTTTTGATTATGGATATCTTATGGTTTTGATTATGAATTTATGACAATATGGATGACTTTTCTGACACTGACAATGTGTTTTGGCATTTTAGTTGTTCTGTGCTGCTTATTGTGGATCATTATTTGTACTGCATGCAAGTTGGAAAATCCTTAATTGTTCCAATAGAATAATCTATTAGCGCTCTTTTGCCAGGCAGTCCCAGCGCTCTCTAGCCGGGCGGTTCCATCACTTTCTAGCCAGGTAGTCCTAGCACTCTCTAGCCAGGCGGTCCCATCACTTTCTAGCCAGGTGGTCCTAGCACTCTCTAGCCGGGCGGTCCCATCGCTATCTAGCTTGGTGGTTCCAACGCTCTCTCTAGCCTGGCAGTCCCAGTGCTCTCTACCCGGGCGGTTCCAGTACTCTCTAGCCGGGCGGTCCCAGCACTCTCTAGCCAGGCAGTCTTTCCTGGGGGCTCCCATTGATGCAACCGTCATTTTGTGCGTCTGGGCTGCACACACTTCCCCCGAGGTGGCAGCTTCCACCACGGCCATGGAGACCGTCTAAGAAATGTATGTGTCCCCTGACAGCCCCATTATGGAGCTCTCTGTCACGGCCGAGGAGGCTTCTCCTGAACTTTGTGTACGTCCTGTCTCTGCTCTGGTCTCTGCTCTGTCTCTGCTCCATGGTGCCCAGATATGCTGGCTCCACCATGGTGACTCCTAGCCGCGTGTACTCCACCGTGGTCAACTGCTCCGCCCTGGTACTCTCTTGCTCTGCCGGCTTCACCCAGGCCCCCTAAACTACTGACACCACCTTGGTTCCCTGCTCTGTCGGCTCCGTCATGGGGGTCTCCTGCACCGCCTTGGTGATCTTCAGCCCCATCTATTCTGCTAGTGGTCTCTTGCTCCTTCTGCTCCACCTTGGTAGCATTAATCTCCACCTGCTCTGCCCTGGCTCCCTGCTCTGCTTGCCACGCCCTGGTTCCCTGAACTGCCGGCGCCACCTTGATTTCCAGGCTCACCTCCACCTCATGGGCCTGGCCCTCCATCCTTCCCCCTGGTGCGCCTTCACTCCACCACCCACCTGGACTTTTGTTTTAGGGTTTTATTGGCCAGGAAGCATCTGGAAGCCATTTTTTTAATTGAATTTCCTGCTTCTTGTATCATGTTTGTAGTTTGTTGTAGTTTTCCCAGTTGATTTGTCTGATTGTTTCCAAGTGTGTCTTGTTAGCTTGTTACCCCTTGTGTGTATATAGCCCTTGTGTTTCCCTTGTTCCTTATCAGTCGATTTTTGCTGTGGATGTCTTTAGATAGTAAATGTTTCAGTTCCCTGGTTTCCAGTTCTTGTGTTCATTGTACGTTTTAATAAAACTTGGATCTACGTCTTTACTTCCTATTTCCTTTTCTTAATTTTGCCTGATATCCATCTCTCCCTTGTGTGTGTGGTTCAGATACACCCTACATTATGGGGGACAAAACGTCACCACAAAGAAGCCAATTTCTAAAATACTTGTCCTTCAGGGGACATTTTTGGTCCCCCATGAGGAAAGCAGCCTATAAAATCACTCTAAATTATGTGTTTTTGAAAATGAGTGATGAGTAGGTTTGGGAATATGCAGTTTATACAGTATGAAAATTATTATTTATGGAAAGTGGCCATAAAACATGTAAACGCAGCGTGTGAGAGAGAAGAGAGAAAGAGAGAGAGACAGAGACAGAGACAGAGAGAGAGAGAGAGAAGGAGAGAGAGAGAGAGAGAGAGAGAGAGAGAGAGAGAGAGAGAGAGAGAGAGAGAGAGAGAGAGAGAGAGAGAGAGAGAGAGAGGTGGAGAGATGAGGTAATGGCTAGTGAGAGCTCTTATCAGCTGGAGAGGGGGGACCAGGTGCATTTCCTGAACTCTGGGTCCGGGTGCCACAAAAGCTTCTTTGTCCAAGCCTGTTCCCTGACTCTGCACTAAAGCAATGATTTAGCCCGGCTCCTTCCCCTCTCCAACCTGGTCCTTCTCTTTCTCTCTTCCTGCTCCAGAGAGACCAATTAGAGACAATGCAAGTAGGTTAGACTGCCCATTAACTGAGGGCATTGTTAAGCACAATGCCAAGAGGATTGTACGCTAACAATAAAACCCATAAGCCGGTACTAGAGTGTCACTGACATTGTTTGGCTAAACCAAGAGTGCCATTTTGTTCCTATGAAGCGTGTGAGTGTGTGTGTGTATTGGGGAGAGAGAGTGTGCGCTGGGTCACAGACCGTACAGACCAGTTTCTCGTCACTTAAATAGAATCTCTGTGTTCCACTTTTCTATCCTATCTCTTTATCCCTTTCTGTTCTTGGACATCTCCATCTCTCACCCACTGACCCCGTGCACACAAAGACAGAGAGTCAGTCTCTCTACCCTGATAATGATGGGAAAAGGATGATGTAATGCCCCCAGCCAAGGGGTTTCGATTGAGATGACGTTGCTTTTAAAAGGCAAACTCTCGTGTGCCTGTCTGGGGGTATTGACCTCTGACCTTGGGGGGCAAGGATTCTCCCACTATTAAGGGAAATCAGTTTTGCTTGTGCATGTACAGCACAATCATCACAATAAGAACACTCCAATCATCTGTGCATAAAGAATGATGTGTCTTCATTTATTAAATGTCCTTATGGCTTTGCCGCTACATACCTCACCAATATCATAACTAAAAATATTACAGATCGTTCTATCATCCAACTGCAGCACCTAAACCACTTATTCTGTTAAATACCCATCTGTTAGAAATATTTTATAACATTATACATGTATTTACTGTCATTTTTGATTATGGGAACAGCCGGATACTACTCATAATTCCTGTTATGGAACATTTTGGTTAACAGAAGAAATTAATCATGTCTGACTGCATATACAATATTTGTACAATGGCACTTATAACCGAATACCTTTGCATGATAATAAAATCACAACACTGTGTCAGTAAGTAAAGACTGCCATATAAAGCGCTTTCAAACTAAAATTACCAAGTGCACTTGTATTCCAAAGTTATGGTTTCTCTGCTCCCTATTTATTTCCAGATAACCCAGAGGACAGTTTTGACCCCACTTAAGTGTGTGGGAATGAGTGGTTGCCCTTGGCGACAGTACTTTTGGCCTGTGACAATGCTGTTATCCCAAACAACCTTAAGGGTATTTATAAATGCACCTCATCTGTCTCTCATGCTCCTCCTCTCACTCTCTCTCTCTCTCTTGTGTCTTCCTTCCTGATCTCTTCATTTTCCCCTCTCTCTCTTTCTCTCAGTCTCTCTCTATCCTCTCTTTCACTGCCTGATTAGCTGGATTCTATGCTCCTTCCAAGCCATTGGAATCTGGGTCAGAACTCACAGCTGCTCTGGATCAAGGGCTAGTGTAGAACCAGCGCTGAGGCTGATATTAGATTTTCATCAACTATAAATAAGTAGTGAAAAAACAATGATTATAGAGCCATTTAGCTCTAACTCTATTGCCAAGGTAATCCACCATTAGACAGACCAAAATGTGACATAACGTAAATCATCCTAGTAGTTTATTTACTAAACAGCAGGAACTGGTCAAATGTATGCATAGCTCTACCTGACCACAATATTTGAGAAAATCTTTATAAAGCTGCTTTTAGCCAGTTTAACAATAAAATACTAATTAAAAACCTTTTGACAGGTTATATTTCCTAATTACTATTTATATATACACACTGTATATAAGTTCTGGTCAACTTATTAATAAATATCTGGTCAAAAGATTATTATTTTTAAAAGATGTTTCCATATGGTCCACAAGACAAAAAAATCCTCAGTTTTCCAGCCTATTTTGCATATTTTAACCCTTTCCAGCAGTGACTATGATTTTGATATCCATCTTTTCACACTGAGGACAATTGAGGGACTCAAACACAACTATTAAAGGTTAAAACATTCACTGATGCTCCAGTATGCTCCATACATCCAATAATGCCAAAACTAAATGTTACAAAAGTGTAAAAACAGAAACAGACAATAATTTACTCTCTGTTCCAAAACACGCAAACGCGCACGCACGCACACACACACACACACACACACACACACACACACACACACACACACACACACACACACACACACACACACACACACACACACACACACACACGGACTCCCTCATTATTGCATAAATGCTGATGTCATGAAAATGAATCTGTTGGCCTCTTTTTGGCTGAGAAGGGAGTGTGATCACCCACACAGGTTCATTAAATCTCTGTGTGAATGTGTATGTGTGTATTTCAAATCACAGTCAATACATTGAGGGATCAGATCACAAAAGTGTACTGTGCATGTGCTTTACAGCACGTAGGCTACAGCTGAAAGGGAACGTGAGAGCGAACGAGTGGCACTCCTGTTTCTGAGCAGGAGAGGAGAAATTGCTGACCTCATTCTCATTCTTCTGAAAATTGGGCATGTGCGGACAGTTGAGCAGAAGCCCCGGGGTATCTTGACACCCAAAGGCCCAGGTCAACATGAGGGCCAAAGCCCCATTCCGTGCACTCATCTAAAGCGCACATATTTGACTTCCTGAAGTGTTTGTAATAACAGAAAGATATTAAAAGATATTAAAGGATTTTAAATTAAACCAAACAGCACTTTGATTCTATAAGACTCTTGCGGTGCAACCAAAACTCTCATAAATGTTTATGTAAATTATTATTCCTTTACTATTGCTTCTGTTTTTTAAATCTTATATTGTACAATGTCTTTGTTTCTTTCTTGAATTAAGAAAGTGGGTTTTCATTATGCAGAATGGATGGTTACACATAAGAAATGTATAAAGAATTTCCAAACCATACCACATTCCCTATGGACATAAGAATGTATGCATGTATGTATGTGTGCATTCATGCATGGAGATATGTATGTATGTGTGTATTTAAATATTTACCATATAAATAATATTTAATTTATTTCAATATCAATATATGAACATAATTGCCATTTTTGCATTGATGACATCTAAAAAGGAAAGCTGACAAATGTCAGAAGACGTTTTTTGTTTTTTAGCAAATAGGCTATTTAGTAAAAATTCAGTCTCCTCCACTGACCAGTTTGAAAGAAGTAAAACATCTGTAAACATCTGTGCAAGGTATTTTTGAATCTGACGAAGATCAACAGTTACAGTAACTTTTTTCCCTACTAATCAGATTCAATCCGATCAAAAATGCAGTTGGATGGAGCTTTATTGGATCAATTGAGGTGTTTACATGAACGCTTCTCAATCCAACAAAGCCATCAATCCGATTACTAACAGATTATTCGGGTGCATGTAAACACAACTCATGTAAACCAGCCAGAATAAACCAGAATTTACCAAGAAAATTCATTGAGGAAGACAGATGTTTCAAACAAAATCCAAAAGTTCCATTCCGAAATACTGCACCATTTAAGTCACTGGAAATTACAGTATTCTCTTCAGATGTCCTCACCATTGTACCAGTGCCACCGAATTTGACTCGACCTGACATCAGAATCCCTAATCCAGCATGTCATCGAGCATTTTCATATTTCATTTGGTAACATTCACACACTTTTATGGTTTTTCTGCAGCCTGTGGCTCATCTGACAGGAGGTCCAAGAATGTGGCTCTGTCATACTGCATGAGAAGGTGGTGTAGTGCAAAAGCATAAAACACCATTTCCAGGAAAGACTCATTTGGTTTATTTAGAAACCGCTGCAATCTACGAGCCAGAGAAAAACATTCAGCAGTTTAATAGCAAAACATCATCAGTCCAGTGTTCTGTCGCAGAGGCATAACTCTTGTGCTTGGCCACCATCTGTAATTATCACCCGCGCATGTATATATCACATGCCTCAGCTAATCGCCACCGCCTACGACTGAAGGTGTGTTCCAGCGCCCAATTAAACATGTTAAGAGTGTTTAAGAAAGGCATGTGTCATATTTTATATATTGACAGTCATTAAGAAAATATTTGTTTGCGCGATAAACCGATGATCCCCCCCTCATGATGGCTGTAAAGAGCTTGGCAATGAGACAAGACAAAATGGCACCTCATCATCGTCTCAAGAATCTTTTCTGGAACAAATTCAACATGAGCGAGAGTCACTATTTATTTGCTGTTAAATATTTGAGCCGAGATGTCTTTTATAATAATAATAATAATAATAAAAATAATAATAAACTTTATTATTACAGACTCACTGGTCCAAATAGAAAAAACAAGACAGTACACACAATACAATACAATATAATAAAAAACAAATACAACTTCAGTGGAGACAACTATACCAATGCTTCCATAACTTAGACTTGTACCGTGTAGTGCTAAACTTGATATTGGTCAATGCCACAATTATATAATTCTCTGAGTTATTCAGCCGACAAATAAATTTGTTCAACATTTCTCAATTTGGCTTGCAGAGTATTAACACCTGCAGCCACAAACATCTCACTGGCACTACACCAGCGTGGTCTTCTCAGCAGAATTCTCAGAGCATCATTGTGAGCTACCTGAAGTTTATGCAAGCTAGCTTTGCTGAGAGGTTATAGAGAGGATGTATATTGAGATTAGGCCTTTTTTTATCCAGTGTGTTAAATTTATTCCCTTTCTCTTTCAGTTCACCTTTTGACAGCAGGCTTTGTGTACAGACTGTGGGAAAGTTTCCTTTCCTGATGAGGTCATCCCTTCAACCCCCCCACCCCACCAGATCTGTTTCACTCTCTCTCACACACACACACACACACACACACACACACACACACACACACACACACACACACACACACACAGGAAGGAGGTATACAACAAGGTCTTGGCTTTTCGGCTGTTTGTGTAGGCACACATATGATTGCGATGAAGGTCACGTGTGGCTTTTGTGGTAATACTTAAGGACAAAGAGTGTCCACGATAAAGGACAAATCTAGTTTGAAGAAATGTGTAAGTACTTAGAAATCAACCTTTTGTGTTCATGGTGGTTTCATGTGAGATTTAAAACCCGTTATGTCATTTTAAAGCAACGATTCAATTTAATGACTCTAAATATATCATGTGGTCTAACCATAAAGCAAAAAAAAAAAAAAAAGTAATAGCATTTTCCTTTCACCTAGCATACATGTGTACACATCTTAATCATTATTTTGAAAAACATTCTTAACATGTTTTTGAAGATACATTTTTTTGTGTGCAAATACTCAATAATAAATATGTTTTTTGGGGGGGTTGTACCACATGACATCTTAAAACCTGAACTAACCTAAAAAGGTCGAATGACCTGATATTTTAGGAAACGTACTGAACTTGACACAAAGATGGTGTGCAGGATCCTCTATCAGAGGTCATTTCCTGTTTTATGTTTTGTTTTTGTTTTTTGCACGTTGGCCAGACCACATGACTTGATGCACAAAAGTTTTTCAAATATGAATAAGCAGTTTTGCTGAAAAAATGATACACATACATAAATATACAAACAATAATGAGGCTTTTAATGAGGCTTTTTCTTCATTATGAAATCAAAATTGCATCACACTGAGATTTTTGAGTGTACCCCAAAGAATGGAAAAACTAAAATTTTATTCAAGAATTAAATGCTTATGATAGAAAAGCAAATTCAGTGTATGCATTGCATTTAATGTACAGCACGCACAAAATTGTTTTTTATATATATATATATATATATATATATATATATATATATTCGTTTTTAGTATCTATAACCTATATATATATATTTTTTTTTTCAGTTTTATTTGTTTTAAATCAAGTTAAACTAAATAAAAGTGAGATATGTTTTATTTAGCGATAGCGATCTGAAATAAAACATGTTTAAGTAACTTTTTTATGGTTCTAGTTTTAGTTTAACAATTATAACCCTGCATCCAACCACGTACCCCTGTCTATAAAATTTCATTTAAATACAAATTTTCAGTGAGCACCCCATCCCACAAATAATTAAGCTCAGGGTCAAAGTCTCCATCCATACAGAAAACACCACCCCAGAGCCACACTTCTGACACAGTCTCCCCTCACAATGTGCCTTTATGGCCAAAGCTCACACTCCCGGTGTAATGTTGGAACTCAACGGCAAGCAAAAACTTGCAAAACTAAACAAAAAACACAGAGCTCACAGTTGTGACCATGAGTCTGATGAAGAGGAATGGCTGACACACACAGCTCTCCAGACATACACACACACACAGGTCTTTGTTTTAGAAATGTGTAATACGCTCACAGCGCTTAATCAAACTCTCCCGACTGTGACTCTTTTCCAATGTGTGCGTTTACGCAAACATGTGGAGACCTGCAGGGTGTTGAGATGAATTGTTTGTGTGTGTGTGTGTGTGTGTCTGGAGAGTTGCATGACTGGCATTCCTCTCAATCATACTGAAACCCATAGTGAGAAGGTTAAAGAAACAGAAAAGTAAGAGAACACACTCTCAGAGCTAGTTTGTGAATGTGGTCCAGAAGGGGGCGCTCAGCTTAGCTGACTCAGAAAACTAGTTTTTCTTTCTTCGTTCCTTTGTGTCTTATTCTTTCTTGTTTAATTTCCACCTCCACCCCCTTGCCCCGAGCCTGTACAAAGGGCAGTTTGTTAATCAGTAATCACATCTGAACAAGTGAGACACTATCTTTATATCCGACCAAACCTCTGAATAAGCAAACCATTATACTAACCCCCCCCCCCCCCCCCCCCCCCCCCCCCTCTCTCTCTCTCACACACACACACACACACCAGAGAATATAGTGAGCTCATGCCACCTGCAGTCTACCACATTATGCTGAATCAGTGTCTTTAAAAGTGTCATGTTGTAATATTAAAGCTTTTCTTGTCCTACATGCAATGTGCTTGCTTTCTGATAGAAGTGTCCTGGTAATCCAGTTTCCAAACTAATTTCATCCCGTTTATGTGAGTTATTGTAACATACCTGTAAAAAAGCTAGCCGCTAGCATTCCCATTCATCTCAATGGCAGTTGCTCGGCTGGTGCACACAGTCCAGGAAATACATAACATGGATCCTGCCATCAATGCTTCATGAGAATTTTTTTAGCCAATCACCTAATTTCCTTCTGAGAGCTTCCTTCTGCAAACAAGACACCACATAAGTCTATTTCATCACCTATATCATAAATACCTTTTTGTTGTAAAATAATAATAATAAATACTAATTTAGTCAGAATACACAGTTACTTTTGAATGGAATTCAATCAGAAACTATAACTATAAAGTTTTAATAATCATTCTAATTCTATGAGAATTCAACACCACAAACATAACGGTAATGACAGAGAAGTACAATATTATTAGCATTTCTTTCCAGAAGATAAATGATAAAAAAATTGGCAGCCAATCAGAATCCATCGGACTTCATAAACATTTAAAGCAGCAGACACCATAAATACAGTGACACTCATAATAAACAGAAAGATATTGTGCATTAGTGTGGATGCTAATATCGTTATAATTTCATTCTTGGTGTGAACAGGGCATTACAGTAAAGGCAGAGCAATTGTTTTGGTTAACCCTTATGTCTGAATGCCTACTTATATACTATATAGTAGGTGAAAAACAGTATGTGAGCTAAGTTTTATGTCAGAATTCATAGTATTCATAAAACAGTAGACGACAAGTACCTGGATGACTACTTCAGGTCCAATTGGCACTTTTCTATCCCATAAGGCAACTGGAGAGGTTTTGTGATGGGCAGTAAAGCGACGCAACAAACCTGGTAGGTCACATGACAAAGACAACATGACAGATGTTGTAGATGTCCAAATTACTTGTTTCACACACATTCATACTATATACATAACATCTTTTAATGGTCGCAAAGTCAGTTCCAAACCAAAAGTAGTTACTATGTAATACATGATTTTTGGGGCAGCTAATGTTAGCAGCTCGATAGATAGCTATACAAAATATCACTTAATAGCACAACCATTTTAAAGAAAACTACCCAACTCTTGCAGTTTGTTACAGCCATAATAAGGTAAGAAAACAAGTCAGCGTAACTAGCATTAGCATTTTTGTGCATGTTTGTGGCTTTAACCTGCAAGTGAACCAAACTAGTATGTCGACAGAACTCATGATATATGTCCTTTCATGACAAACACTGTATCAATTTAGTACCATACAATATCTTTATTGTATTCTGTGCATGTATAGAGTCCATAAAACATTAGTTTACAAATAAACCAAAGAGTAGACAGTACAAGAAAAATACAGAGCAGTTTTTGTAATATTTATGTCTGATTCAGATTTATTCAAAGTGAAACTTTTAGCCCAGAATCCTCTTTGATCAAGCATTTACACACTTGCTCAGTAAAAAATAATGTCAGAAGTACTGAGTTTACATGAGTAATGTCATGTTGCTTACCTAGAATACGGTGATTTATCAAATAAGACGTTTTAACAATCATGCCGCATTGATGAGTAAGAGATGAATATACACACAATATGAGTTATATGATAAATATTTCCAAATATATAAACAAAGTTAAGCCAACATACTTTTTAAGGAAACCACTTGTCATTGACTGAAAATGTTAGCTCCTCACTTATAAACAAAAACACTGATAAACAACAATGCACTGAATATTTTAAGCAATAAAAACATTAAAGTGGTTTTTGATTTACACAAATATATTTATAAAATCGAAAACATTGAACTTTTGTAAATTGATATACAAAATGTTCTTTGGTCTGCATCTTGTGGATGTACGTATGTGCCCAGACACAAATTAATTACATTAGAAATTATTATTATTATTATCGTATTATTTACAAAAGAAACCAGGGACCTCCGAAATACTGCAAACGAAGCTGCAAAAAAAGTCTTCTAGGCAGCTAAAATAATAATAATAATAATAATAATAAAACAACTGTTAAGTCATTTTCCCCCTTAGGCCTTCAACTGCTTTGAGCAGACTCTGTTTATGGCAGTGCGAGAGTGAGCTAAAGAAGTGTGGCGCCCCTTACTGGACGCGTCACATGATGCAACAGTACTGCATGGATTTCAAAGACGTCCTGTGGAAATCATCCTCAGAACGGGAATCAGGAATGTTGTCCTGGGACTTGGGTGGTGAAAAGGGTCGGCCATTAAGGTCCACCAATAAATTTGTTCCTGGTCCTCAATGAAGTTTAGCGACGCCCCATTTTGTCCAAATAACAGGGAGAAGTTTCATCTATTACAATACTGATGTTTCATCTTCTCTCAACACCATCAGCAAGAGAAACTGATCACATAACTGTAGCAAAACTGAACATGTTTTGGTCTTCTACATTTGAAGTCGAGGATGTTATCAGTGTGGATGTGACTCAGTTCCATCCGCCATAATCTGTGTATGTTGTTTCTATTTGGTCTTCTGAGAGCCTATCATCACCTTGGACACAAAGTTGACAATGGCGCTGGCGGGCTGCTCTGGGTCATGTTCGGCAAACAGGTGACACACATTCTCTGTGCTGCTTCCGCTTTTCCTCGCAATAAAGCCAAAGATCCTGTTACACACACGCACGCACAACAATGAATAAATGTCCAAGGAGCACGTTTACTCAAATACACAACTAGCACTACTTCAAAACTAGATTGGGACTCACTTTGCAGCTGTGCAGCCATCTCGTGTCCATCTGTGAACAGATCAGTAGAGATGTCAGATAATCCCACAAAAATCCAATAAAAAAATAAATGTTGAATTGAATTAAATGAATTCAAATGGCCAAATAAGCATACTAAACAATTTATAAAACAGCTTATAAATCTTATATAAATCTGTATACTTGTACAGTATAAAAAGCATTATGTCTATGGAAAGTCCCCATGAAACATGGAAGCCCAATGTGTGTGTGTATGTGTTACATACTTCCTGTCCTGAGAATCCAGGGCACAGAATATCACTGTGTTGACAGCATAGTGCCTCCTGAAGAACAATCTGGAAACACAAAGTAATTTAAAAACTCAAGACAACATTGTATGTATGTATATACATGATGTATGGTCATTCATTGGTCACTGTGATTTTGCCAAGTATGATGTTCCAGGATCAACATGTTTTGTTCCGAAAATGTAGTCCCTAACCGTATCCCTACCCTAAACCTAACCCAACCCATAAATGATCCTTAAAGGGGATGTGATAGGTGAAGGAAATGATAGGTGAATAACACTGATGTAGAAGCACCTAACCCTGTCTGTAACTCTAAACTTGACATAAACTGTAAACTTGTCCCTCAAATCTGATCTGGTTGATTGGAATGTTGTTCCAGGAACATATTGCACTTGGTGAAATAGCATTCACCACACACACACACACACACACACACACACACACACACACACACACACACACACACACACACACACACACACACACACACACACACACACACACACACACACACACACACACACACACACACACACACACACACACACACACACACACACACACACACACACACACACACACACACACACACACACACACACACACACTGTTTATGTATAACTTTACCGTTCAGAAGTTCAAAAATTGAAAAATTTCATCAGCTTTGACATCACAGGAATAAATTACATTTTTAAAGTATATAAAAATAGAAAACAGTTATATTTTAAATTGTGATATTTCACAATACTGCTGTTTTACTGTATTTTTGATCAAATAATTGCAGCCTTGGTGAGCATAATAGTAATCAAAAACAAAAGAAAAAGTTATAAAAAAACAAAAGCAAATTATACACAAAACAACAGCTGATTATGAGACATGGGACAAAACATTTCACACAGCATTACCTATTACTAAATTAGTTTTCAAAATAGCAATCATCTCACTAAATGTGCCATTTCATTTTATCTAAATTATGGCATTACATTATCACTAAAAACCCACCTGACCATAAACAAAGAGAGAGAGACTCACTTCCTCTGGTTGTCTGTGAGGGTGATTCCCTGTGCGGACACTTTAAAGTGAACAACAGTGGATGTGGTTGGTGGATCCATACTGAAAATCACACTGGTGGCCTTCTGAACACCCTGAACTCCTGTCAGAGACTCCAGCTCCACACTGCCCAGGAACCACACGTTACACGCTGAACAACACATACACATTAGCACATGAAACACATTTCCCATACAGTGATCAAATTCAACACACACACAAATATTCAGTTACCTGCACCCTGTTTTAGTAGCTCTGCTGCAGAGTTTGTAGATGTTTGTGCTGGAGATTCATTGAACTCTTCTAGAGGGTCTAAAAGAAAAAGGGCCTATCCAGTTAGTACAGAAACACTAGAGAGAGAGAGAAAAAAAAAATCACACATGCAGACACACACTAATAACTTGACTTACCTCTGCCTGGGATGATAAGTCTGCAGGGTAAAGCCAAGGGTGTGATTGAATGTTGACACACCAAAGCTGTGAGACTTCCTGTACATACAGGAAACATGTTTAATTAGTTTAGCTAAATATTTCAGCATAATATTTTTCATACAACAACATTGCACTTTTGATCATTCTACTTAACAGAGGTATTCATTTCTTTTAAAATAAAAAAAAACCTACTGACTCCAAATGAGTGAAAAGAGAAACAAATAGATACATGACGCTCCTGATTATGGCCACTAGAGGGAGATCTTGACCATGCAAATGATCAGGCTTTAAATAGCAGCACTCAACTCAAGTCCTCAATTCATGCTGACAATGACATCAACAGATACTTACCAAAATAGGGTTCGTTGGGGCAGCCTTTTAACCGCACACCTTTCGGTGTGCACTCGATCAGGAAATGCCGAACAAGCTCATTGGACAGATCACCCACTGTGCAAAGAGACAGGAAATGATGCCATATGTAAAATTATTTTTAATTATCAAAGCATGTATGTAATAGCAATAGGAAATGCACTAAAATGTGTCATACAAACTGAGAAAGTAGCTCTGAAATGATCAGGGATCTTGTTATGAAGAGCATTTCAGCTGCTTGTTTCTAATTTTGAGATCCTTCAGAAGGATCTACAGGGGAGCAGCAACAGCACAAGGACAGACTTTCCTGCATTTGAGTTTAGTAACACCAAAACGTATCCTACATCCTCCTTAATACCTCAATCTGACTGGGCAGGCCAGGTTTCTGAAAATCCGACCAAGCGTAACTGATGTTGAAGATAGACGAGACTTTGAGAAATTTGAAGTTGGTTTGTTTGGTACAATAAACTCATCTCAAAATGCAATTTCTCATGATACAGAACACAATTAAAAAACAGCATAATAATACTTAATGCTCTTACAGAGACATCTAGAACTATGATAATCAGATGGAGACGGACAGTGTGTGTGTGTGTGTGTGTGTGTGTGTGTGTGCCCCTTCCTTCCTCTGATTGAGAGACACACACCATGTTTACGGAGGGACTCTGGATATGAACGCTCCAGCTGTGTTCACACTCATTCAGCTGTTCCTCACACAATAGTGTTGGGACGTCCAGCTCTTCAGGGTCTTAAAGTCTATCAAATATTTCACTGCAGTTCAATCAAGGAGTTGCCCTGGACATTCAGGTCGTTTAAACCTGGTATTAAGATGCGTTTTGGTCGATTTCGTCCTCTCAAACAAGAAAAAATGTAGGGCAGGACTTGATTTAGTCAATAAATTGGATCATTGGATGGTTGTGGTTCGCTCGCTGTGATGTCATATGAGTGACAAGTTCTCCAGCCCGAAAAACACGTTGTCAAATAGAAGAGATGCTATTGCAAGTGGGAAGGGAAGTTACAGGTATTTTGATTTTAGATTATGAGGGCACATGAATTTAAAAAAAAAAAGTGATGTGCAGGATAAATCAGTTATAAATAAATACGGCAATATTCCATTAAAAAAAAAAAGGAGAGAATTGTCAAACCAGGAACCGGGGTCAGATAATTTCCACACCAAGGACTTGTTAAGGTACATAAAATATGGTTGTAATGGTCAGGTTGTGTGTCTGCCCAGTCAATTGCATCATCATTCAGCTTAAGTTGTCATAAAAATAAATGTGCAGCATTCTCTTACTTTTCTTGCTCTGCTGTAGAACAGAGGGTGGGGGCGTGGCCACCTTCATGGCCAATCCGTAAGCTCCTCTGAACGAGTGGCTGTCTCTGATGATGAAGGAGCCCGGCTCTTTATCTTTGAGGATGCCAATAGCTACAGCAAAACAACAAACAAAACAAAAAAACACACGTATTATTCAGTCATCCTAGAAGCAAAGAGGATAACGCTTATAAACCAGGGCACTGCAGTGATGGAAGCTACTTTGAGACTTTGAGAGTAATCAATTGATCAATTTCCATATAACTCCAATAAACCGAAATCACAAATTCTTTCACAGAAGATATTGTGATAAGCAACATTTAACCAAATATTATATTGTTTTAAAAAAATTTGTCAGAAATATTGTTGTCAAAAATCAATATTTATAATGCTGCAAAAAGTAAATGCGGCGTTTACATTTGTGTAAGAATGAATTGGTGAATGTTTTACTATTTTATTTTTTAATAAATGAACCATCTGAACCAATTGATTTACTAGAAGGAATTAAAAAGGAATTTCCATTGCTTAATATGATTGAAAACATCTGTCAGACTTTCAGTCTGCTTAAAAAAAGTAACTTCAGAGTTCATTTCATTCAGCAAACAAACATCAAAAATCATCTTTCTACAAATTTTCAGTGGTCAACTCTAGACACCATATGAAGTGATCTATGCCCTTAAGAGTGTGTGCAATATTAAACAGATTGTACTTACACCATCGTTCAAAAGCTTGGGGCTGTTTGGTCATTTTTGGTTTATTCAGCAAGGATGCATTAAATTGATCAAAAGTGACAGTAAAAATTTCTATTTCAAATAAATGTTGTTCTTCTGAACTTTTTATTTATATAATAGAAAAAAGTTAAGCACAACTGTTTTCAACATTGATAATAGTAAATGTTTCTTGAGCAGCAAATCCTCATATTAGAATGATTTTGAAGGATCATGTGACACTGAAGACTGGAGTAATGATGCTGAAAATTCAGCTTGAGATTACATATAATAGATATTTAAATAAAAAACTGTTTTACTGTATTTTTGATCACATAAATGCAGTTGTGGTGAGCATAAGAGACTTCTTTCAAACTTTTGAATGGCAATGCATATGCCTCAGTCTCAATTTTGTTACCTTGGTCTCTCGAGATTTCCGGCTTGTACCAGAACTTTGATGTATCCTGAACAAACTTCACGTTTTCCAGTTTACCGCCCATGAAATCTGCAAATAAGAATATCACCACATTATATTTTAAAGCTGAATCTGGCTGTGTGTGCGCTTGCAGACAGGCACACCACTCACCTGGACTCGGTGTAGATCTGGTAGGCGAGATGTTGTGACTGGCATAGGACGTGCTGACAGCACTCCTGCTGAGCGGGAAACTCAACATGGTCTCCGAGCCCTCCGTCCCACGTCTCTTCAGGGGCAGATGTGGAGGTAGAGCCACATCCAGACCCAGAGCCTCAAGACCCTCCACAGCCTCCAGCAGGCTGCTCTCCAGTCCTCCCACATCCAGAGAGGAGGTCAGGCTGCGGGGAGCTCCTCGAGGGGAGCTGTGGGAGTTGGGTGCCGAGAGGGTGAGGGGTGGGGAGGGTTGGGGTGTGTAGTGTCTCAAGGGGGTGCTGGATCCACCTTCTAACCAGCAATGAGCTGGAGTGGGGCTGCAAGGAGATGAGAACACAGCACAGGGTTCTCTTTTACATATCATGAACATAGACCGTGTGTTTATACATTGTTAACAGGGCTTTAACATTAACGCCCGCCAACTCGCCAAATGCGGGTGGATTTCAGTGGTGGCGTTTATATAATATGCATTTAGTCTTTTAAAAAAGGCATCTGAAATAATAAACTATCTAGTGTTGTCAAAAATATTGATTCTTCGATACATATCGATACTGAAATATCTGAAACACTCCGGCAGGATAGACAATATCAGGTGCGCGTTCTCGCTCTCTAATATCTCTAACAGCGAGTTGATACACAAACCAGTGTCCCTTTACTCACTTGTTTAATTTGCTCCGGATGAATATTGTTGGTGTTACAGGGCTTGAATTTCAACGAGGGATTGCACGCATTTAGCATAATTTTACTCATTCCCACAGATGTTGTGCTCACACCCAAAGTGTGTGCACATAAAGACAATTATATTGGCTATATAAAACAGTTTAATGGGTCTATGTGTCAGGTCTTAAAGTGACAGTAGGCTTATATTCTGGTTGCCAAATTATGAGATAATATTAAAGATATCTACAGTAGTCAACATTTGAAGTGGATCAAAAAAAGTTAATCAAAGTTGTCCTTTGATGAAAGGTTTGGATCCACTTCAAATGTTGACTACTGTATATGGCAGTTTTTCCTATGGTATCGACGTAAAAATTGTGGCCAGTGAAAATGCTGAATGGCTAGTAACTTTTGAAAACCACTAGCCACAGTGACTGGTGAGCAAAAAAGTTAATGTCAAGCCCTTATTGTTAAATATAGACTAGATACACAATAGTGTGACCAGTGACCACACATGCAACTGAAATGCCAGAATTTACTTCGATTGTGTAAGAGATGTTTTGATTTGACTGATACAAAATGTAGCAATTATAAAATTGATTGATACTGATTGGCCAAGTGTGAGTGTATGTGTGTGAGTACACTACCATCACACCATTATAATGTCCAGTATGAAAAATGGATATTCTTTTTGAGATGGTTTAAGATTACATTGAGTAATCTAAATGTGAAATGAGCATGCACAATTAAATATCCAATACAATCAATAACCAATATTGTACTGAAATATAATGCATCCCTATTGGTTGCTGTTGTTTGACGGTCATTACCTGTCTGTGTTGACCACTGGGCTGGGGGTGGAGATAGAGTGCATGGATCCAAACATCCTCTGACAGGAGGCGGGACTTCCTGTGACATCAGAGTGGAAGAGATCTCCGTCAGATGACATAGATGTGTGTGTCATGCTGTCGACGTATCCTCGTGACTCTAAGAAAAAACAAAACACAAAAGGAATTTTAAGAACTAAACTCAATTCAAAGACCAAGTGCGCACACACACGCATTGTGTTTACATGTTTTATGGAGACTCTCCATAGACCTAATGTTTTTTTTATACTGTACAAACTGTATATTCTATCCCCTTACACTAACCCTAGCCCTAAACCTAAACACCACACAAAACTTCCTGCATTTAGTATGATTTAAAAGCAGTTTTGTCTCATGGACCAAAAAATGTCCCCACAAGGACAAGTGTTTTGGATATTGCCATCTTTCTGTCCCCATAACATAGGGTATACCGCACGCACGCACGCACGCACAGAGACACAGAGACACAGAGACACACACACAGAGACACACACACAGACACACAGACACACACAGAGACACACACACAGACACACACAGAGACACACACACAGAGACACACACAGAGACACACACAGAGACACACACAGAGACACACACAGAGACACACACAGAGACACACACAGACACACACACACACACACACACACACACACACACACACACACACACACACACACACACACACACACACACACACACAGAGACACACACAGAGACACACACAGAGACACACACACACACACACAGACACACACAGAGACACACACACACACACAGAGACACACACAGAGACACACACAGAGACACACACACAGAGACACACACAGAGACACACACACACACACATACACACATACACACATACACACACACACCTCTGTTTCTTCTAGAAGATTCCACTCAGTATGAGCAATGTCTTATTGCACGCCCACAAAATATTTGAAGACCTGAGCTGTGGAACTTGCTAGTAGTTGCCAAATCCAGGTAATAAATCAAGTGGTATTATTGTATAGATTATTTTATGGGAGCTGGGATTGTGGGTTTGGCAGAGGCCCATACACACACATTCTTCAGATTGTGCACATAACAAACCACAGGGGAGGGATCCTGGAGGAATTTCTCTGTTTGTCTCCTGCTCTCTCTCTCTCTGTCTGGAAACTGGCTGGATATAAATCAAATTAATTTTGTGGTAAATCCTATTTGACCTTACCTGTAATTAAATATGAACAAAAAAATAATAATGATAATATAGCTTCAAGAAGCAGTTAACAGAATCAAAATGAAGAGACTATAAAGAAGCAGATGAAAGAGCATTTTGTGTGGTTTCATCTGTAATATTGACGCTCAACATTAATACCTGTGCATTCATTTTTCTTTTACCCATTGCTCCCAGAGAAATGACTAGATTCAGCGAATGTGTTCAAAACTTCAATCATAAACCACAACAATCACAAGTTAAGTTGTTTTCTTATCACAGATGTTTTATTAAATTAAATCTTGTGCTGGTCTTGTAAGCATTAGTTAGAAAATAAGCATAAGCATTTTGTTAGCAGAAATAAAAAAAACAAAATGAAAAAAAAACAACAACCATTATTAATAATAATTTATCGTTGCTAAAAAAATTAAAAGATCCAAGAAAACAACAAATCTACAGTAGTTCAACATTTGAACATTTTCCTAAGACAAGAGGTTTTGATCCACTTCAAATGTTCACCACTGTATTTAAATTTCGCAGACTCATAAAATTATCTTCAAAGATGACGTCAAAAAAACAAACAGGTCATGAGATGGAAATTGTACAATCCTGAAGAAAAAAATAAATAAACATGGCACAGCTTATTGGTCCTTGAGGTAATACTTTATGCAACTCCAAAAGAGAAGCAGAGCTGATGTTCTGCAAATTTACCCAACAGTCCCAAAGTAACAATCCATTCCATAATTACACAAAATCCCGTTAGCAACAGACTTTTATGTTGGATTCCCCATTAATGTTTTCTTTCAACAGATATTTACCAATAAAACATATACTGAAGCATCATGATAGCTTCTTCTTCAGCCATGACCGCACCCCTAACCACATCATATGATACGTTGTCAAGGGGATGCTCTCTTTGAAAATGTAACTAAGAATACATGAACACAAACAAATACACAAACAACATCTGGAGGCAGAATAGACTAAAGCGTTCTGAAAATAGAGATTGTGACCCACCGCGAAAACCCTAAAACGCATTCCCAAGACACAGGGATCCCCAAATTGCTTCCCAGAGATTCATCTGGTCTGCTTGTCCCTGATGAAAATTGGTCACCAGCACATGTTGTGTTCTGGATGCAGGTGGTCAGCATGGGATGCTGGTTTTCTGGTGTCCCACCAGGCTTCATAACAAGCTTAACCGTCAAGATTTACTTCAATCAACTTCAGCTGGAAGAACCATTTCTATCAGCCTCCTAGTTAACTTTTCCAATTGAAAAGCATAGCTATACTCGTCAACCTGCAAGATCAGCACAAAACCAGCCTGGACTTGCATGAAAAGTACAGAAAATGGATTAAAATGAAGTAGAAAGGCATCCCAACATTACTCTCCCGAAAGCGGACGACATCAACAGATGTCAGGGTCACATGAGGATTGCACCATCCGCTGGGACAAGAGGTCAATGATCTGCTGAACTACACCAGTCCATCAAAGAGAAGGGAAAAGAAGACCTGGATGGCCCTTCCAGAAAGAAGGAGGCCTGAGGGTCTAAAATGAAGCAGCACGGAATTTAAGACATCAGACGTCCCAGTTCTGCATTGAGAAGATAACTTATACTTTTAGGTGCAAAACATACCAAAATGTATGTGAATGCAGATGCTTCAAACTTGGGTTTTGAAAGCTTGAATAGCTAGGAGACCAGCTCAGTACTCTGGGATGAAAGGAGAGGGTGCAACATGTCATCACAAAACAGTTTTAAAGAGCCAAACAATTCACAACTGACCCCCACATGCCTCTCACTCAAGAAAGTGTCTCATTCAATTTTAAATGCAGTATTATTTTAATATATTTTCTTTAATATTATTATTTTTAATGTAATTATTAAAATAATAAATTAATTTAATATTAATGCTGTTTTTATTTTATTATGTAATTATTTAAGGCAATATTTAATATTAGATGCTTTAGCTTTTTTGATATCATATATTTTTGATTAAATTATTTTTGCTATAATTAGTCAACATTTCTTTAAAGTTGTTCACCATTTTAATAATTCTTAGCTTTTTTTGCAGTTCACTTAATTAGTAATGCAATGTGACGAATTAATTAAAACAGATGATACAAAACATTTTCATTACTTGAAATAACAAACATTAACTGAAAAAAAAATATATAAACGTATTTTATTTCGGCTAATTGCAAAAGCAGCATTTCTCATTTTAATTTAATTTAAGTTGAAGTACTACAATAACTAAAATCAAATAAAGTAAAACTAAAAAAATATTTAAAAAGACAAAAAAAAACTTTAAAGATGCAGCAATGATACTAAAATAACACTGAAAAGTACTAATATTCCATGTAATATCCAAATGAATGAAAGAGTATAAGAGATAGAAGAAAAAACGCATCAGACTGTTTAACATTAAATGCAGTCATGCTGAAAGTATAAGCCTTATCAATATTAATTAGCATGTCATATCAGCATCTCACAGTTGGGAGTTGGGAATTTGGCTGGCAAATGAAAGAGAAGGGCGATAAAAGTGTGTCTAAGCGTGTTTGTGTGCATGTCTGTTCTTTCAGGATTAAATCTCCCGCATGCCAGTGAGACAAAGGACGACTTCAGTTTTACGGACTTAACAAACTCGCCATTCAAAGGAGGAATGCACGCACACACACGCAGTGAGCCAAGTTGAAAAATGTCCAGCTGTTGTGATCGAAGCTGGAAAGCTGAACTAGATAGAGAATGTAGGGGGGGAATAAAAAGAGAGAGAGAGAATCCAACACAGGAGAATTAAATACTTTCCAGTAAAAGGCATTATTTAATCTCTATGATACATGGTCTTAAACATGTCTGTAATAAGATTTAGCTCTTATTTGAGCTTTATATGTGACACTTGGGCTTCCTGCCTTCATGACCACATGCACATGATTTCTTTGCGTGTTTTGACGCTGTTGTGCAGAATGTCTAGTGTCTTTAATACAGCAGACCAAAAATAACACTTTTTCACTGCGTAGGTATTCAGCACATTCAAATAGCTAAGGAGGGTTTCAGTCCATTTGTGGTCTTAATGTGGCAATATACACACTTAACACATGCAATCGATCAAACAAACAGCTGGAGGATTCAACTAACAGCCATTCATTTGTGACTCACAATAAAATAACCAAAATTAATCTGACAAAAGTATTCAGAGATCTGATGAACTAGTTGTGTGAATCCAAAATGTCCCTTTCCAACATAAATCACATTATTTGACAATAATATGCTTTGGACATGACATAAATCTTTTGTTTTCTGACATCATGCATTTAAATGAATGGTCATTTTTAAAGATTCACTGTACAAAAAAAAGTTGCTGAATAAATCTTTATATAATCAACTTGGATGTTTAAGTCATTTCAACTTAAATTACATTAAACTGATTTTAAAAAATCTTGTATAACTTGTATATCTTGTATAACTCAAGTTAAAATGTAACTTATTTTGATGAGTTAAAGCAAAGTAAAAACATTATGTAGTCAATTTACTGACTTTACAGTGTTGTTATTATTTTTATAACATAAATAAAATAAAGTTTAAAGGAAAATAATATTTAACATTAGATGTTTTTATTTATTATTTTATAATGTTATATTTAAGGGAAAGTATTTAATATTAGGTGTTGTATTCATTTTTATAAGTTTATTGTTTTTATAACATTACTGAAAGGAAATTAAAGTATTTCCGCAATATTGGCTACTGCTATATTTAAATATAAATATTAAATATTTTTGTAATTATTTAAGGGAAAGTATTTTAGAACCTGTCTTTTACAGTTTTAATTTAATTATGTAATGGAGGTGTCTTATTATAACTTGCCACCATTTCTTTTAGTTTCTTCACCATTTTATCCCCTTTTTATCACATTTGTAACTTTTGTAACATAAGCACAGTTTACTGATTATGCTGCGGTTTATGCAGTATTTGAAATGTTTGTTGCTCCATTTAGTGTTGCTATGAAAGCCTTTGTTCCTATTCTTTGTCCAAGTGTGTTATATCCTAGTAAAAGAGCAGTAATAAACAAACCAAAATGTTTGCTTTGGATAATTTGGTTGCGTGCTTTTTAATCTCAAGCTCCAATTAAATGAATTTCAGTTCAAACGGACCCGATTACATAACACATTCTTTCCTCGTCCACATTCATTTGGACACAGGCCCACACAAAACTGTCTTTTGTCCAGAGACAGAGAGAAGAATAGTGTCCACTGTCTCTACTCCACTCCACTCCTTCAAAGTGCTCACGACACATCCACTCACAAGAGCACCACATCCATCTCTTTTTGTTTTAGTACCTCACACGGTTGCTTGATAAATCTCCTAGGCCTGATGAGAAAGTGGCAAAGCTTAAATCACCAATCTGAGGTAAATTACAGGACAAGTCAAGTGTAAATGAGCTTTAGAAAAGAGTGAAAGCAAGATGTTTTCCACAAAACAGCCCACTGGTAAAGTAGTGCTCTGCTGTTTGTGAGAAAGCACATGAGGAATGCCAAACACTGACAGAACCAACACAATATAGGGTAGTCCAAGCTCAAATAGTGCAGCTTTAAGTGTGTTTGTCTTTATCAGTAAAGTTTTTGCAATGCAAATAACCAATTAAGGTCTTCAGACACAGTGTCCAAGGGCCAGATGAATTCAGGAAACACACACACAAACACTTTTTTTTTGCCATCTCAGTAGTTTGATGTACAAAATCAAGCATGCACTGTGAACACATTCAATTCATTTATTTTTTAAATCAGTATTTGTGTCTCATTGTCCAGTAAAAATATTTAAACATCCTCATAAAAAGATCAATTCAAGTTCATTTAGTCATTTTGCTGGTTATTTTTATTATTTTTACCTAGGTGCTGGGTATTGGTAGATGTATTTCATTTGTTAAGCATACACTTTGGATTGCATTTAATAATATATGTTGAAACAAGAAATATATTTTGCTTGATAACGATACTTTCTCTGAAAACAATTCTTCATGTCAGAAATATAATTTCCATAAAAGAGGATATTTACATGTTTTTACTATAAATCAAGAATGATATAGTTATACAAAAATGATTTTCGGTGTACAAAAGATGTAATAAAAAATTAGAGAAGAGAAGAGATGGGAAGAGAAGAGAAAAGAAGAGAAAGTCTTCTCCATAGTGAGGGGGATGTTCACACAGACTTCATGCTGACAAGAAGACAATTCAAGTCTGCCAGGGATGGATACAGCAAATGGCTGATGTATTAGCATACAAACACACAGGCAAATTCTTACGCACACACACACACAGACACACACACACACAAATGCAATCACGAGTCAAAAAGTTGGGTCAAAATGACAAAATCTTTTCCTGCATACCTAGAGAAGCAGTCATGCTGAAGTGTTCCTCATAAGAGACTCATCCACAGAAGATTAGCTGGACTTGCCGGTCACTGCTGCGTCCTGACGCTCTTGCACGCTTACTTTGTTTCCCAGTGTCACTCTGTCATGGTCCCAGTACCGTTGCCTGCTTTGTCACTTATTCCACCTCACATTCTCCCCCCCCCCCCCTTCTCTCTCTCTCTCTCTCTCTCTCTCTCTCTCTCTCTCTCTCTCTCTCTCTCTCTCTCTCTCTCGTGCTGTCTGCTTCCTGGCACAAACACTGACCATGGGCTGCACGTCACACAGTTCCTGTTCTGTCCCCTTCCCTCGCTCTTTCTCTCTACTCATTTATGTCTAGCCTGAATGAAGTCATTGAGATTTTGGAATTCTGTTAAACCCCAGATGGAAAACTACTTCACGTCATTCTTCTAGCACGACTGGTTGACTGACTCCAGCCTTGAGGAGGGAGAGAGGGAAGGGGGAGGGCTGAAGGAAAGGAAGAGGGAGGGAGGGAGGGAGGACGACTGCCCCCAACTGGCATGAGGCAGAAAGGCAGTGAAAGACCCCCATGGCTTCATTAGCATATGAGTTCATGAGTGCTCTCCTGCCTTTGATAGGCCATTCAAGCATTGTTCTCCACAGACTCTCACAGTCTGGTTCACCTAACCAAACGGCAGCGCTGGGGTCAGGGGTGAGGACGTCCTTTTATGGACTCCCTTATGTTCTACAGCGCACAACATCTGCTTCTATGCAAAACAGTCATTTTCCTCATCTGTATTTTGAGCTTGTTTTGGAGTAAAAACATGCAAAGCATCCTTATCTTTACATGACAAAGACTATGTGTATTATGACTTTGTTCTTTTGGCAGAAAATGTCACTTATTTAAATATCGCTCTAACTTACAGTAATTCAAAGAGGTTTTATGATCAAATCAAACTGAACAAAAGCTACTGGAATCAAAATAAACTTAAAAAAAAAAACATTTGAGACTAAAAGAAAGTCTGTACTTCAATCTAAATTACAAGAACAATGTGTAGGATTTTAAAACGTGATCTAAAATTAATCAAACACATACTTTAAATTCTTCACTTTTCATAAGTCATGAAATTATATAATAACAATTTGTAATTTTTTTTATTTTATTAGAGAAATGCAAAACGGGGGGAAACAATATTTTTTCATTATCGATGCAAGACACATTCTCCAATTTATTTTGTTTAAAAGATGTTTACGTATTTTTATACACCACTGTTCAAAGGTTTGGTTCAGTAAGAATTATTCAGCAAGGATGCATTCCATTGATCAGAATTCACTGTGAAGATGTTTACATTCTTACAAAAGATTTCTATTTAAAATAAATGCATTTTTTTTAAAGGAATCCTGTTTTGGCTATTTTTAATGCAGCCTTGGTGAGCATAAGAGATTTATTTATTTTTTAGACACTTAAAAAAATTGAACAGTAGTGTATATAAAAATAAATACAATTTTCAAACAACTCACAAGAACACATAAAAGGGAAAAAAGCTCGTAAATAAGAGACAAAATTCCCAGCTAAATTTCACTTTATATCTAAATTCAATTGCTAAGGAAAAAAAGATAATATTTAGATTGTTGTTATGAAAAAAAATGTTTTTCCTATTTCCCTTATCAGATTGTAGCGTACCTAATGTGACCTCAGCCACTGTAGCACATAAATATATTTAAAGGGGCAGTGCTTTTTATTTCCTTCCTCCTCAAAAGACTGTGTAAATATTTGCATTTGTCTGTCAGTGAGAGTTTGGCTGTGAGAGCTTCTATTTTCTCCTGTTTATTTAGACACTAAAACATAGATGGACTGAAGTTACATAACCTTTAAATCTTCCCACATCAGGAAATTAAAATATACAACATCCTCTGTCCTCTGGGCCAAATAATAAAAACAATAAACTGTATAACTAATTTATTTCATTATCACTAAGGAATCTTGTAATGAACAAAATTGGACTATTAGACAGGTATTCTAACTTAAAGATTATATATTATTTAATTGTAAAAACATTTAATGCTATGACTTCAGTTTGTAGCTGAGAATTGATGTCTATCTATCAATTGTATTTATACAGTAAAAAGTTAAATGTGTAGTATAAAAAGGGGCAACATAAATCCACAAATTAAAGTCTTTTTGGATCTGTGAGGTATGTTGTAATATAATGTGACAGATTGCAAGAGCTATGGAGACCGCATTATATCTTTATTCCCATGTTTTCCTGTGCCTCCTCATTAAGATTTAATCAGGCAATAGTATTTCCCTCATTAACAGTTACATAACTGACTGATGGAATTATTTTTTATGAGTGATATTTGAACCTTTGTCTGGGTTTTTGCGAAAGTGATGTTGTTTTCAACTATTCTTAATATATCTTTGTTTTTTTTTGTTTTTTGCTTTTTTGCATAAGTTTAACAAATATGGAGTTGACTGGTAAAAAAAAGAGAGCTTTCTTTTATTTTTACGTTTATGCTATGTCTAAACTGAGTTCACAATTCGCCATCAGATGCTTGGATCAAGTATGTGCCATGAATTATTTATTTTTTTGTGCTAATTAGTTGCTCGACAAAGGACATATGTTTCACAGTGAAAAAAGAAACGGATGAGACAGAACAACAACAACAACAAGCTACGGGAGATCGCAAGAACAATAGAAGATAAACAAAGTATTGTGTAAGGGGGTTAAGAGATAGCTGTAACATTTTTATCACTAACTTATGGAGCTAAATAATGCAAACAATAGACAAGGATGAAACTTTCCAGTGCATGTGTAGAGAGCGTCTGTGTTTCTGCACAATATGAAATGGAATGTACTTTAAAAGGCTGTGTGTTTAAAAGGCTGGATGTATGCATACTGTAAGCGTTCGCGTCAAAACTGAAGTATAATTTGGAGTTAATTCTAAGCACCCAGTTCCAAGTTCCCAAAACACTGAATGGCCAGGTTTACAGGAAGTATGCATCCTGACCCAGAGGGCCACTTCCTGTAGCAGAGTTATTTTGAGCAGCACAGATTTAGTGACAGCAGCAAGACAAACTTTGCAACAGGGGACCGTTTCTAATACAGTTGAATTCTTTCCTTGAATGGATTGACCAAAGACATACACAAAATGATATTCGCTCACATTCTCAACCTCTTATGTAGATGTAGACATAATTTTGCTAAAGTAAAAGGAAGTCGCATAAGGATGTAGCCACTATGGTAGCTGATTACCTTGCCATATTGGAGAGCTCATGTAGGGTCTACTGGTTTGAGAACCAGGTCTTGAAGGTATGAAGTCATGTGCACTCTTCACTGTGAGGAGAAAGTGACATTTAAGCACATTAAGTAGTGTTGTGCCACAGGGTTCTATCCTTGGACCAATTTTATTTTCATTGTATATTATGTCCATTAAGCTCAGTTTTTCATAAATACAACATTTTGCATAATTTATATGTTGATGATACACAACTATATATTTCACTCAGTCCAAGTGGGTCACAATTTTATTCACAAGTACATTGCTTTGGTGAGGAGAAAGCCTGGTTGCCAGTCATTTTTTCCATCTTAACCCCTAATAAGACCGTGTTGTTTTTGGATATCTTTCAGCCACCAAGGAGACCAAGAAGGCGAGCCTCTATTTCGTCAAGCGTTTCTGATCGTGTTAAGAACCTAGGTGTTATTCTAGACTCTTACATTAGTACTTCATAAGCAGGTTAACAGTGTTGTTAAGGCTGACTTCTACCGACTTACCTCCAAATTGAAATCGATTCGCACTACTACAAACACGGATAGCGTAATTCATGCATTTGTCTCATCACATATTGTTTAATTTGCTATATAAGGGTATTTCTCAAGTGGCAATTAACCCATCATGACCTTTTGGTTTTTCAAAAAAATGCTATAAGATTGAGATCATTTAACTAGATGGTGCTCCTTGTTCATAAAACTAGATTAAAATCAAAAGGGTGATATGGCTTTTTCTGTCGTTGCTCCCTGATTGTGGAATTCTGAGAATACTCTTAAATTACCATTGTGGTAAAGGTATTACTTTAGTACTACACTATATTTTTTCATAAGTGACCACAAAAGGGTGCTATGATATCTTTAAAAAGACTACATTAGAAAGATTACATGAGCAGGGGGTAATAAGACTGTGAAAGGCTTCACATGCCTCACAATTTCAAACTCGCATAACAAACATTAAACACTGTTTCAGCCTTACCATATGGAGTGGGGGGTGTCACAGGAAATGCCGGTGTGGGCGGAACTTGATTAAGACCCACCCACTGTGGGCTGTCAGGGGAGGGTGGAGGGTGGTCACCAAAGTCAACAGTGTCAGTGTGATATAGACCTCTCTGGAAAAAACAAAAACACACAAGGCATTGTTGTAGGAATGTTCCGGGTTCAACACAAGTTTAACTTTTATTTTTGGTGACTGGGCAGAAGTTTGTACAGGGTTGGTGAGCGATTCAATTGCACTAATTTTGAGGCTATACACTTCTGAAGTAATTGTGCAGGTGTAAATATGTGTATATTTATACCGGAGATAGTGTGTCAAAGGCGAATCTCTGGATGTTCTGGATTTGATCACCACCCGCACTCTGCAGCAAAGAGTATTCAGAGACATCACTGAGCTGTTTCTGTCTCCAACCTAGAGAGAGATAGAGAGATAGAGATAGAGATAGAGATAGAGATAGAGATAGAGATAGAGATAGAGATAGAGATAGAGATAGAGATAGAGATAGAGATAGAGATAGAGATAGAGATAGAGATAGAGATAGAGAGAGAGAGAGAGAGAGATTTGGAGATTTAGCAGGCATTCACAACTGATTTTCACTGACCAGTCATTCAGAAATCTTACTCTTATTCGTAATTTTCTAACAACATCTAACAAAGTTCAAGCGTTTCATACAGCATGTGCATGACCTGAAATAGAATGTTCTTATATAATGCTTGTTTTGATAAGATCCATGAAAATCCATTTACGTCAGGGCAGTAAGAAAATACATTCCACAATAAATAGATAAATAAAAATTAAATACAGACACATGAAAATGTAATAAATACAAATAAATAATTAAATAAATAGGCAAATAATCATGCAATAAGTTTTAAATTAATTATATTATTAGTAAGTTGCTTATTTGATAAGTGACAATCCAGAGTCTTAAAAATTCCTATATACATTTTACATAACATTTCTTGTTTATCTAATCGTTTTAATCCTAAACTTTTTTAGGATTATTTTCAGGTAAAAAAAAACAAAAAAAAAACTTTGGATCCCAGTTTTTCATAATGACTATAAAACATGGTAATAGATTACAAATGGCCAACAGTACAGGCTCTGTTAACTATCACTTTAAAAATCCTCAAGACTCAGCGATGGGGAAAGACAACATGTTTTGTATGTCAGGAGACGACGGTCACTTCAAAAGCATTCCTTAGCCCTTACACATGTGTACACACACGCGCACGCGCATGTGCACACACACACGCACACGCGCGCACACGCACACACACACACACACACACACACACACACACACACACACACACACACACACATAAACACACACAAACACACACAAACACACACAAACACACACACACAAACACACACACACACATCTAGTGACATACTATAGTAATAATAAAATGCAACTTAAGGACTATTCCAGGTGCCTGAGCTGCTCTGACATGGGCTGATCCTGCTGAAAGGATCTTAGAATCTTATAAAAGAATAGACAGGGGACACATGCAAGGCAGGGGACACACTTCAAAAGCAACAAGACCCGTTCAGCATGCAGAGGTCAAAGAAACCAGAGTATTGAGTTCATGGGGAGACTGCATGACAGATTATTTGTTTGGTAAAGAGCAGCAGTCAATATAACATTATTAGGAATTCACTAAATAGTTGTCAACGGCAGTGTTAATACACCACTAGAACTATGATTAAGTCAAATTTTAAACAAAGCGGCAGCGCAGGTCACATTTGCACGAGGCAAGCACTCCATACTAGACCTGGATGTTTATACATTCAAACACAGTCACACTGTCTTACACACACGCGCACACATACTCACTGAAATGAAAGGCAGGACTTTATTTTCTTTTGAAAACCTGTCAGGAGCTGCACATAGAGAACCTTTGTATGTTACTTGTGTGCATTTATTAACATAATTTAGGCCCCTGCCAATAAAAACCTCAATGGAAAAATCTGCTCAAAGTCACTAGACTGCAGGCTCAGAAATTAACAAGTGAACAAGACAAAAATGCCATTGACAGCTACAAAAATGCATACAATTGAAATGTGATGGTAATATATATGCTTATATAAATACACACAACCATTCAAAAGTTTGGGATCTGTAACATTTTTATATGTTTTTGAAAGAATTTGAAAGTGAGTTTATTATGCTCACCAAGGCTGGGTTTATTTGATTAAAATTACAATGAAAACAGTAATATTGTATAATAATATTACAAATTAAAGTTTTCAGCATCATTACTCCAGTCATCATTATCACATGATCCTTCAGATCAATGCCGAAAACAGCTGGTGCTTAGCAATTTTTTTTTTCAGGATTCTTTTTTCACCCTGTTATTTTGAATGTTAAAAATAACAGCATTATTTTAGATTAAAAAAAAAACTTTTGTAACATGCTTACTGTTACTTTTGATCAATACCTTACTGATCCCCTTCTTTTGAACTGTAGTGTAAATATAATAAACACCATATTGTTGGATGCACTATGATCTCTTTTTACGGTTACTTTTATATTTTATATTGAATTGATTTTACAACCATAACAATGAAATACTGAGGAACTAAATTAATTTGATATAAACTGACAGCTTGCTATGGGTGTTAGGTTTAGAAAAAGAAAAAATGATATATATATAAAATGAACACTGTGTCTACACCGGACGTCAAAAGTGACTGTTGGTGGACTGCTGGTCATTTGAAATCAGTAAATGGATTTAGAGTATTGGTGAATGTATTAGGATTTGCTCTTACCTGATTGGTGGGATTTGGCCCTTCCACCTGAGTGCATCTTTCCATTGGTGTGAAGGGAGGCTGAGCGGGTCATGTGACTCCTTGCCTGTGTGGGGATTGGCTCAAAGTCAGGATCAAGGTCCAGGATAAGCTGATTGAGCTGTTCGATTGATTGATCTATATCCAAAGCCAGTGTTGCAAACTCATCGTCCTTCTCTGGCTCTGACTGTGTCTCTGGAAAGCCGTTGTCTGGTAGTGAAGGTTTGCTTGCACCTCTTTGGAGCTCCGTGTCCTCCTTGTGTTCCAGTCTGTCTGATGGAGTGTGTGTGTAAGAGGTGGACTGCGACACTGACTGCTGCTCTTTCACCCATAAATGTGTCTGAAATCCAGCAGGTACTGATGAGTGTATGAGTTTGTTTGAGGAACTAACAATATCTCTAAATATGGCAGGAGGAGCTCCAGTTTGACAATCCTCTGATTGGATAGAGTTCTGACGTTCACCTGAAGACAAACCAGACAGTTCCTTTGAAGATAGTGTGTCTTTAGAGTCTGAAACAGCAGCAATGGCATCATTAGGGGTGGTGATGTCGTCGTCATCATCTATAATGTCTGTCTCCCGCTCTATGAATATAGCTTTACCGTTTAAATGACTGGAATGATCAAATGCAGCTTGACTGGCTATAGGGTCATGTCTTGGGATGCCTAGAGAAGGTTGTTCCTCCTCCATTCTGAGCCCAGGATTACCTCTGTGGAGCTGAGTATGCTCCTCAGAGCTGTAGCTGATCGTGTGCCCAGAGGCTTGTCCTCCAGTCCACTGGGAGGAGCTGGAGAGTCCAGAGTCACTGCTCAGAGAATGGTCGCCTTCATTTGGCTTGGCTGTGGAAGAAAGAACGAAAAGTATCAGTACAATAGAGTGGTGCAGGGATGGCAAATTTGTATGCCAACACGGAAGTTAGCATCACACTGGTTCCCTCGACAAAAACCCAATAGGATTATTCCTTATTGCAAAAAATAAGCTCTGTGATCAACAAAAAGTTTATGATACTTACACGTTTTGTCCATCAATATCATTTTCATAAATAAACACAACTTTTGTTACTTTTGATGTATAAATACAATCGCCTGAAGTAAAAAGCTAAATGTAGGCTCTAAACTAACTACACCACGGTCACATGACCTCAACATCACCACCAATAAGCTTCCGACAAATTCTTTCAGAACCTTTATTACTGTATAGAATACTATGAAATATGTTGTGTGCCTTATTCTGTGTAAGAAGCCACATAATCTCACTGAAGGATATTTTCAAACATTCAACTGACATTATGAATTGAGCTGGAAGTAAAAACATGTTATTAAATGTTGTCTATTGTTGGACAAGAGGTTCATAAATGCTTCTCATGTTTGGAAAGAATTTTTATGCGTCTTGCTTTTTCAAATGCACGATTCAAACTCGAAATGCTTTCAGATGGAGTAGAATTTCTACTGATCACAGAGCCACGCTTCACTGACAAGCTGCACATAAAATATAAATTAAAGCATTTGAGATTTCATAATCGCACTAAGCCAAATCGTTTTAAGTGTAATTTCATGTTAATTGCGATTAATCATCCAGCCCAAGTCAAAGTGGTAGTTGTGTAGCTGTCAATGGAGGGGACAGAATCACTCAGATTTGCTAAAAAAAATAACTTAATTTGTATTACAAAGATGAAGGAAAGTCTCATGGGTTAAGAGCGACATGAGGGTGAGTAAACGATGACAGGATTTTCATTTTTGGGTGACCTAACCCTTTAAGTAATTCGTGTACCTACGTGTATCACTGTATATTTGAAAATCATGCTTTTCCCCATAACTGTTGAATCACGGAAGCCACACCAAATATTTTGCCAAGAAATTTCTATTTATTATTTAATTTACATGTATCACACAGAGAGAAACAGGCATAGCAGAATAAGGCTACAGCTGAGGAGGTCTTCATTCCAGATTTCTCTGTTCCCCATTTCTCTATCCTCTCACCCCATCATGCCAGCTGTAAATGGTTTCTTGGTGTTTCTCCTCCCTCACCCCAATCATCATGCCTCTAAATTTCTCTGAGGTGGTACAATAAGATTGAGCTTATACACCACTCTGAGACTTACAACTTCCTTGTAAGATAGAATTTTTTTTTTGCTTATGTTAAAAAAATGGAACGTATATCTCAAGCTTACACATGGTACAATCCACTATGCACAATAAGAAGTGATCCCCTGTGTATACATTAGTTGTATATTTGCATCAGTTAAATATTCCTTTCCTTGTAAAGAACATGCCAACTGAAGTATCATCATTAGTGGAACATTTCTGCTCAGTGAACGTTGCATTGCACACATACCTCAAAATATATCACTCTCCCAGCTCTCTGCTCAGCACACAAGTACAAACATACTCTGACTTCACTAAATACATTATGAAATTATTATGAAAATGAATAAAGAAAAATAGTACTAAAAATAACATACAACAGTATATTTTTAGTCTTCAATCGCTCTCTGGCCTATATAACTTTATACTGACACCTATTGGTATGGATCAAACATCATGCAAAAGCAAAAGATTTCAGGCAACAGATGCAATTGTAGAGATTTTCACAGTTGGCATCTCTGATATGTGAATGCACTTCATTTTAACATGTTTATCAGAAGTACTTATCTTCACCCACTCCTCCTCCATTT